>CM010619.1:33933885-34166310 GCA_003430845.1 Xanthoceras sorbifolium
GGAATGACCGAGATGTCCCTCATGGATAAAGATAGTAGTTCTAGCAGTTCCATAACAAGGTTTTCAGTCGAATCGCGTTCGGAGTGTAATACACGAGTTTTCTAATTTTGCTCAAATTTCCCTTACTAACCCCTATGAAAAATTGTTGATTTTTTTATGGTCTCGAATGAACCCGCGCGTTGCGCTCGGAATGACCCTAGATGTCCCTCATGGATAAAATAGAGTATTTCTAGCAGTTCCATAACAAGGTTTTCAGTCGAATCGCGTTTCTGAGTGTAATACACGAGTTTTCTAATTTTGCTCAAATTTCCCTTACTAACCCCTATGAAAATTGTTGATTTTTTTATGGTCTCGGAATGACCTGCGAGTTGCGCTCGGAATGACCTAGATGTCCCTCATGGATAAAATAGAGTATTTCTAGCAGTTTCATAACAAGGTTTTCAGTCGAATCGCGTTTCTGAGTGTAATACACGAGTTTTCTAATTTTGCTCAAATTTCCCTTACTAACCCCTATGAAAATTGTTGATTTTTATGGTCTCGGAATGACCGCGCGTTGCGCTAGGAATGACCCTAGATGTCCCTCATGGATAAAATAGAGTATTTCTAGCAGTTTCATAACAAGGTTTTCAGTCGAATCGCGTTTCTGAGTGTAATACACGAGTTTTCTAATTTTGCTCAAATTTCCCTTACTAACCCCTATGAAAATTGTTGATTTTTTATGGTCTCGGAATGACTGCGATTTGCGATCGGAATGACCCTAGATGTCCCTCATGGATAAAATAGAGTATTTCTAGCAGTTTCATAACAAGGTTTTCAGTCGAATCGCGTTTCTGAGTGTAATACACGAGTTTTCTAATTTTGCTCAAATTTCCCTTACTAACCCCTATGAAAATTGTTGATTTTTTTATGGTCTCGGAATGACTGCGAGTTGCGCTCGGAATGACCCTAGATGTCCCTCATGGATAAAATAGAGTATTTCTAGCAGTTCCATAACAAGGTTTTCAGTCGAATCGCGTTTCTGAGTGTAATACACGAGTTTTCTAATTTTGCTCAAATTTCCCTTACTAACCCCTATGAAAATTGTTGATTTTTTATGGTCTCGGAATGACCGCGCGTTGCGCCAGGAATGACCCTAGATGTCCCTCATGGATAAAATAGAGTATTTCTAGCAGTTTCATAACAAGGTTTTCAGTCGAATCGCGTTTCTGAGTGTAATACACGAGTTTTCTAATTTTGCTCAAATTTCCCTTACTAACCCCTATGAAAATTGTTGATTTTTTTATGGTCTCGGAATGACCGCGCGTTGCGCTCGGAATGACCCTAGATGTCCCTCATGGATAAAATAGAGTATTTCTAGCAGTTCCATAACAAGGTTTTCAGTCGAATCGCGTTTCTGAGTGTAATACACGAGTTTTCTAATTTTGCTCAAATTTCCCTTACTAACCCCTATGAAAATTGTTGATTTTTTTATGGTCTCGGAATGACCGCGCGTTGCGCTCGGAATGACCCTAGATGTCCCTCATGGATAAAATAGAGTATTTCTAGCAGTTCCATAACAAGGTTTTCAGTCGAATCGCGTTTCTGAGTGTAATACACGAGTTTTCTAATTTTGCTCAAATTTCCCTTACTAACCCCTATGAAAATTGTTGATTTTTTTATGGTCTCGGAATGACCGCGCGTTGCGCTCGGAATGACCCTAGATGTCCCTCATGGATAAAATAGAGTATTTCTAGCAGTTCCATAACAAGGTTTTCAGTCGAATCGCGTTTCTGAGTGTAATACACGAGTTTTCTAATTTTGCTCAAATTTCCCTTACTAACCCCTATGAAAATTGTTGATTTTTTTATGGTCTCGGAATGACCGCGAGTTGCGCTCGGAATGACCCTAGATGTCCCTCATGGATAAAATAGAGTATTTCTAGCAGTTCCATAACAAGGTTTTCAGTCGAATCGCGTTTCTGAGTGTAATACACGAGTTTTCTAATTTTGCTCAAATTTCCCTTACTAACCCCTATGAAAATTGTTGATTTTTTATGGTCTCGGAATGACCGCGCGTTGCGCTCGGAATGACCCTAGATGTCCCTCATGGATAAAATAGAGTATTTCTAGCAGTTCCATAACAAGGTTTTCAGTCGAATCGCGTTTCTGAGTGTAATACACGAGTTTTCTAATTTTGCTCAAATTTCCCTTACTAACCCCTATGAAAATTGTTGATTTTTTATGGTCTCGGAATGACCGCGCGTTGCGCTCGGAATGACCCTAGATGTCCCTCATGGATAAAATAGAGTATTTCTAGCAGTTCCATAACAAGGTTTTCAGTCGAATCGCGTTTCTGAGTGTAATACACGAGTTTTCTAATTTTGCTCAAATTTCCCTTACTAACCCCTATGAAAATTGTTGATTTTTTATGGTCTCGGAATGACCGCGCGTTGCGCTCGGAATGACCCTAGATGTCCCTCATGGATAAAATAGAGTATTTCTAGCAGTTCCATAACAAGGTTTTCAGTCGAATCGCGTTTCTGAGTGTAATACACGAGTTTTCTAATTTTGCTCAAATTTCCCTTACTAACCCCTATGAAAATTGTTGATTTTTTTATGGTCTCGGAATGACCGCGAGTTGCGCTCGGAATGACCCTAGATGTCCCTCATGGATAAAATAGAGTATTTCTAGCAGTTCCATAACAAGGTTTTCAGTCGAATCGCGTTTCTGAGTGTAATACACGAGTTTTCTAATTTTGCTCAAATTTCCCTTACTAACCCCTATGAAAATTGTTGATTTTTTTATGGTCTCGGAATGACCGCGCGTTGCGCTCGGAATGACCCTAGATGTCCCTCATGGATAAAATAGAGTATTTCTAGCAGTTCCATAACAAGGTTTTCAGTCGAATCGCGTTTCTGAGTGTAATACACGAGTTTTCTAATTTTGCTCAAATTTCCCTTACTAACCCCTATGAAAATTGTTGATTTTTTTATGGTCTCGGAATGACCGCGCGTTGCGCTCGGAATGGCCCTAGATGTCCCTCATGGATAAAATAGAGTATTTCTAGCAGTTCAATAACAAGGTTTTCAGTCGAATCGCGTTTCTGAGTGTAATACACGAGTTTTCTAATTTTGCTCAAATTTCCCTTACTAACCCCTATGAAAATTGTTGATTTTTTTATGGTCTCGGAATGACCGCGCGTTGCGCTCGGAATGACCCTAGATGTCCCTCATGGATAAAATAGAGTATTTCTAGCATTTCCATAACAAGGTTTTCAGTCGAATCGCGTTTCTGAGTGTAATACACGAGTTTTCTAATTTTGCTCAAATTTCCCTTACTAACCCCTATGAAAATTGTTGATTTTTTTATGGTCTCGGAATGACCGCGAGTTGCGCTCGGAATGACCCTAGATGTCCCTCATGGATAAAATAGAGTATTTCTAGCAGTTCCATAACAAGGTTTTCAGTCGAATCGCGTTTCTGAGTGTAATACACGAGTTTTCTAATTTTGCTCAAATTTCCCTTACTAACCCCTATGAAAATTGTTGATTTTTTATGGTCTCGGAATGACCGCGCGTTGCGCTCGGAATGACCCTAGATGTCCCTCATGGATAAAATAGAGTATTTCTAGCAGTTCCATAACAAGGTTTTCAGTCGAATCGCGTTTCTGAGTGTAATACACGAGTTTTCTAATTTTGCTCAAATTTCCCTTACTAACCCCTATGAAAATTGTTGATTTTTTTATGGTCTCGGAATGACCGCGCGTTGCGCTCGGAATGACCCTAGATGTCCCTCATGGATAAAATAGAGTATTTCTAGCAGTTCCATAACAAGGTTTTCAGTCGAATCGCGTTTCTGAGTGTAATACACGAGTTTTCTAATTTTGCTCAAATTTCCCTTACTAACCCCTATGAAAATTGTTGATTTTTTATGGTCTCGGAATGACCGCGCGTTGCGCTCGGAATGACCCTAGATGTCCCTCATGGATAAAATAGAGTATTTCTAGCAGTTCCATAACAAGGTTTTCAGTCGAATCGCGTTTCTGAGTGTAATACACGAGTTTTCTAATTTTGCTCAAATTTCCCTTACTAACCCCTATGAAAATTGTTGATTTTTTTATGGTCTCGGAATGACCGCGCGTTGCGCTCGGAATGACCCTAGATGTCCCTCATGGATAAAATAGAGTATTTCTAGCAGTTCATAACAAGGTTTTCAGTCGAATCGCGTTTCTGAGTGTAATACACGAGTTTTCTAATTTTGCTCAAATTTCCCTTACTAACCCCTATGAAAATTGTTGATTTTTTTATGGTCTCGGAATGACCGCGCGTTGCGCTCGGAATGACCCTAGATGTCCCTCATGGATAAAATAGAGTATTTCTAGCAGTTCCATAACAAGGTTTTCAGTCGAATCGCGTTTCTGAGTGTAATACACGAGTTTTCTAATTTTGCTCAAATTTCCCTTACTAACCCCTATGAAAATTGTTGATTTTTTTATGGTCTCGGAATGACCGCGCGTTGCGCTCGGAATGACCCTAGATGTCCCTCATGGATAAAATAGAGTATTTCTAGCAGTTCCATAACAAGGTTTTCAGTCGAATCGCGTTTCTGAGTGTAATACACGAGTTTTCTAATTTTGCTCAAATTTCCCTTACTAACCCCTATGAAAATTGTTGATTTTTTTATGGTCTCGGAATGACCGCGCGTTGCGCTCGGAATGACCCTAGATGTCCCTCATGGATAAAATAGAGTATTTCTAGCAGTTCCATAACAAGGTTTTCAGTCGAATCGCGTTTCTGAGTGTAATACACGAGTTTTCTAATTTTGCTCAAATTTCCCTTACTAACCCCTATGAAAATTGTTGATTTTTTTATGGTCTCGGAATGACCGCGCGTTGCGCTCGGAATGACCCTAGATGTCCCTCAAGGATAAAATAGAGTATTTCTAGCAGTTCATAACAAGGTTTTCAGTCGAATCGCGTTTCTGAGTGTAATACACGAGTTTTCTAATTTTGCTCAAATTTCCCTTACTAACCCCTATGAAAATTGTTGATTTTTTTATGGTCTCGGAATGACCGCGCGTTGCGCTCGGAATGACCCTAGATGTCCCTCATGGATAAAATAGAGTATTTCTAGCAGTTCCATAACAAGGTTTTCAGTCGAATCGCGTTTCTGAGTGTAATACACGAGTTTTCTAATTTTGCTCAAATTTCCCTTACTAACCCCTATGAAAATTGTTGATTTTTTTATGGTCTCGGAATGACCGCGCGTTGCGCTCGGAATGACCCTAGATGTCCCTCATGGATAAAATAGAGTATTTCTAGCAGTTCCATAACAAGGTTTTCAGTCGAATCGCGTTTCTGAGTGTAATACACGAGTTTTCTAATTTTGCTCAAATTTCCCTTACTAACCCCTATGAAAATTGTTGATTTTTTTATGGTCTCGGAATGACCGCGAGTTGCGCTCGGAATGACCCTAGATGTCCCTCATGGATAAAATAGAGTATTTCTAGCAGTTCCATAGCGAGGTTTTCAGTCGAATCGCGTTTCTGAGTGTAATACACGAGTTTTCTAATTTTGCTCAAATTTCCCTTACTAACCCCTATGAAAATTGTTGATTTTTTTATGGTCTCGGAATGACCGCGCGTTGCGCTCGGAATGACCCTAGATGTCCCTCATGGATAAAATAGAGTATTTCTAGCAGTTTCATAACAAGGTTTTCAGTCGAATCGCGTTTCTGAGTGTAATACACGAGTTTTCTAATTTTGCTCAAATTTCCCTTACTAACCCCTATGAAAATTGTTGATTTTTTTATGGTCTCGGAATGGCCGCGCGTTGTGCTCGGAATGACCCTAGATGTCCCTCATGGATAAAATAGAGTATTTCTAGCTTTTCCATAACAAGGTTTTCAGTCGAATCGCGTTTCTGAGTGTAATACACGAGTTTTCTAATTTTGCTCAAATTTCCCTTACTAACCCCTATGAAAATTGTTGATTTTTTTATGGTCTCGTAATGACTGTGAGTTGCGCTCGGAATGACCCTAGATGTCCCTCATGGATAAAATAGAGTATTTCTAGCAGTTCATAGCGAGGTTTTGAGTCGAATCGCGTTTCTGAGTGTAATACACGAGTTTTCTAATTTTGCTCAAATTTCCCTTACTAACCCCTATGAAAATTGTTGATTTTTTTATGGTCTCGGAATGGCCGCGCGTTGCGCTCGGAATGACCCTAGATGTCCCTCATGGATAAAATAGAGTATTTCTAGCAGTTCCATAGCGAGGTTTTGAGTCGAATCGCGTTTCTGAGTGTAATACACGAGTTTTCTAATTTTGCTCAAATTTCCCTTACTAACCCCTATGAAAATTGTTGATTTTTTTATGGTCTCGGAATGACCGCGCGTTGCGCTCGGAATGACCCTAGATGTCCCTCATGGATAAAATAGAGTATTTCTAGCAGTTCCATAACAAGGTTTTCAGTCGAATCGCGTTTCTGAGTGTAATACACGAGTTTTCTAATTTTGCTCAAATTTCCCTTACTAACCCCTATGAAAATTGTTGATTTTTTTATGGTCTCGGAATGACCGCGCGTTGCGCTCGGAATGACCCTAGATGTCCCTCATGGATAAAATAGAGTATTTCTAGCAGTTCCATAACAAGGTTTTCAGTCGAATCGCGTTTCTGAGTGTAATACACGAGTTTTCTAATTTTGCTCAAATTTCCCTTACTAACCCCTATGAAAATTGTTGATTTTTTTATGGTCTCGGAATGACCGCGCGTTGCGCTCGGAATGACCCTAGATGTCCCTCATGGATAAAATAGAGTATTTCTAGCAGTTCCATAACAAGGTTTTCAGTCGAATCGCGTTTCTGAGTGTAATACACGAGTTTTCTAATTTTGCTCAAATTTCCCTTACTAACCCCTATGAAAATTGTTGATTTTTTTATGGTCTCGGAATGACCGCGCGTTGCGCTCGGAATGACCCTAGATGTCCCTCATGGATAAAATAGAGTATTTCTAGCAGTTCCATAACAAGGTTTTCAGTCGAATCGCGTTTCTGAGTGTAATACACGAGTTTTCTAATTTTGCTCAAATTTCCCTTACTAACCCCTATGAAAATTGTTGATTTTTTTATGGTCTCGGAATGACCGCGCGTTGCGCTCGGAATGACCCTAGATGTCCCTCATGGATAAAATAGAGTATTTCTAGCAGTTCCATAACAAGGTTTTCAGTCGAATCGCGTTTCTGAGTGTAATACACGAGTTTTCTAATTTTGCTCAAATTTCCCTTACTAACCCCTATGAAAATTGTTGATTTTTTTATGGTCTCGGAATGACTGCGAGTTGCGCTCGGAATGACCCTAGATGTCCCTCATGGATAAAATAGAGTATTTCTAGCAGTTCCATAACAAGGTTTTCAGTCGAATCGCGTTTCTGAGTGTAATACACGAGTTTTCTAATTTTGCTCAAATTTCCCTTACTAACCCCTATGAAAATTGTTGATTTTTTTATGGTCTCGGAATGACCGCGCGTTGCGCTCGGAATGACCCTAGATGTCCCTCATGGATAAAATAGAGTATTTCTAGCAGTTCCATAACAAGGTTTTCAGTCGAATCGCGTTTCTGAGTGTAATACACGAGTTTTCTAATTTTGCTCAAATTTCCCTTACTAACCCCTATGAAAATTGTTGATTTTTTTATGGTCTCGGAATGACCGCGCGTTGCGCTCGGAATGACCCTAGATGTCCCTCATGGATAAAATAGAGTATTTCTAGCAGTTCCATAACAAGGTTTTCAGTCGAATCGCGTTTCTGAGTGTAATACACGAGTTTTCTAATTTTGCTCAAATTTCCCTTACTAACCCCTATGAAAATTGTTGATTTTTTTATGGTCTCGGAATGACCGCGCGTTGCGCTCGGAATGACCCTAGATGTCCCTCATGGATAAAATAGAGTATTTCTAGCAGTTCCATAACAAGGTTTTCAGTCGAATCGCGTTTCTGAGTGTAATACACGAGTTTTCTAATTTTGCTCAAATTTCCCTTACTAACCCCTATGAAAATTGTTGATTTTTTATGGTCTCGGAATGACCGCGCGTTGCGCCAGGAATGACCCTAGATGTCCCTCATGGATAAAATAGAGTATTTCTAGCAGTTCCATAACAAGGTTTTCAGTCGAATCGCGTTTCTGAGTGTAATACACGAGTTTTCTAATTTTGCTCAAATTTCCCTTACTAACCCCTATGAAAATTGTTGATTTTTTTATGGTCTCGGAATGACCTGCTGATTTGCGCTCGGAATGACCCTAGATGTCCCTCATGGATAAAATAGAGTATTTCTAGCAGTTCCATTACAAGCTTTTCAGTCGAATTGCGTTTCTGAGTGTAATACACGAGTTTTCTAATTTTGCTCAAATTTCCCTTACTAACCCCTATGAAAATTGTTGATTTTTTTATGGTCTCGGAATGACCGCGCGTTGCGCTCGGAATGACCCTAGATGTCCCTCATGGATAAAATAGAGTATTTCTAGCAGTTCCATAACAAGGTTTTCAGTCGAATCGCGTTTCTGAGTGTAATACACGAGTTTTCTAATTTTGCTCAAATTTCCCTTACTAACCCCTATGAAAATTGTTGATTTTTTTATGGTCTCGGAATGACTGCGCGTTGCGCTCGGAATGACCCTAGATGTCCCTCATGGATAAAATAGAGTATTTCTAGCAGTTCCATAACAAGGTTTTCAGTCGAATCGCGTTTCTGAGTGTAATACACGAGTTTTCTAATTTTGCTCAAATTTCCCTTACTAACCCCTATGAAAATTGTTGATTTTTTTATGGTCTCGGAATGACCGCGCGTTGCGCTCGGAATGACCCTAGATGTCCCTCATGGATAAAATAGAGTATTTCTAGCAGTTCCATAACAAGGTTTTCAGTCGAATCGCGTTTCTGAGTGTAATACACGAGTTTTCTAATTTTGCTCAAATTTCCCTTACTAACCCCTATGAAAATTGTTGATTTTTTTATGGTCTCGGAATGACCGCGCGTTGCGCTCGGAATGACCCTAGATGTCCCTCATGGATAAAATAGAGTATTTCTAGCAGTTCCATAACAAGGTTTTCAGTCGAATCGCTTTTCTGAGTGTAATACACGAGTTTTCTAATTTTGCTCAAATTTCCCTTACTAACCCCTATGAAAATTGTTGATTTTTTTATGGTCTCGGAATGACTGCGATTTGCGATCGGAATGACCCTAGATGTCCCTCATGGATAAAATAGAGTATTTCTAGCAGTTCATAACAAGGTTTTCAGTCGAATCGCGTTTCTGAGTGTAATACACGAGTTTTCTAATTTTGCTCAAATTTCCCTTACTAACCCCTATAAAAATTGTTGATTTTTATGGTCTCGGAATGACCGCGCGTTGCGCCAGGAATGACCCTAGATGTCCCTCATGGATAAAATAGAGTATTTCTAGCAGTTTCATAACAAGGTTTTCAGTCGAATCGCGTTTCTGAGTGTAATACACGAGTTTTCTAATTTTGCTCAAATTTCCCTTACTAACCCCTATGAAAATTGTTGATTTTTTTATGGTCTCGGAATGACCGCGCGTTGCGCTCGGAATGACCCTAGATGTCCCTCATGGATAAAATAGAGTATTTCTAGCAGTTCCATAACAAGGTTTTCAGTCGAATCGCGTTTCTGAGTGTAATACACGAGTTTTCTAATTTTGCTCAAATTTCCCTTACTAACCCCTATGAAAATTGTTGATTTTTTTATGGTCTCGGAATGACCGCGCGTTGCGCTCGGAATGACCCTAGATGTCCCTCATGGATAAAATAGAGTATTTCTAGCAGTTCCATAACAAGGTTTTCAGTCGAATCGCGTTTCTGAGTGTAATACACGAGTTTTCTAATTTTGCTCAAATTTCCCTTACTAACCCCTATGAAAATTGTTGATTTTTTTATGGTCTCGGAATGACTGCGCGTTGCGCTCGGAATGACCCTAGATGTCCCTCATGGATAAAATAGAGTATTTCTAGCAGTTCCATAACAAGGTTTTCAGTCGAATCGCGTTTCTGAGTGTAATACACGAGTTTTCTAATTTTGCTCAAATTTCCCTTACTAACCCCTATGAAAATTGTTGATTTTTTTATGGTCTCGGAATGACCTCGCGTTGCGCTCGGAATGACCCTAGATGTCCCTCATGGATAAAATAGAGTATTTCTAGCAGTTCCATAACAAGGTTTTCAGTCGAATCGCGTTTCTGAGTGTAATACACGAGTTTTCTAATTTTGCTCAAATTTCCCTTACTAACCCCTATGAAAATTGTTGATTTTTTTATGGTCTCGGAATGACTGCGCGTTGCGCTCGGAATGACCCTAGATGTCCCTCATGGATAAAATAGAGTATTTCTAGCAGTTCCATAACAAGGTTTTCAGTCGAATCGCGTTTCTGAGTGTAATACACGAGTTTTCTAATTTTGCTCAAATTTCCCTTACTAACCCCTATGAAAATTGTTGATTTTTTTATGGTCTCGTACTGACTGCGAGTTGCGCTCGGAATGGCCCTAGATGTCCCTCATGGATAAAATAGAGTATTTCTAGCAGTTCCATAACAAGGTTTTCAGTCGAATCGCGTTTCTGAGTGTAATACACGAGTTTTCTAATTTTGCTCAAATTTCCCTTACTAACCCCTATGAAAATTGTTGATTTTTTTATGGTCTCGGAATGACCGCGCGTTGCGCTCGGAATGGCCCTAGATGTCCCTCATGGATAAAATAGAGTATTTCTAGCAGTTCAATAACAAGGTTTTCAGTCGAATCGCGTTTCTGAGTGTAATACACGAGTTTTCTAATTTTGCTCAAATTTCCCTTACTAACCCCTATGAAAATTGTTGATTTTTTTATGGTCTCGGAATGACCGCGCGTTGCGCTCGGAATGACCCTAGATGTCCCTCATGGATAAAATAGAGTATTTCTAGCAGTTCCATAACAAGGTTTTCAGTCGAATCGCGTTTCTGAGTGTAATACACGAGTTTTCTAATTTTGCTCAAATTTCCCTTACTAACCCCTATGAAAATTGTTGATTTTTTTATGGTCTCGGAATGACCGCGCGTTGCGCTCGGAATGACCCTAGATGTCCCTCATGGATAAAATAGAGTATTTCTAGCAGTTCCATAACAAGGTTTTCAGTCGAATCGCGTTTCTGAGTGTAATACACGAGTTTTCTAATTTTGCTCAAATTTCCCTTACTAACCCCTATGAAAATTGTTGATTTTTTTATGGTCTCGGAATGACCGCGCGTTGCGCTCGGAATGACCCTAGATGTCCCTCATGGATAAAATAGAGTATTTCTAGCAGTTCCATAACAAGGTTTTCAGTCGAATCGCGTTTCTGAGTGTAATACACGAGTTTTCTAATTTTGCTCAAATTTCCCTTACTAACCCCTATGAAAATTGTTGATTTTTTTATGGTCTCGGAATGACCGCGCGTTGCGCTCGGAATGACCCTAGATGTCCCTCATGGATAAAATAGAGTATTTCTAGCAGTTCCATAACAAGGTTTTCAGTCGAATCGCGTTTCTGAGTGTAATACACGAGTTTTCTAATTTTGCTCAAATTTCCCTTACTAACCCCTATGAAAATTGTTGATTTTTTTATGGTCTCGGAATGACCGCGCGTTGCGCTCGGAATGACCCTAGATGTCCCTCATGGATAAAATAGAGTATTTCTAGCAGTTCCATAACAAGGTTTTCAGTCGAATCGCGTTTCTGAGTGTAATACACGAGTTTTCTAATTTTGCTCAAATTTCCCTTACTAACCCCTATGAAAATTGTTGATTTTTTTATGGTCTCGGAATGACCGCGCGTTGCGCTCGGAATGACCCTAGATGTCCCTCATGGATAAAATAGAGTATTTCTAGCAGTTCCATAACAAGGTTTTCAGTCGAATCGCGTTTCTGAGTGTAATACACGAGTTTTCTAATTTTGCTCAAATTTCCCTTACTAACCCCTATGAAAATTGTTGATTTTTTTATGGTCTCGGAATGACCGCGAGTTGCGATCGGAATGACCCTAGATGTCCCTCATGGATAAAATAGAGTATTTCTAGCAGTTTCATAACAAGGTTTTCAGTCGAATCGCGTTTCTGAGTGTAATACACGAGTTTTCTAATTTTGCTCAAATTTCCCTTACTAACCCCTATGAAAATTGTTGATTTTTTTATGGTCTCGGAATGACCGCGCGTTGCGCTCGGAATGACCCTAGATGTCCCTCATGGATAAAATAGAGTATTTCTAGCAGTTCCATAACAAGGTTTTCAGTCGAATCGCGTTTCTGAGTGTAATACACGAGTTTTCTAATTTTGCTCAAATTTCCCTTACTAACCCCTATGAAAATTGTTGATTTTTTTATGGTCTCGAAATGACTGCGAGTTGCGCTCGAAATGACCCTAGATGCCCCTCATGGATAAAATAGAGTATTTCTAGCAGTTCCATAACAAGGTTTTCAGTCGAATCGCGTTTCTGAGTGTAATACACGAGTTTTCTAATTTTGCTCAAATTTCCCTTACTAACCCCTATGAAAATTGTTGATTTTTTTATGGTCTCGGAATGACCGCGCGTTGCGATCGGAATGACCCTAGATGTCCCTCATGGATAAAATAGAGTATTTCTAGCAGTTCCATAACAAGGTTTTCAGTCGAATCGCGTTTCTGAGTGTAATACACGAGTTTTCTAATTTTGCTCAAATTTCCCTTACTAACCCCTATGAAAATTGTTGATTTTTTTATGGTCTCGGAATGACCTCGAGTTGCGCTCGGAATGACCCTAGATGTCCCTCATGGATAAAATAGAGTATTTCTAGCAGTTCCATAACAAGGTTTTCAGTCGAATCGCGTTTCTGAGTGTAATACACGAGTTTTCTAATTTTGCTCAAATTTCCCTTACTAACCCCTATGAAAATTGTTGATTTTTTTATGGTCTCGGAATGACTGCGAGTTGCGCTCGGAATGACCCTAGATGTCCCTCATGGATAAAATAGAGTATTTCTAGCAGTTCCATAACAAGGTTTTCAGTCGAATCGCGTTTCTGAGTGTAATACACGAGTTTTCTAATTTTGCTCAAATTTCCCTTACTAACCCCTATGAAAATTGTTGATTTTTTTATGGTCTCGGAATGACTGCGATTTGCGATCGGAATGACCCTAGATGTCCCTCATGGATAACATAGAGTATTTCTAGCAGTTTCATAACAAGGTTTTCAGTCGAATCGCGTTTCTGAGTGTAATACACGAGTTTTCTAATTTTGCTCAAATTTCCCTTACTAACCCATATGAAAATTGTTGATTTTTTTATGGTCTCGGAATGACAGCGATTTGCGATCGGAATGACCCTAGATGTCCCTCATGGATAAAATAGAGTATTTCTAGCAGTTCCATAACAAGGTTTTCAGTCGAATCGCGTTTCTGAGTGTAATACACGAGTTTTCTAATTTTGCTCAAATTTCCCTTACTAACCCCTATGAAAATTGTTGATTTTTTTATGGTCTCGGAATGACCGCGCGTTGCGCTCGGAATGACCCTAGATGTCCCTCATGGATAAAATAGAGTATTTCTAGCAGTTTCATAACAAGGTTTTCAGTCGAATCGCGTTTCTGAGTGTAATACACGAGTTTTCTAATTTTGCTCAAATTTCCCTTACTAACCCCTATGAAAATTGTTGATTTTTTTATGGTCTCGGAATGACTGCGATTTGCGATCGGAATGACCCTAGATGTCCCTCATGGATAAAATAGAGTATTTCTAGCAGTTTCATAACAAGGTTTTCAGTCGAATCGCGTTTCTGAGTGTAATACACGAGTTTTCTAATTTTGCTCAAATTTCCCTTACTAACCCCTATGAAAATTGTTGATTTTTTTATGGTCTCGGAATGACTGCGATTTGCGATCGGAATGACCCTAGATGTCCCTCATGGATAACATAGAGTATTTCTAGCAGTTTCATAACAAGGTTGTCAGACTAACCCCTATGAAAATTGTTGATTTTTTTATGGACTCGAAATGACTGCGAGTTGAGCTCGGAATGACCCTAGATGTCCCTCATAGATAAAATAGAGTATTTCTAGTAGTTTCATAACAACGTTGTCAGTCGAATTGCGTTTCTGAGTGTAATACACGAGTTTTCTAATTTTGCTCAAATTTTCCTTTACTAACCCCTACGAAAATTGTTGATTTTTTTATGGTCTCGGAATGACCGCGCGTTGCGCTAGGAATGACCCTAGATGTCCCTCATGGATAAAATAGAGTATTTCTAGTAGTTTCATAACAAGGTTTTCATTCGAATCGCGTTTCTGAGTGTAATACACCAGTTTTCTAATTTTGCTCAAATTTCCCTTACTAACCCCTATGAAAATTGTTGATTTTTTTATGGTCTCGGAATGACCGCGCGTTGCGCTAGGAATGACCCTAGATGTCCCTCATGGATAAAATAGAGTATTTCTAGCAGTTTCATAACAAGGTTTTCAGTCGAATCGCGTTTCTGAGTGTAATACACGAGTTTTCTAATTTTGCTCAAATTTCCCTTACTAACCCCTATGAAAATTGTTGATTTTTTTATGGTCTCGTAATGACTGTGAGTTGCGCTCGGAATGACCCTAGATGTCCCTCATGGATAAAATAGAGTATTTCTAGCAGTTTCATAACAAGGTTTTCAGTCGAATCGCGTTTCTGAGTGTAATACACGAGTTTTCTAATTTTGCTCAAATTTCCCTTACTAACCCCTATGAAAATTGTTGATTTTTTTATGGTCTCGGAATGACCGCGAGTTGCGCTCGGAATGACCCTAGATGTCCCTCATGGATAAAATAGAGTATTTCTAGCAGTTCCATAACAAGGTTTTCAGTCGAATCGCGTTTCTGAGTGTAATACACGAGTTTTCTAATTTTGCTCAAATTTCCCTTACTAACCCCTACGAAAATTGTTGATTTTTTTATGGTGTCGGAATGACTGCGCGTTGCGATCGGAATGACCCTAGATGTCCCTCATGGATAAAATACAGTATTTCTAGCTGTTCCATAGCAAGGTTTTCAGTCGAATTGCGTTTTTGGGTGTAATATACGAGTTTTCTAATTTTGCTCAAATTTCCCTTACTAACCCCTATGAAAATTGTTGATTTTTTTATGGACTCGAAATGACTGCGAGTTGAGCTCGGAATGACCCTAGATGTCCCTCATAGATAAAATAGAGTATTTCTAGCAGTTTCATAACAAGGTTGTCAGTCGAATTGCGTTTCTGAGTGCAATACACGAGTTTTCTAATTTTGTTCAAATTTTCCTTTACTAACCCCTACGAAAATTGTTGATTTATTTATGCTGTCGGAATGACTGCACGATGCGATCGGAATGACCCTAGATGTCCCTCATGGATAAAATACAGTATTTCTAGCAGTTTCATAACAAGGTTTTCAGTCGAATCGCGTTTCTGAGTGTAATACACGAGTTTTCTAATTTTGCTCAAATTTCCCTTACTAACCCCTATGAAAATTGTTGATTTTTTTATGGACTCGAAATGACTGCGAGTTGAGCTCGGAATGACCCTAGATGTCCCTCATGGATAAAATAGAGTATTTCTAGCAGTTTCATAACAAGTTTGTCAGTCGAATTGCGTTTCTGAGTGCAATACACGAGTTTTCTAATTTTGTTCAAATTTTCCTTTACTAACCCTACGAAAATTGTTGATTTTTTTATGGTGTCGGAATGACTGCACGTTGCGTTGGGAATGACCCTAGATGTCCCTCATGGATAAAATAGAGTATTTCTAGCTGTTCCATAGCAAGGTTTTCAGTCGAATTGCGTTTTTGGGTGTAATATACGAGTTTTCTAATTTTGCTCAAATTTCCCTTACTAACCCCTATGAAAATTGTTGATTTTTTTCTGGACTCGGAATGACCCTAGATGTCCCTCATGGATAAAATAGATTGTCTCTAGCAGTTCCATAACAAGGTTTTCAGTCGAATCGTGTTTCTTAGTGTAATACACGAGTTTTCTAATTTTGCTCAAATTTCCCTTACTAGCCCCTATAAAAATTGTTGATTTTTTTTATGGTCTCGGAATGACTGCGATTTGCGATCGGAATGACCCTAGTTGTCCCTCATGGATAAAATAGAGTATTTCTAGCAGTTCCATAACAACCTTTTCTGTCGAATTGCGTTTCTGAGTGTAATACACGAGTTTTCTAATTTTGCTCAAAGTTCTCTTACTCACCCCTATGAAAATTGTTGACTTTTTTATGGCCTCGGAATGACTGCGAGTTGTGCTCGGAATAACCCTAGATGTCCCTCATGGATAAAATAGAGTATTTCTAGCAGTACCATAACAAGGTTTTCAGTCGAATCGCGTTTCTGAGTGTAATACACGAATTTTCTAGTTTTTCTCAAATTTTCCTTACTAACCCCTATGAAAATTGTTGATTTATTTATGGTGTCGGAATGACTGCGCGTTGCGATCGGAATGACCCTAGATGTCCCTCATGTCTAAAATACAGTATTTCTAGCTGTTCCATAGCAAGGTTTTCAGTCGAATTGCGTTTTTGCGTGTAATATACAAGTTTTCTAATTTTGCTCAAATTTCTCTTTCTAATCCCTATTAAAATTGTTAATTTTTTTATGCTCTCTAAATTACTGCGAGTTGAGCTCGGAATGACCCTACATGTCCCTCATGGATAAAATAGAGTATTTCTAGCAGTTCTATGATAAGGTTTTTAGTCGAATCGCGTTTCTGAGTGTAATATACTAGTTTCCTGATTTTGCTCAAATTTCCCTTACTCACCCCTATGAAAATTGTTGATTTTTTTATTGTCTCAAAATGACTCCGAGTTGCGCTCAGAATTACCCTAGATGTCCCTCATGGATAACATAGAGTATTTCTAGCAGTTTTATAACAAGGTTTTCAGTCGAATCGCGTTTCTGAGTGTAATATGCAAGTTTTCTAATTTTGCTCAAATTTTCCTTACTAACCCCTATAAAAATTGTTGATTTTTTTATGGTCTCGGAGTGACTGCGATTTACGATCGGAATGACTCTAGATGTCCCTCATGGATAAAATAGAGTATTTCTAGCTGTTCCATGACAGGGTTTTCAGTCGAATCGCGTTTCTGAGTGTAATCCACGAGTTTTCTAATTTTGATCAAATTTCCCTTACTAACCCCTATGAAAATTGTTAAGTTTTTTATGACCTCGGAATGACTGCGAGTAGCGCTCAGAATGACCCTAGATGTCCCTCATGGATAAATTATAGTATTTCTAGCAGTTCCATGACAAGGTTTTCAGTCAAATCGCGTTTCTGAGTATAACTTGCGAGTTTTCTAATTTTGCTCAAATTTCCCTAACTAACCCCTATGATAATTGTTGATTTTTTTATGGTCTCGGAATGACTGCGAGTTGTGCTCGGAATGACCCTAGATGTCCCTCATGGATAAAATAGAGTATTTCTAGCAGTTCCACAACAAAGTTTTCAGTCGAATCGCGTTTCTGAGTGTAATTCACGAGTTTTCTAATTTTTCTTAAATTTCCCTTACTAACCTCTATGAAAATTGTTGAATTTTTTATGGTGTCGGAATGACTGCGCGTTGCGATCGGAATGACCCTAGATGTCCCTCATGGATAAAATACAGTATTTCTAGTTGTTCCATAGCAAGTTTTTCAGTCGAATTGCGTTTTTGGGTGTAATATACGAGTTTTCTAATTTCGCTCAAATTTCCCTTACTAACCCCTATGAAAATTGTTGATTTTTTTATGGACACGAAATGACTGCGAGTTGAGCTCGGAATGACGCTAGATGTCCCTCATGGATAAAATAGAGTATTTCTAGCAGTTTCATAACAAGGTTTTCAGTCGAATTGCGTTTCTGAGTGTAATACACGAGTTTTCTAATTTTGCTCAAATTTTCCTTTACTAACCCCTACGAAAATTGTTGATTTTTTTATGGTGTCGGAATGACTGCGCGTTGCGATCGGAATGACCCTAGATGTCCCTCATCGATAAAATACAGTATTTCTAGCTGTTCCATAGCAAGGTTTTCAGTCGAATTGCGTTTTTGGGTGTAATATACGAGTTTTCTAATTTTGCTCAAATTTCCCTTACTAACCCCTATGAAAATTGTTGATTTTTTTATGGACTCGAAATGACTGCGAGTTGCGCTCGGAATGACCCTAGATGTCCCTCATGGATAAAATAGATTGTCTCTAGCAGTTCCATAACAAGGTTTTCAGTCGAATCGTGTTTCTTAGTGTAATACACGAGTTTTCTAATTTTGCTCAAATTTCCCTTACTAGCCCCTATGAAAATTGTTGATTTTTTTATGGTCTCGGAATGACTGCGATTTGCGATCGGAATGACCCTAGTTGTCCCTCATGGATAAAATAGAGTATTTCAAGCAGTTCCATAACAAGGTTTTCTGTCGAATTGGGTTTCTGAGTGTAATACACGAATTTTCTAATTTTGCTCAAATTTCCCTTACTAACCCCTATGAAAATTGTTGAGTTTTTTATGGCCTCGAAATGGCAGCGAGTTGTGCTCGGAATAACCCTAGATGGCCCTCATGGATAAAATAGAGTATTTCTAGCAGTACCATAACAAGGTTTTCAGTCGAATCGCGTTTCTGAGTGTAATACACGAGTTTTCTAGTTTTTCTCAAATTTTCCTTACTAACCCCTATGAAAATTGTTGAATTTTTTATGGTGTCGGAATGACTGCGCGTTGCGATCGGAATGACCCTAGATGTCCCTCATGTCTAAAATACAGTATTTCTAGCTGTTCCATAGCAAAGTTTTCAGTCGAATTACGTTTTTGGGTGTAATATACGAGTTTTCTAATTTTGCTCAATTTTCCCTTTCTAATCCCTATTAAAATTGTTAATTTTTTTATGCTCTCTAAATTACTGCGAGTTGAGCTCGGAATGACCCTACATGTCCCTCATGGATAAAATAGAGTATTTCTAGCAGTTCTATGACAAGGTTTTTAGTCGAATCGCGTTTCTGAGTTTAATATACTAGTTTTCTGATTTTGCTCAAATTTCCCTTACTCACCCCTATGAAAATTGTTGATTTTTTTATGGTCTCAAAATGACTCCGAGTTGCGCTCAGAATTACCCTAGATGTCCTTCATGGATAACATAGAGTATTTCTAGCAGTTTTATAACAAGGTTTTCAGTCGAATCGCGTTTCTGAGTGTAATATGTAAGTTTTCTAATTTTGCTCAAATTTCCCTTACTAACCCCTATGAAAATTGTTGAATTTTTTATGGTCTCGGAATGACTGCGATTTACGATCGGAATGACTCTAGATGTCCCTCATGGATAAAATAGAGTATTTCTAGCTGTTCCATGACAGGGTTTTCAGTCGAATCGCGTTTCTGAGTGTAATCCACGAGTTTTCTAATTTTGATCAAATTTCCCTTACTAACCCCTATGAAAATTGTTAAGTTTTTTATGGCCTCGGAATGACTGCGAGTTGCGCTCAGAATGACCCTAGATGTCCCTCATGGATAAATTATAGTATTTCTAGCAGTTCCATAACAAGGTTTTCAATCAAATCGCGTTTCTGAGTATAACATGCGAGTTTTCTAATTTTGCTCAAATTTCCCTAACTAACCCCTATGATAATTGTTGATTTTTTTATGGTCTCGGAATGACTGCGAGTTGTGCTCGGAATGACCCTAGATGTCCCTCATGGATAAAATAGAGTATTTCTAACAGTTCCATAACAAGGTTTTCAGTCGAATCGCGTTTCTGCGTGTAATTCACGAGTTTTCTAATTTTTCTTAAATTTCCCTTACTAACCTCTATGAAAATTGTTGATTTTTTTATGGTGTCGGAATGACTGCGTGTTGCGATCGGAATGACCCTAGATGTCCCTCATGGATAAAATAGAGTATTTCTAGCTATTCCATAGCAAGGTTTTCAGTCGAATTGCGTTTCTGAGTGTAATACACGAGTTTTCTAATTTTGCTCAAATTTCACATACTAACCCCTATGAAAATTGTTGATTTTTTTATGGTCTCGGAATGACCGCGTGTTGCGCTCGGAATGACCCTAGATGTCCCTCATGGATAAAATAGAGTATTTCTAGCAGTTCCATAACAAGCTTTTCAGTCGAATCGCGTTTCTGAGTGTAATACACGAGTTTTCTAATTTTGCTCAAATTTTCCTTACTAACCCCTATGAAAATTGTTGATTTTTTTATGGTGTCGGAATGACTGCGCATTGCGATCGGAATGACCCTAGATGTCCCTCATGGCTAAAATACAGTATTTCTAGCTATTCCATAGGAAGGTTTTCAGTCGAATCGCGTTTCTGAGTGTAATACACGAGTTTTCTAATTTTGCTCAAATTTCCCTTACTAACCCCTATGAAAATTGTTGATTTTTTTATGGTCTCGAAATGACCGCGCGTTGCGCTCGGAATGACCCTAGATGTCCCTCATGGATAAAATAGAGTATTTCTAGCAGTTCCATAACAAGGTTTTCAGTCGAATCGTGATTCTGAGTGTAATACACGAGTTTTCTAATTTTGCTCAAATTTCACATACTAACCCCTATGAAAATTGTTGATTTTTTTATGGTCTCGGAATGACCGCGTGTTGCGCTCGGAATGACCCTAGATGTCCCTCATGGATAAAATAGAGTATTTCTAGCAGTTCCATAACAAGGTTTTCAGTCGAATCGCGTTTCTGAGTGTAATACACGAGTTTTCTAATTTTGCTCAAATTTCCCTTACTAACCCCTATGAAAATTGTTGATTTTTTTATGGACTCGAAATGACTGCGAGTTGCGCTCGGAATGACCCTACATGTCCCTCATGGATAAAATAGACTGTCTCTAGCAGTTCCATCACAAGGTTTTCAGTCGAATCGCGTTTCTTAGTGTAATACACGAGTTTTCTAATTTTGCTCAAATTTCCCTTACTAACCCCTATGAAAATTGTTGAAATTTTTATGGTCTCGGAATGACTGCGATTTGCGATCGGAATGACTCTAGATGTCCCTCATGCATAAAATAGAGTATTTCTAGCAGTTCCATGATAGGGTTTTCAGTCGAATCGCGTTTCTGAATGTAATCCACGAGTTTTCTAATTTTGATCAAGTTTCCCTTACTAACCCCTATGAAAATTGTTAAGTTTTTTATGGCCTCGGAATGACTGCGAATTGCGCTCAGAATGACCCTAGATGTCCCGCATGGATAAATTATAGTATTTCTAACAGTTCCATGACAAGGTTTTCAGTCAAATCGTGTTTCTGAGTATAACATGCGAGTTTTCTAATTTTGCTCAAATTTCCCTAACTAACCCCTATGATAGTTGTTGATTTTTTTATGGTCTCGGAATGACTGCGAGTTGTGCTCGGAATGACCCTAGATGTCCCTCATGGATAAAATAGAGTATTTCTAGCAGTTCCATAACAAGGTTTTCAGTCGAATCGCGTTTCTGAGTGTAATTCACGAGTTTTCTAATTTTTCTTAAATTTCCCTTACTAACCTCTATGAAAATTGTTGATTTTTTTATGGTGTCGGAATGACTGCGCGTTGCGATCGGAATGACCCTAGATGTCCCTCATGGATAAAATAGAGTATTTCTAGCTATTCCATAGCAAGGTTTTCAGTCGAATTGTGTTTCTGAGTGTAATATACGAGTTTTCTAATTTTGCTCAAATTTCCCTTACTAATCCCTATGAAAATTGTTGATTTTTTTATGATCTCGGAATAACTGCAAGTTGCGCTCGGAATGACCCTAGATTACACTCATGCATATAACAGAGTATTTCTAGCAGTTCCACAACAAGGTTTTCAGTCGAACCACGTTTCTCAGTGTAATATACGACTTTTCTAATTTTGCCCAAATTTCCCTTACTAACCCCTATGAAAATTGTTGATTTTTTTATAGTCTCGGAATAACTGCAAGTTGCGCTCGGAATTACCATAGATTTCACTCATGGATATAATAGAGTATTTTTAGCAGTTCCACAAAAAGGTTTTCAGTGGAATCGCGTTTCTCAGTGTAATATACGACTTTTCTAATTTTGCTCAAATTTCGCTTACTCACCCCCTATGAAAATTGTTTATTTTTTTATGATCTCTGAATAACTGCAAGTTACTCTCGGAATGACCATAGATTGCACTCATGGATATAATAGAGTATTTCTAGCTGTTCCATAACAAGGTTTTCAGCCGAATTGCGTTTTTCAGTGTAATATACGACTTTTCTAATTTTGCTCAAATTTCTCTTATGTTACCCTATGAAAAATGTTGATTTTTTTTTTGGGCTCGGAATGACCGTGGATTACGCTCGTGGATGTAATAGACTATTTTTAACAGTTCCATAACAAGGTTTACAGACGAATCGTGTTTTGCAGTTTAATATATTAATTTTCTAATTTTGCTTAAATTTCCGTTACGTTAACCTATAAAAATTGTTGATTTTTTTTATGGTCTCGGAATGACTGTAGGTTGCGCTCGGAATGACCTTAGGTATCACTCGTGGATAAAATAGAGTATTTTTAGTAATTCCATCACAAGGTTTTCAGTCGAATTGCGTTTCTCAGTGTAATATACGACTTTTCTAATTTTGTTCAAATTTCCCTTACTAACCCCTACGAAAGTTATTGATTTTTTTATGGTCTCGGAATGGTTGCAAGTTGCGCTCAGAATGACCCTAGATTACACTCATGCATATAATAACATTGCTGATTTTTTATTTTTTTTACAGTCTCGAAATGACCCTAAATTTCACAAATGGATAGCATCAAGTATTTCTAACAGTTTCATAGAAAGCTTTTGCATCAAATAACATTTGGCATTGAAATATGCGACTTTTTAAATTTTACACAAACTTCCCTTACTAAATACTATAAAAATTGTTAAATGTTATACAAATTTCTCATACTAACAACTATTAAAATTGTTGATTTTTTTTACTGTCTGGAAAAGACTGAAAATTTTCAATTGAAATGATCCCAAATTTCACACACACACACAGATATATATATATATATATATATATAATAGAGTATTTCTAACAGTTTTCTAAAAATACTTTGCATCAAATAGCATTAGACATTGAAAATGTAACTTTTTAAATTTTACACAAATTTTCCTTACTAACAACTATAAAAATTTATCAACTTTTTTACTGTTTTGAAATGACAAAATATTTCACTCGAAATGATCCCAAATTTTACGTACGGATAGAATAAAGTATTTTTAACATTTTCATAAAAATATTTTGCTTCAAATAGCGTTTAGTATTAAAATATGTGACTTTTTTAATTTTGTTCAAATTTTTATTATTAACCACAATAAGTTTGCTGATTTTTTTTACTCTCGAAATGATCAAAAATTTTATTCGGAATGATCCCAAATTTCACACGTGAATAGAGTTAAGCATTTCTATCAGTTTTCTAAAAAGTTTTTATGTCATATAGTGTTTGCCATTGAAATATATGACCTTTTTAATTTCACTTAAATTTTCATTATTAACCTGTTATAAAAATTACTGATTTTTTTACTGTCTCGAAATGATCAAAAATTTCAGTCAAAATGACCCCAAATTTTATACATGAATAGAGTAGAGTATTTTTAACAGTTTCCTAAAAAGATTTTGCAACAGTTAGCATTAAAACATGCGACTTTTTAAATTTTACATAAATTTCCCTTATTAATCATTATAAAAAGTTATTGATTTGTTTACTGTCTTGAAATGACCAAAAATTTCACTTGAAAGATCCCAAATTTATATATTGATATAATAGAATATTTTTAACAATTTCATAAAAAAATTTTACATCAAATTGCATTTGACATTCAAATATTATACTATTTTAATTTCACTATTTTAATTTCGCTCAAATTTTCCTTATTAACACAAGTAACTGCTTTTGGATAAATCAATACTTACAAAATACATGTAACCACTCTTACGAGTACTTGAGTGAAAATAACTGGGCTTCCTTTTACTTCCCTCTTTATGTTTTTACCTCAAACTATAAGAGTTCAATATTTGCTTGCATCCGCAACTGGAACATCAAATTATTGTCCCAGTAATTCAAGAATATCAGAAACCTTACTCGTATAATAATCTGGTTGGATGTTGTTTGAAGGGTCTTGAAGAGTAGATTGAGTTGTCACACCTACATGGTGGAAGTTTTAGCATCAGAAGTTGAAAATTAGTATTAAAAAAAAAAAAAAAAAGAGGAGGAAGAAGAAAATAAAATTGAATATAACATATTTAGCTATTGTACCTGAAAGAACAAGAAGTGTTTTGCAGCCAGCATTATGTCCAAATAAAATATCAGTATCTAATCTATCACCCACCATACACATTTTGGAGGTATCAATCTGAAATCTGCAAATAAGAATCCAGTAACTACAAATATTCCTTTCAATTAACTCCTGCATTGTTTGACATGCAATAGTGTAATAATTACATATGATAGGATAATGCAATTCCAGTTTCAAGTGCGTATTAACATTTAAAACAAACAATGCTTCATCTTACTTCTTTAATAAAAATTCCATCATGAATGTTGAAGGTTTTCCAACAACAATAGGCTCTCTCTCAGTTGACCCACACATGGCAGCAACCATACACCCCGCACCTGAAATCCAGAAAAAAATATTTAATGAAACAAAATGTTCTAGATCACATAGTACATACAAGTTTACTTTCTTACCGGGCCACTCTTGTAAATCAGTCATATGTCCCACTGCATCACGATTGGTAGCAATAAATAGGCAGCCAGGATTCTCACGAATACAAAGGGTTCCATACCTGACAGAAAAACCCTTCTTGTCTCAAAGCAGCCAACAGAAAATCTCAAGCATAATTACACAAACTTATTGAAGTTTATTGTGTAACTTCTATAAATAGATTTGAATAAATCTTTTACAAAGTTTTCATTCTAACAATGTTTTCTATCCACCCAACTACACCACCTGAACCACAGGAGGCAGGGATCTTTCACATGTTGACAATGCTCCTAGGGCAACTAAGAATTCCAAGAATTTGGATGCAGTTCTCTGTTATGTGACCTTTTAAAATTTCCTTTTATATGAGAAACCAGTAATCTTAATGAGAATTCAAGGATGCTACATGGGAGCCCTTGAGTACATAGGTGACTTGTAGTAAATCTGGCAGGCAAATGACATGATAAGTTTCAAATGGCCGTTATGAAGATAAGTACTGAATATAGTAAGCTTATAATTTTCGTAAGCACTATCTTGACAACTCCTACTGAGTGAAAAAAAAAATGTCTGCTAACATGCTAAGCAATTGACAAGGGCAAAGCTTAGATTATTGAAACAATGAAATTCCAACACTAGCCAGCAGTCCAGCACTTTTAAAACAACACTTGTTACTTAAAGGCTCAAAGGGACAACAAAATTTACAGAATACAGGTCTAAATCCCACAATTTCAGATCATACACACAAAATATAGCATCTTAAAGTTTACTCAAGATTTTTAAGAGTCGCATGATCACAGCTTAGAAAGTTGCAAATTATCAAAACCCTACAAGTAAATAAGCTGTACATTTAACATGGAACAAAGGAGAACAAGTAAGACTTTCTTACTGAAGCTTGTAATAGTTAATATCTGGGTCGAGTCCAACCACAACAGCTCCAACCTGGGAAATGCTGCAACATATTAATTTTAAAGAGCAAAAGAAATAAATAAATAAATAGATAAGGGTAGATTTCTCCAATAATAGAACGCAAGATGATACATTACAGTCTTATCATGTTCAAACAGGAAATTTGATTTCAGTTGTACCCTTTTTTCACCATCTTCCTACAGTAAGACATAAAGCATAAGGTAAAGAGTTCTGCCGTTATAAGTTGAGGCAAACCAAAGACCAAAAAACAGTACAACAGGCCCAATAACAAATTAAAGAGAAGCACCAGCTAAGGCAAGAAAATCATAGCCAACGCCTCAAAAAAGACTAGAAGAGAGGTCAATGTCTACAGTCACATAGTTAAGCAAAAATTTATAATTAGTTAACTAAACTTATTATGAAGGAAGACAAACCAGCTTTCTATTTTATGGGTACTAGCATATCAGTTTTGCCACTTCTTGCAGAAACTAAAGTTTCACTTTCTTGGAGGTGAGAGAACTTCCAAAACTTGAAACTGTTCAAGCACATAGCTTCTGCACATCCTTTAAGGAAGATGACTTAAAATTGTTGAATGTTGCAATTTGATAAATCAATCATAGATTGAAATACGAAGGAAAAGAGAAATAGTCAATCATATAATGTCAACACCTCACGATGTGAAATTTTAATGATGTCTAAATTAACAATGATAACCATGCATCTCACGCAAAGGCAAGCGTCAGAGTCATCTTTACAACAACCTAAAGTATCACCTAAACAAAGGCCTTTGTCTTAATCTTCCAAAACTTTCAATTTGCATAAAATAAGAGCCTTGGTAAGAAATATACAAATATTATCTTAACCTTTCTGATCTGTAAAGGGAGAGCAGCATGATAACAAAAGACCATAATAAGTTCACTGCTAATCTGCTCCACTAACTCAGGAAGAAAGGCAATCTGGTGTGATTACCAAAATGCTATTTTTAATTTTTTCACTTGACTGAGATTTTTAATGAGAAAGACACCAAACATGTCAATGGTACTTATAGGTTGGAGTTATTATATCTAACAGATCAACTGAAATCATAGACAAATTTAACAAATATTATAAACTTACTGGTCCACCAAGACCTGTATATCCAGCTAGCTGCAGTTCTTCTATTATACCTTCACCACCAATTACATAAACCTGCAAAATGGATTAGGAGCTACACTCAAAAACCAATAATGTTTACGGTAATATGATATCAATTATCGACTAGTAAAATCATCTTCCAAATATAAGCACTGCAATCAAGGTTTTCAACTTTATGACCCAAGATACGAAGTCAACCAAGCTCAATTCATGATGGGATACCCACACAATCAAAGTTTTTATTCATTAACATCTAAATTTATGTGGATTAAACATTTTGAATGGTAAGTAGTGAGTTATTACTCCAAAAATTTAAATTGAATATAATATAAAACTATCTCAATATGTCAAACTTTACCATTGAGAAAGCAATTCTAACAAAGTTGGATTCACTTATAATTAGAAAATTCTAAGCAACATAACAATTTGGAATCAATCAATGATAATTGTTGGGAAAAATGTGTTTGTAAAATAATAAATTTTACGGCCCCAGGATAATTTCCCAAACCAAATAGAGTAAAAATAACTCCAACAATTTTTAGCGTGGAAAACCCTCCAAAATGAAGGTAAAAACCACGGGACCCGTAGGCCGCTTAAAAAACTCCACTATAATAATAATGGGATTACAAACTTCACCCTTGGGTGGATCTCTCACAAATTACAATAACAATGTAACTTCAATTTGTGGATAGAGCCTCACAAATTGGCTCACAATTTCTCTCTCAGAAAACTCTCTCTATTTTTCTCTGAGGATCTCTCAACACACACACTCTCTCAATTGTTGTGTTTTTGCTTGATTTGCTTGATTGATTGTTCTAAGAGCTCACCTATTTATAGGTGAGGATTTGTAGAAAGAATCAAACACAATTATGTTGATCCACCATGAAAGAAGCATTTACACCTAGAGTTCATGTGCTTCATTCTTTATTTCACATGAGATGAGCATCTCATACTTTATTCCACATGAGGTGGACCAACAAATCTCCCCCTCCACTTCATGTGAAGCAGGGTTCCTCCATACCAGCAATCTCTCTACATATAGCAAGCTTTTCTCTAGGCAGATTTTTCGTCATCATATCTGCGCCGTTGTCATTGGTATGAATCTTCTCAACTTGTAACAGTTTATTTTCCAACACATCACGAATCCAGTGATACCTTACGTCGATGTGCTTGGACCTTGAGTGAAAGGTTTGGTTCTTACTGAGGTGAATTGCGCTCTGACTGTCGCAATAGAGAACATAGCTTTCCTGTTTCTGATCCAACTCTTGTAGGAACTTTTCCATCCACAGCATCTCCTTACAACCCTCAGTAATTGCGATGTACTCTGCTTCTGTGGTGCTTAAGGCAATACATTTTTGTAACCGTGATTGCCATGAGACAGCTCCCCCTGCAAATGTTATTAGGTACCCGGATATAGACTTTCTTGTATCCACGTCACCAGCCATATCTGAATCTGTATATCCTTCTAATACAGGTTTACTATTACCAAAACATAAACAATGACTGGAAGTACCTCTGAGATACCTGAGTATCCATTTGACTGCTGTCCAATGTTCCTTTCCAGGATTAGATAGGAATCGGCTCACAACGCCAACAGCATGAGCAATGTCTGGTCTGGTGCATACCATAGCGTACATTAGACTGCCAACCGCCGATGCATAAGGCACTTTGCTCATTTCTGATTTCTCTTCCTCGCTAGAAGGACACTGACTTGCATTAAGCTTGAAGTGGCTTGCAAGTGGAGAACTAACAGATTTGGCTTTGCTCATGTTGAATCTTTCAAGAACCTTTTCAACATACCGTTCTTGAGATAGCCAGATTCTTCGATTTTGTCTGTTGCGGGTAATCCTCATGCCAAGAATCTGCTTAGCGGGTCCTAAATCCTTCATTGCAAAGGACTTGCTCAACTCTTTCTTCAACCTGTTAATTTTGCCGATATCTTGGCCAACAATTAACATATCATCAACATAAAGCAAAAGAATGATAAAATCACCATCAGAGAATTTCTTGATGAAGACGCAGTGATCAGCCGTCGTTCTGTTGTACTCATTTTTCTCCATGAACGAGTCAAACTTTTTGTACCATTGCCTTGGTGCCTGTTTCAGACCGTACAAACTCTTCTTTAGTCTGCATACTGATTTCTCCTTCCCTTTGACTTGGAAACCTTCAGGCTGCTCCATGTAGATCTCCTCGTCAAGATCACCATGTAAGAATGCGGTTTTTACGTCAAGTTGTTCAACCTCCAGATTGAGACTAGCTGCCAAGCCAAGAACAACTCGGATTGAAGACATTTTTACCACTGGTGAGAATATTTCTTCAAAATCAACACCCTTCTTCTGCCCGAATCCTTTCACAACCAGTCTTGCTTTGTAACGAGGTTGTGAGTTGCCTTCTTCACTTTTGATTTTGTACACCCATTTGTTCTTGAGAGCTTTCCTTCCCTGTGGTAATTTCACCAAGTCAAATGTGTGGTTCTCATGTAGGGATTTCATTTCTTCCTGCATGGCTTTTAACCACTCCGTCTTGTGCTGGTCAGTAATAGCTTCATCATAGCTCTCTGGTTCTCCCCCGTCAGTGAGCATCACATACTCATTAGGAGAATATTTACGACTTGGTTGTCGTTCTCTAGTGGACCTCCTTAACTGTACTTCTGGCTGGACTTGTTCTGGTTCTGGACTGCGAGCTGGTGGATGAACATCATCAGTATCTGGTGTAGCTCCCCCTTCATCAGAATTTGTTGGTGGAGAGACTGGTTCCAGATTAACTGGAATTTCATCTGATTGTGGCTTCTCGGGTTTCTCGAAATCCTCGATCGTCTGATCTTCAAGAAACACCACGTCTCTACTTCTGATGATCCTTTTGTTAACAGGATCCCAAAGTCTGTAGCCGAATTCTTCATGGGCATGTCCCACAAAGATACACTGTTTTGCTTTTCCATCCAGCTTGGACCTCTCGTCTTTTGGGATGTGGACAAATGCTCTGCAGCCAAATACTTTCAAGTGTTTGTAAGAAACGTCTTTCCCCGTCCAAACTCTTTCTGGTACGTCATAGTTCAACGGAACTGATGGAGAAAGGTTGATTAAGTCGACTGCGGTTCTCATTGCCTCCCCCCAAAAAGAGTTTGGCAGTTTTGCATTTGAGAGCATACATCTGACCCTTTCACAAATGGTTCTGTTCATCCTCTCTGCGACACCGTTATGCTGAGGTGTCTTTGGTACTGATTTTTCCAGCCTGATGCCGAAACTTCTGCAGTACTCCTCAAATGGTCCGCGGTACTCACCGCCATTGTCTGCACGTACACACTTCAAACGTCTGCCAGTTTCTCGTTCAACTTTTACATGAAAGTGCTTGAAAACTTCCTGCACTTGATCTTTAGTTTTCAAAGCAAAAGTCCATACTTTTCTAGAATGGTCATCAATGAAAGTCACAAAATAAGTAGCACCTCCTAGTGACTTACAACTCATTGAACAGACATCTGTGTGTATCAAATCTAGAATATTCGCCTTTCTAGATGGTGGGGAACTACGAAATGCAACTCTATGTTGTTTTCCCATAATACAATCAACACAAGTAGGCAATGATGTACCTTTCATTCCTGGCAAGAGCGCCTTCTTGGAAAGAATACTGAGGCCTTTTTCACTCATGTGGCCGAGCCGCTTATGCCATAGCTCGGTGGGAACTTCTTTCCTGGTGGTGTTTACTTCTCCTCTACATAGCTTGGCTTCTGTGTGGTAGAGGGATGTATCTTTCTTGCCTTTTGCTATTACCAAATTGCCTTTGGTAAGCTTCCATTTTCCTTCACCAAAATAATTGCTGTAACCATCGTCATCAAGTATTCCGGTGGAGATCAGATTGAGGCGGATATCAGGAACATGCCTCACATCTTTCAAAACTAGCCTGCATCCAAGGTTAGTTTCTAAATGGATATTTCCGATGCCGATAATTTTGGAGACATCATCATTTCCCATCCTCACTCGTCCGAAATCATCTTGAGTGTAGGTTGAGAAGAACTCCAGTCGTGAAGTGACATGGTATGATGCACCTGAGTCAACTACCCATGTAGAATCTTGACTTGCAAGATTGATATAATCCTCAGCTTGAACAACGACAACTTCTTCGGTGACTGTTGCGGTGTCATTTGTTCGGGTTTGTGCATCCTGATTTCTGGTTCGCTCCGCCTTTAACTTTCGACATTCTCGAATGAAATGTCCAAGCTTACCACAGTGGTGACACTTCTTGTCATGCCTTGATCGGGACTTTGACCGTCCTCTTTGCTGACTTTGGTTATGGGGATTTTTACTCCTTCCCCTCCATTCTTGCTTGCCTTGTTTCTCCGTAACAAGTGCTTCATTTTCAGGGGTATGCCCTTCGTCTTTTCGTCGAGACTCTTCGTTGAGCATTCTGTCTTTTACCATATCCATGGTAAGTTTGCCGTCAGGAGCAGAGTTACTAACTGACACAACCAAAGTGTCCCAGCTTTTTGGTAGAGAACTCAGCATCAACAATGCTTGCAACTCGTCATCTACAGTCATTTTCATAGAGTTGAGTTGATCTACGATGCCTTGGAACTCGCTCATATGTTCTGACACGCTGTTTCCATCTTTATACTTCAAGTTGACTAATCGTCGCATCAGATTAGCTTTATTCTGTGCGGTTGTCCTTGCATACATTTTCTCCAACTTTTGCCAAAGAACGTAAGCATCGTGTTCATTAGCAAAGTTTTGGAAAATGCTTCTGTCGATCCATTGTCTGATTTGAGCAGCACATTTTCGGTTTAGCACAGTCCACTCAACGTTTGATGTGGACGTCGAAGTGCTGGATGTCTTGGCATCCGTCGAAGCTGTAGTCACTGCTTCCTCCTTCGGCATTACAATCGGCTTCCACAGATCTTTAATGTATAAAAGATCCTCCATCTTTGGCTTCCATACTGCATAATTAAATGCAGTTAACTTGATCATGTTGCCTGTGCTCTCCTCCATTTGGATCGTTAGTCAACAAGTTTCGCCGAGTTTGATATTTTTCAGCGATGAATAGTACTTCGTGAATAGTACTTCGTATGCTTGAATAGTGCACGTGGTCGTGAACAGTACACCAGGTAAGTTCCCAGGAAAGAGAGGTGGGTCACAACGGACACACTTAAATACCAAATCTTTCCTAGCCAGAATCTTTCCTAGACATGCACTTTCCGCACCACCACACTTCCAGCAATCACAAAAATCAGTAAACTCAAGAATAATTCTTTTCTGATGTGGAAGATCAGATAATACTGCAACCACAGAGCATACTAAGAATTTTCTAGAGAATCTGATACAGGCTCTGATACCACTTTGTTGGGGAAAATGTGTTTGTAAAATAATAAATTTTACGGCCCCAGGATAATTTCCCAAACCAAATAGAGTAAAAATAACTCCAACAATTTTTAGCGTGGAAAACCCTCCAAAATGAAGGTAAAAACCACGGGACCCGTAGGCCGCTTAAAAAACTCCACTATAATAATAATGGGATTACAAACTTCACCCTTGGGTGGATCTCTCACAAATTACAATAACAATGTAACTTCAATTTGTGGATAGAGCCTCACAAATTGGCTCACAATTTCTCTCTCAGAAAACTCTCTCTATTTTTCTCTGAGGATCTCTCAACACACACACTCTCTCAATTGTTGTGTTTTTGCTTGATTTGCTTGATTGATTGTTCTAAGAGCTCACCTATTTATAGGTGAGGATTTGTAGAAAGAATCAAACACAATTATGTTGATCCACCATGAAAGAAGCATTTACACCTAGAGTTCATGTGCTTCATTCTTTATTTCACATGAGATGAGCATCTCATGCTTTATTCCACATGAGGTGGACCAACAATAATTAGTTTTATTTAATCGCCACAAACTAACTGACACACTTGCTACTGCTAACACATTCTCTTGCGTGATATTTACTCAAGAAAGAAAGTGAACGTAAACATAATGGACGAGTGAGACAAATAAGCAATTATTCAGAGCACCGTACCTTCTTTTCTTGAGGGAAATCGTTGACTTTCAAGTACATGGCAGCAGCAAAAGATGAAGAAAATATCTCATTCTACAAACATAATTACATGAATAGATAGATTAAATGAAAACATCTTTTTTTTTTTTTTTTTTGAAAGGTAAGTGATAACATCTTATTGAAAAGCAACCAACGAAAATTTATAATAAGGTGTGCGGAAAATAAAAAATAAAAAAAAAATAAAACCTCGGTAACTGAGACTCCAAGAGAATGGAACTTATTAGCATATTGCCTTCTAGATTTTGTGGAATTGTTGGTCACAAAAACCAGCTTCTTTCCCTTTAAAAAAACAATAATATAATATAAAAATAAAATAAAATCACAGATTGTTGGTAAATAATACAAATGAGAGAGAAACCTTAGATCGAAGCATATCCAGTGTTTGTGGAACACCATCGATGAGTTTATCACCCTTCCAAATCACACCTGATTGAATACGAAAATGACGTAAGAAAAAGCAAATGAAAAAAAAGCAGAAAACAGAAGAGACAGAGAGATACCATCGCAATCGAAGAGAAAAGCCTCGACTGAATCGAATAGAGGTCTGGTGTTGTGAGGAGAGAGAAGCTGAGGCAATGTTTTGGGAGAGTCCATTCTAACGAGTGACGAGTGTTTCGTGTGAATTTCACGGTCCGTTCTGCTCGTGACATGTTTTTAAAAAAAAATTTGGAATGAAATTTCTTCGATATTAAGAATAAAATCCAGACATGCGCAAGAGCTGACCAATTGAAAGTGAAAATAGGAATATATGCTCAAATCACGCAAGTGGGGCGCATAAAAGCAACGAAGAGCAAAATATTCCATTTGTGGTCAACATTTTTGCAAGTTTATAGAGTGCTGCTTTCGAATTTAGCCACAATGGGTTGAGCGAGTAGGTTAGTTTGATTACGATTTAATCATACATTACTTGATTGTATAGTAAGGTTGTGCTAATATAGTAAGGTCTCAATATGTTTTGCAAAACATATTGAGACCCACATCTTGCCACCAATCTCATAAACCTCAAACTAACCAAAAATATCTAAATATGTTTATTTTGTAAGTCCTAGCCTTGCTTTGTTTTGTGTGAGTTGGTAACTATTTTTAGCAGAAAGACACATGATTGATGGAATTTTTTTTTTTTTTTTCTTTGTTGATATTTTACTCGCGCTGACAGCTCTGTATTTTTTACATGATAAAACTATAGGCTCTGCCGAAAGCTAGCTGAGAACCATCCGACCACTGATAAAAAATAAATAAATAAATCAAAGCAGGCCATTTCCCTTGACAACCTCGACAAGGTATAGTAAACGTAGAATTCAACTTCTCTCCCTCTGTCTCTTTCACCTTACTGCCTATTGGCTATGTGGATACTAATTGTCATATTATAGTTTCATTACTGAGATTGATATATTACTTTGGTTTTTTTTTTTTTTTTTTTGAGAGAAAAGAAATATATTAAAAGAGCCCAACAAATACAAAACTAACTAACTAGGGCTGTCAGCTTGGATCAACCTCGCCACAAATGGGGGGCAAGAACCTATCCAAGAACAAAAGGAAGGGAGATAAACAATCGAGCCTAATTCTGAAAGAGGGATAAAACGATCTACAAGAAGCTTAATCACACTCGACGAATCAGACTCCACAAGGACCGGGGTCATACCCAGCCGACAAGCAAACCGAATACCATGAAGAATAGCAACAGCTTCTGCAACTTGAGATGAGCAATTCGCACACAGCCGGGACAACCCAACCGCCACAAACGATCCCAAATAGTCACGAATGATGAAACCTAGACCAACCAATCCTCCTCCGACTCCTAAGCTCGCATCCATGTTGAGCTTGAGAGAGCCTGCGACTGGAGGGGTCCAAGGATCATCCCGGGGGATAGCTGGGGGATGCCTTTGATTATGCGCCTGTGCCGCCTAAAAGTCCGCCAAAAACTTACAGGACCAGTTCACCACGTCGCCAAGAGGGAGAAGAATCTGACCGTGCACTGCTCGGTTGCTTCTAAACCAGATTCTCCACCAGACCACACACAGCAACCATCAAGAAATCCAAAAAACTGGTCTCCTTGGCAGTTGAGAGCACATACCAAGCCACATAAGCCTTACGAACAATTTTCAACATCGGACAACCCCACACCGCATGGAAGGTGGTTTCGACACCACACTTACAAAGGAGACACCACCTGCTCACATTAATGCCTCTAAAGGACAGATTAAAAAGAGAAGGAATCTAATTAAGAGCGGCTAATAATGTCATATTTTGCATGATTTTGCGATCCTATTATTTATCATTTTTGCTCGATTCTTGAGGGAAATTGGACGTTTTGATGTGTTTATTTAGTGTGCAGTTGATATTTGTTGATCGATGATGTTTGGATGATTTCGGATCAATAGACCATAAAATCAAGTTGAAGAGCAAGTCTTAGAGGCGCTACCTCAACTAGCACTTTTTTACTCGTAGCTTTTTCCATCAAAAAGCGCTACCAAGAAACGCTACCTCAGGTAGCACTTTTTAGGTAGCACTTTTTGATGCACGAATTCAGGACATCTTTTCCTTCTCAAACTCTTATAGGGAAAGCTATATCCTTCTCAAATTCTTCATTGGAAAAGCTATAAATAGAGACTCAATCAATAAGAAAAGGGGTCGAAAATTCTAGGGTTTGGAAGCAACATCTTCGTTCCGCATCGCATTCGTCATCAATTTCGCATCACCTCGGAAAGCAATCGATTGGGAATCAACAAAGTTTTCTAAGATTTCTTCTCCTTTACTTTTTCGTTGTAATTAGTCATGCTAGAATTTAAGAATATAATTGTTTTGTTCTATTACTCAAGCATGAACTAATTTTCCATAGTTAGGATTGATGATGGATCTTGGTTTATTAATTATTAAATACAATTGAGTTTTTCTATTTAGATTTGTTATTGATGTGTTGAATAGATATTAATGTGTTAATTGCTTTCTATTGTGTCTGATCATTACTTAGAATCATCATAGGTGGTTGGGTTATGAACTGAGAGGAGACGCCCGCCACGTGCTCGTATTAATGTCTATCACATACTAAATTACATAGAGATATAGTAATTGGTTTGTGTTGCTTGTTTTGTGTTTATTTATTCTTAATGTGTTCTCGCGCATTCAGTAGTCATCGAGAGATAGGGTATTGGTGTGCGATGGAATAATTCTGGTAATACTCGAGAGAGATTATTGGTTAATCTAGTTTAAGCACGCATTCAACCATCGGTAATAAAATCTAGGTAGTAACTCATGAGTGTTTGATAATAATAACCAAGTGAAATCGGATATCCTAACGCCTCAATTCCCTTGAATTCGAATCATTGTTTTTTTTATTGTTTTTAATTAATTTGCAATTTCTAAAACATAGTTATTACAAATAAAATTAGGTTGAGTTAATTTTGGTAATTGATATTCATTGTCCTCGTGGAAACGATACTCTACTCACTCTTTATTACTTGTGTTGATCTCGTACACTTGCGAGTTGCATAAAATCACGCATCAGCGGCCCGCCAAATAAACATCTTAACCTTGGGAGGGATAGAAAGTCTCCATAGGTACTTCCACCAAGCCTTCATGGGCTCAGAATCCGAACAACAAGCGATGGAGGGAGATGCCAAAGCCACCTTATACCCGCTCTTAACCGAGTACACTCCCAACTTATCATAATGCCAAAGGAGAGAATCACAATGAGTAAAGGGGCATGCATAGCTGTCTCACATGATTTCATGCGTGCACAGCAGGAGAGTTTTTTAACAGCTAGGCAGTGGGCTACGAGGGTGCTAAAGGTTCCGAACGTGCATAATGACTTTGGTGTCTTTGAGTCCAAGACAGTGGAGGGAGTGGTGCCACTACCATTTCAACGGGAGGAGGGGTTTGGGGAGGGTGGAGCTCGATATCGAAAGGAAGGTTATAACAATGGGAATACCATGGTGTGTATGGAGGGGAGTGAGCTGAACTCGTAGTCGGATGTGGAGAATCTCAAGGAATTGGCTAGCAGCACATCCCTTCCGAGAAGTAAAGTTTCTTCTCGGAATGGGAGGCGATGGAAGCGGAGAGCAAAGAAGACAATGGTGGTGGATGTAGGGGTTCTGGAAGTGGCACTAACAAGCAAGAGGACTGGGCCTGTGGCTCCTAACCCGGTAGATCAAGTATTGAAGAAATTTAAAAGTAGGGATATTTTTATGGAGGTGGAGCTTCCCTCATTGGCAGGACCGGATACCCCGGCCTGCCGGTCATTTTTGCGGCAACTGTTTTCATGTAAAAATACGGTATGTTTGTTTACATATGAAGTTTCTAGCTTTTAGTTTGGGCCGTGCTAACACTTGGGCTTCTGTTCATTTTCAGCTGAAGGTATTTCCGCATCAGCTGGGATGCAAAAATAATTTGTTAATAGCAATGAAATTTGTGTCGAAGGTCATTTTTCTTTTAATCGTCTCATTTGATCGCATGTCACAGCGTTTATCAGATTAGAGTGCATTACTGACTGATTTATTATTCTTTATTGTTGCCCAGGAAAATGTCAAGAGGTTGACTTGTTGTTCTTGTGGAAATGAGGTAGTTAAGCAAATCAATATATTATTAAAATTCAAAAATTTGAATAGTGTGTTATTTACACCTTTTCTTCCTCCTTTTTAAGATAGTAGTAGATAAATATGATGAGATGGGCAAATTCTTCGAAACAGATAAGAAGAACAATTAACCAACTTTCGATTCTTCTATTGTTAAATTAGTATAAGTTAAAGCGAGAGAGTTCTGTGCATAAGTTATTGATGTATTACTAAATTATGCTTTCTTTTGAAGTTTTTTGTATTATATTAAATAATGGTTTCGTTTTCAAGTTTTAAGCAGCAAACATGCAAAACTTATATTTGATTTTGAGACCGGATGGAGGAATCTTTCAAGGTATACGATGTTAACGATCATGTTTCTCCAATTAATGTGGGATGAACAGGTATGTGAGAGTGATCCAGTCTCATCTGATTTATCAGTCAGAAAAAAAAAAGGATAATAAGGGAAATAATGCATTGCATGATAAAGTTGAAGAAACTAGGAATCGCTACAGGGAAATTCCTCTTAAGGTTGGGAGATCTTAATGAGTCAATTTTTCTTAAAACTGTGCATTTTTGTAAGGATCTTGGCAGAAGAGTGAAGCTCCAAAGTCTCCTACATTTGGTCTCTAATCTTGGCAGCAATATCACATGGCATTCGAATGGAATGCCCAATCAAAGTAGAGTTCAATGCTCAAACTGATGCCCCACCCTAATTAGACGTCGAGGCTTTCTGGTTTGCATTGAATGTAAGTGGACCACTGCCAGCTTTGAAAATTTTGCATAAAGACAGCATTTTAATATGAATAAAAAAAATATTAATTACTTGATATCTCAAGCTCAAGACCAGCCTCAAATTGTTTTAAACGTGACCAAGCTTGAAAGAGATCATGAAATGGGCACTAAACAAAGGAGATATCCATTACTTGATATTAATTTAGAGGAAAAGGAATAACCAGCAACAAGGGTTTTGTCTTATTTCCTGGTTTAGATCCCATCTAGAAACCATCAAAAAGCCGTTAATAAAATATGAAGCTCATTAATTTGGATTTATTTATAAAATTAAGTAATTAGAAATGCAGAGAGAAAATATAGAGGAGGGGGGGACACAGACACCCTTATCAAGGAAGAAAAATCCAAAAAAAGCTACCTGTAAAACCCAGGCAGCTTTGGCTCTATGTATGGAACTATTTGTAAGAAAGAGGCCTTTGTTGCCGCCTTCAATACTCTCCTCTACATGGACTTTCTTATGTCCCTTTCTGCTTTATTTTACAACTCTCATATGTATAAATATAACTATCCCTGGCCCTTCCCTTGCCAGTCTTTTATTGATTGATATACAACTCTAAGTGTCTCTATATTCCATTCTCAACTCATGTTGGTTTCAGCTCACTGCCGGTATGTACTCCCAACTCTAACAACATTTGCTTATTCAATGCTACCTACCTGCCTTAACCATCTCATTGCTATATATATATAAACAAACTATCTCATGACTTGATTGATGTTAGTTTAGATGAAAATGGTGGTTATATATAGATTAGCCCTGTTTTCTTGGACCTGTCTAATTAACTTGTAAAATTAAGTTATAAATATGAGTGTGTGAGAAAGCTTATTACATAAAAGACATTAAAGTTGATTAGGAATTGTTCTGCCTGGCTCCCTGAATGCCATATAAGAAGCTTGTCAAAGAGTGTTGGCAACCTTCCTACTTGGCGTGAAGGGAGTCATGCAGGCCTAGCAATAATCAGATGATCCTGATCATCGGCCTCGTCAAATCTCATCTAAATCAGTAAAGCACATCCATCTCATCAGGGAAATCACAATCAACTGCCGAGACATATGCATCAAATAATGATGATATTCCTTTTTAATTTACTTGTATCACATGCATCAAGTGCAAGTATTTTACTTATGTATATACCTGGTCGTAATTCAATAAAAAATATTTGGCATATTCATGTAATGCGGTGGTTGTCGAGGGCCATATATGGTTCCGTTGTCAAATCACTACCAAACAATCAGTAACAAGGATGTTTTTATTTTTTATGAGATAGAGGTTTCTTCGTCAAGCAAATAATGGTCAAGTTCAGCCAATTGATCTCCCTTTCAATTGTAGAAATTTGTGCACCCCCTATAGCCTATGCTATAATTACAAAGTAGGTCTTTTTGAAAATTGACAAGTTAGAAAGAAACATATACAGCATTAATCTAGATTGTTACGTTGAGTCTCTTTTCCACTGACAACAATCTATATATATACACGAAGCCAGTCCACCTTGAGTTGCCAAATTTGACCTAGTAAAGATAGTGACCAAACTCGACACTTATCGATTGGTAGCTGTTACGGGTGGGCATGTTTCGGTTTTGGATAAAATCGATAAAAATCGAACCGTAAACGGTTTTAAAAAAAATGAATCGAACCAAGAATCGGGATTATAGTGAACCGAACAAAACCAAATCGGATTGGACCGATTTGGTTCGGTTCGGTTTGATTGGTTTGTGGGCCTATTGGGCCATAAAAAATAATGGGCTTTTAATTTTTTTTACATCCAAATGTGATTAATTTTTATTCTAAAAAATACAAATTCAATCCAAAATACAAAATCAATTATGTTAAAATGTAAAATAAATCAAACATTAGTAATATCACTAATATATCAAACACCACCTTCAATTTTTTATATCAAAATATAATTTAAAAAAAATGCACAAATTCAAAACCTGAACAGTCCAAAAATACATTATAATAATCTGAATAAAGTTCTAGAAATAAATCAATAATAGTTGACAAATAAGTCCAAATATAATTCATAGTCCAAAAATAATACATAAAATAAAATAACATAGTATAAATAACAATTAAAAATAAAAGTCTTCAGTACTTTACTGCTCAAGTGCTCAGTACGATATCTCTTCTCCATCCACTGTTGTTAATAATGATATTGATTCTGACAACTTTGCAAGATCTAAGTAAAAAAAAGAAGTAAAGTATTTGTTAAAATGAAACAATATCAAAAAACAATATCAAATAACAATATATTCAAGTATTTAAATTGAGTAGTAAACAATAACTACTTACCAGATTCCGCTTCTTCATTAAATTGCAAGTTTTCTAATGATGTATCATCATTTTGCATCAGCGCCCTCGCTACTTCAATCGCAATAGTAGATATTTTAGCTTGTAACCAATTTTCAGTACAAATCAAGCACTCCACCGTTTTTGGATTTAGTGAACTCCTAAACGGATCAAGAACACGTCCTCCATTGCTAAATGCTGACTCCGAAGCTACAGTGGAAATCGGCATTGCAAACACATCCTTCGCAATGCATGCTAAAATCATATAGTGTTTTTTAGAAACACTCCACCAAGTTAACACATCAAAAGTAGGACGCCTGCGTTCAACCGGCTCCAACAAAAACCTTTCCACCTCATTTTTTCCTCCAATTATATCTTGCATTTCAACTGTTTCTGAAAAGCCATCTTGAAGGTCAAACTTAGAGCCACCAAGCTCATCATCACATTGTACATCGCCAACATCAGTAAATGAGGGAATGCCATCGACCCTATCAGTACCCTCGTACAATACATGATAGCAATCATACAACTCAACCAAAGCATCTTTGATACTTTCCGTCATTGATTCAGCACTTACAACACCATATAAAATCTTAAAACAATAATACACATATTACAATTTGAACCTAGGATCAAGCACAACAGCTATTATCAACAAGTTGTTTGTAGTTTCTAAACTACCCCAATATTTTTCAAATTTGATTTTCATGGTGGAAGTCATATGATGCACAAGTGAATTCCGCTAACTTTTTTTAGGGTTTTTTTTTTTTTAAATCTATATCAAAGAAACTTTAGATGTGTTTGAAAATGTTTTATAATTAATAAGTGTTTTAATTAAAAATGTTTTTATAAATATATTTAATAACAAATGTTATTTGCTTAATAAATATATGCTTACACAAAGAAAATTTAACATTAAAATTTTGATTAAAAGGCACCAATCAGTATAGGTGACTTTTATATTAAAATGAATATGTTAGATAAAACAAGCTTTTTTTTATTATTTTATTTTTTATATTTGAAAACCCTTTTAATTAAGTCAAAAGCCGATTCAATAGCATTCTTGTTCAGGGCAGCAATTTTTTTTAATATTTAAAGTTTTAAACAACATAGAGGGCCCCTAATTAAAGCCAAATTTGAATGCATGATTTTTTCATTACAGGGCAATTTTTTCCTTCTCATAAAATAGATTTATGGGCCAAACAAGGTTTTGGCTGTATTCGTTGACGTCTCTTGTATGTTGTTTAACTTTCTTTAAATTTGATGATAAATTATCAAACATTTTTATTCTTATAAAATGCTAAATTATCAAATTCATTACAACGATTCAAGTAAGTAACAAATGAACATTCAAACATTCAAACATGGCAAATCGTAAATTTTCACATCAAACATTTACTCCACAAATTCTATAGCTGCCATGTCAGGGTGCTAATCTATGTATATTTTTGTGTATAAATATGTGAAATAAATAGGAATAACCGAATAAGTAAAAAACAAAGATTCAAATTGAATCTAGCAACATACGGACCTATCTCTTTTGTTGTTTTCTTCTTCTTCTTACTTCCGCACCTGAAAAAACACAAAAGTAAGTGAAACAAAACGTATTGTTGAAACATACAAACGGTTGAACAAAAAATTTGAAATGACCAGTTGAAACAGGACTTACAGTTGAGGACTTGAGGTGGAAGATCTGTTAAAACAAACGAAGAGGCGAAGAGCTGAAGGAAATGAAAAAATTTGGTTTTCAATTTCTTAGTGGAAATGTCAAATGAGTGACCAGTGCAATTAGTGCTTTTTTAAAAAAAAAATATTGAAATGAGTGTGTTACCCACTAACCTTATTTGGATGTCCCTACCACTTTAGTTGGTTTGACTGGTTTTTAATTTTTTTAATTTTTTTTATATGTGGTATTGGTTGGTTTGTTGGTTCGGTTCACGGTTTGAGACTCCAAACCATGAACTGAACCAAATTACTTGGTTCCACAAAAAGTAAACCGAACCCATGGGCCATGTCGAACCGAACCAAAACCGTATAGTTCGGTTTAGTTCATCGGTTTTTCGGTTCGATTCGGTTTGTTGCCCAACCCTAGTAGTTGTATAAGTAGCTATATCAATGGCAGCATACCTTTACAGCTAAGCCCCGGAAAATGTTTAAAAACAAAGAGTGGGGTTTGGTTTTGGGGATGAAAATTATTTATGCATTTTGGGTCCCAAAAACTCATTGATATATATCCATCTGACCATGAAACATATAGAAACAAAACGACACCAAGAAATTAAACACGAGCAGAGCACCTCCATGACAATAAGTTTAACAGAACAGTACGAACCCTCATGCATAATCCATATATCATAATCATATTCGTATTTGAAAATATATATGCATGATTAACCAGAAAATAATTATAATATGAAATAGAAATTTAATTCTTACTGCATAGCTAATCCTAAATCTTCATGAATCCTCTCCTAATAAAATAACAATTGTGAATTGACTATTAATACTTGACCAAGACTAAAATATCAATGTTTTTTCTTACTTGGCCAACAAAAAGAGAGCCCTCTAATTATTTTCCATTCTTTGCGTTCTCATACAGGTACTATCTATATATGTTTTGTTGTTGCCAAGTCGCTCCTTCACAAAGTTATTATATATGTGGAGTCAACTCAACAAAATTAAAGGGGCATAATCATATGAAATCTTACATCAAATAAGTTAAGGTTTTAGACCTCCTATTCTCCAACAAAAAGTAGTCCATTTCATGGGGTAAAAGCAGTTTGGAAAGCAAAGCATAGAAAATGAGTTAAACTAAAGGACAAAAATTGGAAACAAACATTTTAGGTGGCTACATCTGATACCTTATGGGAGTGTGCATGATCAGTTGGTAAATCCAATGGCTAGAGAATGTCTCATCACCAGTCCTACACGTGTAGGTCATCAAGAAATGACACATGTCCTTATTCCAGAAGGTTACTGACATATATATACCAAGTTACACTAAATGGAAAGGGATTATTCACATTTTTTACATTATTTCTCTAAGTTTTTCCTCTTGAGCGAACCACAAATAGCTTATTCTTGCACACAATTGCCAATGTGTCTGACTTGAATAACGGAGCACGATCACTGGCCCCATCGCTGATATTGTTGCTAACCTGATGAGTACTCAAAAGTGATATTTATTGTCTATAAATTTTATATATTTTGAGCATATTTTTCTGATGATGTGGTCTAGGTAAACAGTACCGTACATCTGAATAGTGTATTATAAACAGTACCGTACACGTGAATAATACATTATAAACAATACTATACACGTGAATAATCATAATGAACAGTAAAATGGCGACTTAAACAGTAAAATGGTGGCTTGACTCTTGAGCTTAAACTTGTCTAGGAAGGCATCAAATCGTTATTTCATTTATTGGTTTTAATTTTCTCTAGTATGGACACTTGACTCTTGAGCTTAAACTTGTCTAGGAAGGCATCAAATCGTTGACGCGGTTTAACTAGAATGTTCTTTGGGTCCAGATAGTTTGTTTACTTATTAAAAGGGTTTCAAATAACAGAGACAATCTTAAGCATCAAGAACCCCAAGTTTTTCAATCTGATCTATCAGAGTATCAGCATTCGATTGGAAAATGAAGGTATATCATGCTTGGAAATTGGAATGCTATCTTTTAAATTATTAATTAAGTATATGTTTGCCTAGTCGATTATTATCAATTACATATACATATATATAATGCATTTATATATATATATTTAAATTGTGTGTGTTTGTGCAGCAAAAGATTGTGATGAAGGTTCAGATGAATTGCCAGAAATGTCGCACTGAGGCACTCAAGGTCGTCGCTGAAGCAGATGGTACGTGCTAATTAGTGCTCAGAATTAATGTTTATGTAAATGCAAGGCATTGATACAATGTTGAGAATCAGAAAATGTTTATATTTTTGCTTAATAAATAGTTTAATATGTATACACAATTGGGAATAAACGCAGGCGTGAACTTTGTCGGATTGGAAGGAGCAGAGAAAGATAAAGTGGTTGTAGTTGGAGATGGAGTTGATGCCGTGAAGTTGGCTAACAGCTTGAGGAAGAAAGTTGGACACACGGAACTCATCAGTGTCGCAGAGCAGAAATGAAATCCTCCTAGAGCTAGATATATATTATCTATCTGATCATAAGAATCAGAGAAGAAACAATAATTATTTTTGGCCATCAATCCTGATCAATGTTGTATGTAGTTTATGATAGTTTTTTGTAATTTCAATTTTCCATCAATGAATAATCTTTAGTTTCTATGATAATATTATAAAAAATAAAAAAAATTAGAGAAAAGTGACGAAGTAGACAAAAATCTATGCAAGTTGAAAGATGATGGGCCTTTATCCCACCAGCAAACAGAATTCTTGTTGGTTGGGTAGATGGAGGAAGTAGCCCAAAAACATACGAGTCCCATTTTCATCGGCTCGCTTTCAACCGTTTCCCCAAAACCAGACACATCCCACGTTATTCCCTTACAACGCTCCACGTATATAACAGCAGCTGTCTTAAAAAAATATAAACTAGTGTCAAATCGATCATCAATTTCATCTCCCTTGCAATTGCAACACTAGTGACTGACTAGTTTTCTTCTCCAGCCAACCAAATCCAAAAAGACAAAGAAGCAGCCAAGCCATGGCTCTTTCACACCCAGAACCAGAATCCACCAATCTAACCACTGAATCCTATAATCTTCAAGACCCCAACAACTCTTCCATAATAAACCTTCAAAAGCTCCCACACCTAACCGACTTGCTCCCAACTCTCAAAACTTACATCAATCCCCTCGAACACAACCCTTTCTTCCATCCATCCGATGGTTTCTACATAACACCTACAGACGTCGTTCTACGTCATGTAGTCTACGATATCTCTGGCACCTTCTCCTCTCCCTCTCCCCTCCTCGCATATCTCAGGGCTGGTCCACGTAAGCAAATTTTCTTTGACCCCACCAACACCCGAGCTGCTATTGTTAATTGTGGTGGTCTCTGTCCTGGATTGAATACTGTTATAAGGGAGCTGGTGGTGAGCTTGTGGGAATTATATGGACTCAGACATATTTATGGAATTCAAGCTGGCTACAGAGGATTCTATTCTACTGACCCTGTTGCCTTGAATCCTAAGATGGTCCATGGTTGGCATAAGAGAGGTGGTACTGTGCTTCATACCTCTAGGGGTGGTTTTGATCTCCATAAGATTGTCGATGCTATTCAAACCAATGGTTTTAATCAGGTTGGTCCTTTGTTTTTGTTATTTTTGTCAGCTTTTTTTACTTAATTTTCACCTTCTCGTGATAAATATCCTTCCTTTTGTTCCTGCTGGATTGGTTTCCGTAATGTTAGTTAATATTTTATATTTTACCACTAAAAGCGAATAGTTAATGAAGCTTTATTTAATAAACAAGGGTGATAAATTGATAAAAGAAAAATATTAATTTGTTGCAATTTGCTATTCTACTCCCTTCTTGTTATATTTCTCCATATAAATCATTATATATTGATTTTTCTTGAGCAATTAAAATTATGAATGTTGTCTTATTTTGTCTTAAATTTGATATCTTTACTATAACAGGGGACATTCCTGAGTCCTTTAGATAACATCTAGCAGTGAGTTTATGTCATCCCTGTTTTCAAAAATCCAAAAATACTAAAGTCATTGACCTTGCAAATTCATCAACATATACATAGATTTATAGTTCAAAACAAACCTTGAATCGAGTGAAATGGACGAGGCACACCGCTGGTCTAAGGGGTGGCTGGATACGGAACTGGAGGTGGTGGGTTTTGATCGGCCATAGGAGACAAATCGAGAGAGAGTGAGAGTGATTGGAGCAATCAAGCATTGTATCTTAGTAGTTTGATTTAATTCTCCGCTTTTCTCCAAATATAATTCACTTTCTCCATTTACTAGACTTTCAACTTTCATGTGCTTTTCTATAGATTTCAAATCACTACCATGCATTTTTGTTAAGCAGGTCACATACTTGAGCATCTATTATTTTTCCTTTAATATCTTTTCTTGATTGATAAGAACTGAATTAGGCGGGTCCAACTATCTCAACCCAACCCTCTCAAGCCTTGAGGGAAGACATGTATTTCCATTTATACTCAATTACACACATACATTAAAAGTTTGGAGCACTAGCATTGGCATTATAAGGTTTTTTTTTTTTTTTTTCCTTTTTAATCATACAATGTTTACTGCTATAACCCTGTTGTATTTCAACTTCTCACTGAATTATTAACTTCTCTCTACTGGCTTGATATATGGTATACTTCTGCAAGCATCGTATTCCTTTCATTTCTATCCCTTAGAAGCTGATGAAGAGTTAACATTCAAGTGTTAAAATATCTTTCAAATTCAAGATTTGAGTTTCTCACCTTACTATATGGTATTGAAAATAACTCACCTGGAGCTCAATTAATTGCAGATTGTGCTTAATAACACATATACTCTAAACACTTTCATCACTGTACAATTCCATTTATCAACAGCGAGTGTTATGTTGGCTAACGGGAACCCTGTGTATGTAAAACCTCATGGCAATAAAGGATTATTTCTAAAAGAATTATCTAGGTTATGGATTATCGGAATCCCTGGCCTTTGGTTCATTCTCATCTCCCTTGCAAGAACTTTATAAACTCACTGAGAATTCTCAAGCGCTTTTTTCAAGACTCAAAAATTGCTAGGAAGTGATGATACAAATGCTTGATATTTTCCGCATGAAATATCATTTGCTTCTCAACCCTGGTCCATAACTTATATGTTGTGGAATTTAATTGCAAACTAAGGTTGTTGAATGAATTATAATGATGAGGCATATATCATTGTGTTGATGGTGCTAACTGAATATCTCTGTATGCTTTATTCGAAACATATGAGCAGGTGTACATCATAGGTGGAGATGGCACAATGCGTGGAGCTGTTAAGATTTTTGATGAAATTCAGCGTAGGAAACTTATTGTTGGAGTTGTTGGGATTCCAAAAACTGTAGACAATGATGTGGGCGTTATTGATAGATCATTTGGATTCCAGACAGCAGTAGAAATGGCTCAACAAGCAATCAATGCAGCTCATGTGGAGGCAGAAAGTGCAGTTAATGGAATTGGCCTGGTGAAGCTAATGGGTCGTAGCACAGGGCACATAGCCCTCTATGCAACATTGAGCAGCTGCGATGTGGATTGCTGTCTGATTCCTGAAGTCAAATTTTACTTGGAAGGGAAAGGAGGACTGTTTGAATTCCTTGAACATCGACTGAAAGAGAATGGGCATGCAGTGGTGGTTGTTGCTGAGGGAGCAGGACAAGATATGATACCAAGAACTGATGCCCAGAAGGAAGAGAGGGATGAATCTGGAAATCTGGTTTTCTTGGATGTGGGTAGCTGGCTGAAGTCTGAGCTGAAGAAATGGTGGGCAAGAGATCACCCAAATGAATTGTTTACAGTGAAGTACATAGATCCTACATACATGATACGTGCAGTTCCTGCAAATGCTACTGATAACTTGTATTGTACACTTTTAGCACACTCCGCAATTCACGGTATAATGGCAGGGTACACTGGTTTTGTATGCGGTCCTATTAACGGCAACTATGCATACATTCCACTAGAGGAGGTGGCACGGGCTAAGAATGAAGTGAACACAAGGGACCATAAATGGTCATGGGTTAGATCTGTTACCAATCAGCCTGATTTTGAGAAGAGCTAAATGTTTGAATTATACAACATTTGATAAGGAGCTTCACCAAGGCCTATCAGTCTCTTTAAGATATGTCCATCTGAATTCAGCTTGTTAATTTAGATTGTAGGGAATCAGAGACAAAGTGATTGGACTTATAAGCATGTTACAATGCCCAATCTTGATTCTATTTCGGTGATCTGCATCCATCTGTAGTTTTATATATGTCATACTTGTTTCTAAATGTTATAGTAATCATAGAATTTAGCTAAACGAAATATCAACTTCTTTTCTGTAGTGATGATATACTCGAGTATTGAATGATTATGGTATTCTTTTTTCTATAAGACTGAATGATTAAGATTTGCATTGGAATGCCATGTGGGTTGTGAATCTTTACAAACCCGCAAAGCTATACGTGGTGCAATATTGATTTAGCAAAATGCAAAAGAATCATCATTCATGTGCACTTGAATGCAGTCCATATTTAAATGGAGAAAATTTAGGAAAGACAAAAGTGAATAAAGAAAAAGCTTCTTTGTTTCAGGAATCACCATATACTTTTGGGTGTATGATAATATTGCTGTGCTGTTTCCTTTTATTTTTGAAAAGAAATAAAGATCAGATAAGCCAAATGCTTTGTTGCCTGCCAATTGGTGCTACATAATTGTGATTGCTAGGAATCACAATCTCCTTCTTTTACAAGTTTGAAAAGCTAGAAAAAAAAGAATCATTCCAATTCGTAAATCTTCAAAAGTTAAATAAGTGCACTTGACCAACTTCCAAACAGAAAATATTTGTTGTTCCAAAATTACACAAACAACCTCTTCAAGACCAAAACACGGCCATTTGCAGCATGCGGTTCCGTATAAGACAGAATGGTGATACTGAGATGTGAGATCACCATCAAGTAAGTATTTTTGGCGTTTTAAATAATTGTCCGATAAACCCACGATTTTGATTTTTGATGAAAAGGACAGGACTGTCGATCGAGGGCATTCGTGTCATTGCATGGCATTTGCTTGTAAAATATCAATTAATAATATAATAATGCCCATCTCTGGCACCTTCTTGCTTCTTTTCACTTTACTCGTGTAGTTGAGTTGTAGCGGATGTTACACTCTTCATATCCTCATTAGCAGTTCTCTCCCTACAACCCCTCTGTCTCTCTCTCTCTCTCTCTCTTCCTTCCAGTGAACGAATGAACCAACATATTAAAAAGTCACCATTCTGAGACAGAAACATGTCACAACCAACAAGAGCAGCTCCAGTTTGTGGTTACGTCATATTATTGTTATGTTTCTCAGTTGCAGTTACAGAATCAGCAATAGGAGTGAACTGGGGGACAGTGTCATTCCACAGGCTGAAACCATCCACGGTGGTGGATCTGTTGAAAGAAAACAAGATACATAAAGTGAAACTGTTTGATGCAGACCCAGATGCGTTAACAGCTTTAATGGGGAGTGGGATTGAGGTTATGGTTGGTATACCAAATGAGATGTTGGCTCCACTCAGCTCTTCCACTGCTGCTTCTGATTTATGGGTTCGCCAGAATGTCTCCAGATATTTAGTTAAAGCTGGTGCTGATATAAGGTATATCCTCTGTCAAGATTTCTTTTTTATTCTTGTTATCAACTACCATATTGTTGTTTCACAAACCTTCTTCTCTCTGTTTGTTGCTGATACTAGCTGGTAAAAAAAGAAATAAACAAGGAAACGTTTTGAATTTTCTGTTATCCTTAGTTAAATGGAATGGATTTAAAGCACTTTTCAAGTTCAAGTTTTTTTTATTTCCATTTAAATGATTAACATTTTAGGACTAAACTATTAAAGAATTTCGAAAGTTTCTTGAATGTTATATGAGTTTTTTTCTTTAATGAACTTGGTCTCTGACTGGTCATCCACTACTTTAATTTAATGAACTTGCCGTCTTTTTCTTTTCACACTTATGTTGTTAGTGTTTCTCTGGGTTTGAGTTTGTGATAGTCCTGTCCAGCTGAGCTTTGTCCTATTCCCTCAACAATTAGTTATGTTGTCTAGTGAAAGCTATGGGTTCTCAAGCCATTCTTCGTAGCCTAGAATGCACACGGCCTTGTTAATATATGGTATACTGCAATTTGCCCAACTCGAATAAATTATTTTATTATAATAAGGTTTAAGAGTGAAATGCAACTGCTACATTTTATATTGAGTGTGCAAATGTCTTTACTCACTTGCTAAGATTGATGGACATTCTTCTTGATTTACGTGACTAGTTTTAGCCAAGATGAGAGTATTATCTGATGGAATCAATGATCTTTCACCGTATTTAAATGCTAGTTAATAATTGATTCTGTGTTAAGTAATTAAAGGCTGCTGTGTCATGATGGCTCACTTCATTTGTAAAAGAATATTAACGATGATAGAAAACTTAACATCACAACACTTGAAATATGGGGATCTACTCTATGTATCAAGGAATCTAGATTTCTTACTTGCTATTCTATTCAACCATGCCATGACAGGTATATTGCTGTAGGAAATGAGCCATTCCTCTCTAGTTACTCGGGTCAGTTTCAGTCCTACGTTGTCCCTGCTCTGCAAAATCTACAACAGTCCTTGGCTAAAGCAAATCTTGCTGGCTATGTAAAGTTGGTGGTCCCTTGCAATGCTGATGCCTATGAGTCCTCTCTTCCTTCTCAAGGGGCATTTCGTCCTGAACTGATACAAATTATGACTCAACTTGTTGAGTTCCTCAACTCAAATGGTTCCCCTTTTGTTGTCAATATCTACCCATTTCTAAGCCTCTATGGAAGCTCAGATTTTCCTCAAGACTATGCTTTCTTTGAGGGTACTAGCCATTCTGTTACAGATGGACCGAATGTTTACTATAATGCATTTGATGGAAATTTTGATACTTTAGTTGCAGCACTCAACAAAATGGGATATGGTCAGATGCCTATAGTTATTGGGGAGGTGGGTTGGCCAACAGATGGAGCCATCAGTGCAAATCTTACTGCAGCAAGGACTTTCAACCAAGGCCTGATCAATCATGTTCTAAGCAACAAAGGAACACCTCTTAGGCCTGGTGCTCCCCCCATGGATATTTATCTTTTCAGTTTACTTGATGAAGGAGCCAAGAGTGTACTTCCGGGGACCTTTGAGAGACATTGGGGGATTTTCTCCTTTGATGGCCAGGCTAAATATCCGCTAAACCTTGGCATGGGCAACAGGTTATTGAAAAATGCAAAAAATGTTGAATACCTCCCATCTAGATGGTGTGTGGCAAACCCTTCTCAGGATTTGTCTGCTGTGGCAAACCACTTGAAACTTGCTTGTAGCGTTGCAGATTGTACAACACTCAACTACGGGGGATCGTGCAATGGAATTGGGGCAAAGGGAAATATCTCATATGCATTCAACAGTTATTACCAGCTTCAAATGCAGAACCAAAAAAGCTGTGATTTTGATGGGCTTGGCATGATCACTTACCTGGACCCTTCAGTTGGTGAGTGTAGGTTCCTTGTGGGTGTAACTGATAAAAGGTCATCAGGGTGTGGACCAGGTTTTGGATCATATAAGAAATGGATAATCATTGGCCAGTTGATTCTGTTGTTCTTTATAATGTGATTAGAGGTTTCTTAAGTGGGTTTTTCAGAGTCCCCTCTTCTGAAGCTACAATTAAACATAGGTAAATACAGTAGTTAGAAATATTCCAAATTATTCAAGGTTATTCTACCCATTATATGATTGTAGTATGTCATATGTTATACCATATTAGAAACCGAATTATCCATTCTTATAATTAAATGGCTCACCACCTACTCTTTTCAATTGAATCACAATTGCCTTTCATCTTTTTCAGTTTTAATGGAATTTATGCATTATCCATTAGAGCTATAGGGAGCTTGTTCTCTGAAAGACTGATTTTAGAGTCTCAGGTGAAGTCAATGTTATTCAATATGTTGAAGAGCAACTGATGCAGAATCTGCTGCTAAATTTATTAATTAGTCTCATGTGGAGCATGAGACCTTTATTACATATAGTACTTTATTCCAATCCTTCGTTCATATGCACAATTGATTCCTCAATTCTAAGTACAAGTACATCCATCACCACAACATGTTTGGCCACAACGAATCATAGGTTTCCAAATAAACCAGCAACAGCGACAACCTTGATGTTCAAAACATGAAGACATTAGTAACTCACACTAACAGCAATTGCTAGAATTAGTTAGATTCAAAAGAACAGAGGCAAGAAACAAGAGTAAGCAGAAGAATTTCACCTTGTGGGTATACCGTATCATCAATGGTTTGAGAATGTGCACGTCCTGTTGCGTTTGTGCACATGATGAATGATGCAACCACTAGGAACCATGTAAGAGCAATCAGCAACGTTATATTTCTAGTCATCTTCTCTGCCTTCTTCAAGTCTGAGCATTCTCTTCTTCCCTTGACATCTTATTTATAACCCTTGTCTCTTTTTGCAAATATATAACTAGAAGGGCTGGGTCATCTAGGCATGTGGCCTACGGTAATAAAACCAATTGCAGCCGCCATTCTAGACTTTGTTAAGTGACTTCTTATCTTTAGGCATATAAGATATGAAACATGTTATTATCTTCTTAACGAATATCCACACCACTATGGATATAAGACATGGAACATGAATGATCTTCTAGTGGAAAGAATGGATTGATTGGGAAAGTTTGAACTTCTTTGTACTGTGCATAATGATTATAGACATTCTTATCTTGAATATCCATATCTTTCTGATTTTAATGTGCAAGTTGGTCAGATGCATGTATATATCAAATGCGCAAACATGATAGTCTCAAAGGATCAGAGACACAAATCTTCTGCAATGCTAGTTTTGAGTCCAATACAACCTGATCAGGTCAGGTGGCCTATATCCATTTGACAAAATTCGCAATAAATTGAAAGTGTGAATATAATGAAGAGCCGCCTATTTGTTCTGTCTACAACGCGAATGACTAAAAAGGTTAAAGCCAATTTCTGCATTCATAGAAAGACCATACGATGTTGCCTAGAGAACTTTTCAATTGCCAATGCAAGCATTGAACATACAAAGCAAACTTAAGATAGTATCACGGACATTTTTCATAAAAAAAGCTCAACAGTTTTAAGGAGCTGAGCCTTATAAACTGGCTGCTGCTCGGCTTGATGCATTACTCATACAGCCTTATCCTAGTTGTTATATGGGTGTGACACGTTGGGCAGAAGCTCAAGTCTAGTCCACAATTATAGCATGTCTGCAAAACATGTTATCCACACATTAGGAAGAGAAAATACGAAAATAAGAACAGCGTAGACTTAAAACTTTATTAAGTTACCTGGTGTCCGCATCCAAATGCAAGATCTTTCTTATTCCAGCGACACAAGGGACAATCTCTGTCGTGAGAAGAATGTTCAGTACAAGGAGTGTAAGGAGCAGAAGGATATCCAATTCTCTGTTCTTTGCTGCTGTAATTCAAATTCTTTGCATATGGATCCAGTGAACTGTTTCGATATGGAGGAGGAAGAGGAAACCTACTTGGAGTTCCTCTTTGACAGCTGCAGGTGATATATAACACTAAACACTGAATGCATAGACATTAAATTCAATGAGTAAGCAGTAGTTAAAAGTGCATGATTACCCCAAAAGTTGGAGATCTATTGTAGCTTTGTACTGCGATGGTATTTCCATTAATGCAGCCAAAGCAAACTCCGTCTCCTTCTTGGACATGGGAATGTGCTTGGACATAATTTCTGTGAAATTTACAAACTGCATTTAACAGTTATGTTAAAACCAAGTTCAGACTGTAATTTTTTTCACAAAGGTTCCCAGTTCTGTAATTCTAACCTGGAAATTGTCAAAAGCGCGAGAAGGAATATTATCATCAAATTTGTGCATCATGTCCCATGGTCCATCACCAACTCCAACCAAGACTATTGAAAGAGGATATTCACTAGAAGAAGATAAATAGTTGTTGTGAATGTGGTAAAAGATAAATCACTTCCTGCAGAAAAAAGGTTTTTCTTTCTTATTATTATTGTAAGTAGTATAACCACCTTGCTTTCACGATAGCATTCACTGTATTTTGCTCTTGTGGACTCATTTGGCCATAACCTGTGTCTACACTTCTTGTGACCTATCACGTATTAAAAAGGGTTGAAAACATGAAATTTCAGAATGAGTTCATTTGGACTCCAAGTTAATGTAATAAAAATTTTCACATTTTAAAAGAAGAAGCTTATAGCACGGAGATATTAACCTGCCCATCTGCAATGATCACAAGAACATGATATTGACCACCGCTGTTGTCTACAATTCTAATAGCACTTTCAATAATTGGAGCAAAAGATGTTGGTCCTGTCAAAATCGAATACAGACAATAGCTTGGTTCTAATGATTCTAATGAAAAGTGATGAAATCCAAGTTAAAAGAACCATTTAAACAAACCAGCTAGATTGATTTGTGAAACCATTTCTCTATAACGACTGAGTACTTCCTCAAAACCATTACATGGCCTATCATCTGGATAGAAGCTAAAAACATCTTGATCATGCGTACTTGCTGCAACATATATAAAATTGAGAATGACTATTATTTAATTTTCCAGTTAGCTTAACTTGATACGCAAGAAACAAAAAGAAACAATAGAGATTCTAAGTGGCAATACAAATTTCCATTGGACACAATATTACTGACCATCACCAAAGCCATAGCTAGGTATGAGGTTATCCTCATCAAATGCTGATAGTGTTCTCCCAATGATTGATATCGCCTGTTCATATGGATTTTGAGAATCCCCAAGGTGATGCAAGCTCTTTCGGTGGAAAGACCTTGCACCTGTCCACTCATTGCTTTTGGTGAAGTCGATCCCTAAAATAAGATTGGAAGACTCCAGACCAGCTTGGGCAAGTGCTTGTGTCACCTTCACAAAGAATGATCAAATCCATTATCTAGTTTTAGACGGTAATCTAAGAAATGTTAGTGCAGTTATCATAGCTACTTATATTGACAAAGAAAGTATTGCAACCTACTTATTTCTTAAGAGAAGAAAAAAAAAATGCTCAACCACAAGAAATGTTTGATTTGCCAAGGAATATCAAATTAAGTTGATCTCATCCTTTGTAAGTAATATCAAAGAGGTTCTAACTATGTTCCTGTCCAGCAGCAGAATACCTGTGGTAAAGAGTGGTAATCATCACCGATTCTTGAATACCTTGACTTCAGCTGCTGTTTTCTATCATAATCATCATTATATCTATAAGGGCTGTACTGTGAGTAACTTGTTACTGATGGAGATGAATTATTCTGGCGGTTACTCTTATGTTTGGAGTGTTTGCCTCCCATGTTCAGCTTGCAGTTTGATCACTTTTGTCTGTCAAAGAACTGGTCTTCCTCAAATGTAAGCCTTCAAATTTTGGCAGAAACTGCATATTAAGCATCTCAATTCAATCATTTTTGGGCTACATATGGGAAACACTTTAGACAAGAACTATTTTCATATTCCAAAATAAATATATCATAGACAAATGACACATCGGGAATGATAAGAATATCCTACTACAGACTTGAGAATTACAGACATAAATCTCTACTTTATTGACAGCAGCTTAGAAATCATAGTACCTGTCTATCCGTGAAAGTGAATTAAGAAGCATAATAAGACAAGAGTAGCACAAGAAAATCATAAGAGGAAAACTTATGATGAAGAAAGTGGAGACAAAAACCACATCCCTGGCTACAAAGAATGGCACTTGCTAAATTACGATGACAGGACTGCTGCTCTATATATATATATATAAATTGACAAATAAAGAAACGAACCAGAAAGTCTAACTTATAGCATCTGAACTTAATAAATAAATAAAAAAGAAAAACAAGATTTAAACTACTCAATAATCATCAGCAGGAACTTACTAAGAAATTTTCTAGTCATTCAAACGCCAACACATAACTTGGATTGAAGTTTCCATGAATTTTTGTAAGATGATGAAATCAAGCCCGTCACTTTATTTATAACAATAAATTAAGATACAAGAACTGATAAGATTCAAGCCCCTTAACCAAAAGTCACCTTTGACATCAAATTTAGTGGTGATAGTGTACTTGGATTAGTCTTCTAGTTTTTATAAATAAATTTATTAGTATTTAATTATACAAGGATTATATTAAAATCCGAGTATCCCGGGAGAAACCGTTTATATATTTGAGAAAGAGACACACACTTTGAAATCAAACAAACAACCTACATATTGCATTTGTAGCCCCATGGGAGAAGTCTATTGGTCAGTCACCGACTACTCATAGACAACAAAATGACAAATATACCTAATAGTAAATTAGTAATGATGGCTTATCAGAATTCTTATTCACTTAGTAAACTTCTCATTCACAATCACATATGTGAACAAATGGTGGGGAGACCTCTATCCCGCAATAGGAGTTGCACGACCGTACTTGTAGTAATTGATCTCGGCAGATCCTATCCTCATCGGTGTCAATCCTAACAAAAAACCTGTAATAATATTCAAATAAAAATGTATTATCATGGATATTGTTTGGTATGAATAAAGAATCATTTCAATACTACATGATAATATCTAAGCAATCTTTTCATTTTCAAGTTAATCAATCTCAATCAACCGAATTCTATCTAAATCCTGGTAAATTGGAACTTGAGCATATATATATATATATATAAACATACATCATTCTGGCAGTAGAACAGCCACAACTTGTTTCCACTGAAATTGGAGATTGAAGTGTCACACTCATATATAAACCATACCTACTACCTTTTCTTTTCCTTTCCTTTCAAATTGAAACATGGTGCAATAAGACCATCATTAACTGGAGTTTAAGTTTCCATGCTGAACAGAAACATCCCAATTTTGCACAGCTTTATTGGAAGTTCACTCTTTTGTTGAGGCATAATAATTGTGTACAAGTATGATATGTTTAGTTCAAATTTGCTTAAACCGCGAGCAAAGATCACTTTGTATTTTGAAGGTTAATACAACTCAGCAATGTGTTAAGTGTCCTCTTACGGATGCAAATAGCACTACTGCATCACCCTCACAACTCCAAATTGACCATCCAACTCAGCCTTACCATGCTAACCCATTCCAATATATACTATGATCTTCTTAAACGCCTTCACATAACTGCACAAGGAATTGGACATGATTCCCAGAGTTTCTTGTTCATCCAAACCAATTACCGAATTCATTGGAAAAGAAGGAAAGAAAAGACCAGCAATATAATTGTAGGAAAGCATAATCATAAACAACAACAAGTTGCAAGAAGTGATCAATGGCATGTCTACAAAGTCACAGCCTTTAATCTAACAAACACCATCTGTTGTATACAATTAATAATGGCCATTCTGAGCAAGCTTGGGAAAGCCAGTGGCTGTGCGAGGCCTGAACATATAAGTGCTGCAATCTCCAAGTCGAAAGGCGGCATCAGAATTATCACCTTGGGCTCTTTTGTTGTTATAACCCGGGTAGTCTTGTTTGCAGAAGGGCACAGCTTCATACATAATTAAGCCAAGCTTCTCTGCCTTCTTCACCAATTCCCATTTATCGTAAGGGTCACCTTCCTTGTGTGTCACGTGAATCTCTCCTTTCTCCTCCTTCAACATAACTTTGGCATTCTTCAAAAACCCCTTTACCAATCCCTTGTTCAACCTATTTTGGTCCCATCAAATACACACATATCAGTTCACATTCCTGCTTTTATATTTTGGACTATAAATCATAGGACACAGGAGATAACAAGTAAAATTGTAGAGAATAAAAACATAACTGGATCTGGCAGTAGCTAGCCTCACGGAAGGGGAAACCAACATGAGGGAAGTTGTAGATGATGCGATCAAACTTCTGAGTCTTAAGGAAAAAATGTTGGCTCATCTGTTTAGCATCCACTTCGTACAAAACCTGGCACCCTCTCTCCCCTAGTTCTATCACGTTCCTCAATCCATTACTGTACTTGCTTGCTATGTTCTCTTCATCCCATCAAATCAACAACAAGAAAAACAAAAAAACAAAAACCATTATTAATAGATTCGTCATGACCTGAAATATTAAAAAGCAAGTAGGTAGGTACCTTGAGTATCAATAGTAGAGGCAACCATGTTGTGGGCAGAGCCAAAAGCTCTTGCTAAACTAAGTGAGAAAGAGAAGTCTCCTTCTCCGACCAACAGGATTCTATGCTTTGATGAGTAGTGTTTTCTCCATTTCTCGGGTACGGTCTCTTCTTCATCGTCTGTGTCATCGTCATCGTCATCGTCTGATACCCTTGTTTCCTCGTATTCTTGTATTTTGTCCATTACATGTTACAGAGCCAAGTCATACGAAGTTTGGAATTATAAGGCGAATGATTTGTTTTCTCTTGGGCTTCCAAAACATAAGGTCAAACAGCCCATTATCAGTCAACAAAATATACATAACTTGTAGTTGCTCTTTATCGGAATTGTTAAATTACATTTAATTGTAGTATGGAAAATTTTGTTTTCCAAGTCAGATAGCCAGTAAAGCATCCAAGCTTTTATATTCCATGCTGTAAAAATATGAAGGGAAGGACAAATTGCAACTGAATAATACTGTTGAATTCTTCTAGTTAGTGGGAATAAGTGTTATGTGCATGCCAATCTGGTTATTCACTTATTCTATTATTCAGCAATACAAAAGTCAGCACGTGGCAGACACAAAGCATTGATAGATGCTCATCTCAATTCGTTTTTGTATTCAGCAATACAAAAGTCAGCACGTGGCAGACACAATGCATTGATAGATAGATGCCCATCTCACTTCGTTTTTGTGACATCCTTGCATACAAGTTTATTATGTATCACCATCTCAGACATCCAGCAATTAATTTCATTCTCTGCAACTTACTTGTATACTTAGCAAGTTAATTTGGCATGTATCACCATCACAGAAAATCTACAATACAATTCTCTGCTTAACCACAAATGCACATTAATTAACAGGTCACCTTTGCAACATATTTTAACTGTGAATCTACCTATCTTCACATCCCTATTATAGAAAACGGAAAACGGCGACATTACTAAGTACAAAGAAGATTTGCTCTTGGCACCAAATAAAGAAAACAGGAATTAGATATAGCCATCTATTTGATAATGCTAAAGTTCCTTCCTCCATGGAAAAACTGTCACTCGCATCTTCCACATCCCAATTGAAAAAAGCCTAATCTGCACTGAATTTACCTGATGCAAATAAAAAGTTATGCATTACCATACTGAAAGACAGCAGGATACAGCCATTCCAACTAAAGGAGCAAAGTGAAACATATTACTGGAAATGTCCTTATGTTTTCGCTTCATGTTGACTTCTTAAATTTAGCTAGCTCAGTTAACACATCCTTGAGGGGACCCTCAAGCCTGTTTCTCTTAGCCTGCAAAAAATTCATTACAAAAATTAACATTCTGAGTGGGTAAAAAAAAAAAAACATTTAATCATTTGAAGCATGAAGATAACCTCACACCATAGCTTTAGGATGACAAAACAATTGGAAAACAGGATCAAGATTTCACCAGGAATACTACTGATAACCACAATATGCAGCTTGAAAGATGCAAAAACTAGAAAAATCCTTATTCATAACCCCAGTCTACCTCAAATTAATTCTCCTAACCCAAAAAGAAAAACAAAATCCATGTTTTAAAGAGGATGGCACGAGTTTTGCCTCAAGATATGTGAGATATTAACACTAGATATCATGCCTTCAACTATTAAAAGAGTGTATCATAATCACCAGCAAACAAATTGACCAGATCTGACCTGACAAATATCAGTTATCTTCAAAATTATGAAAACATGTTGTGGCAAGGAGGAATCAAACCCCTGACACCGTGCTTCGCGGCCACATGCTCTAATCCTCCAAGAAAAGAAAATAATAACTATACCATTTAATCCCTCTATCAGCCAAAATTTTGAATAAAATGCATCTTACAGGGTTTTGCCATGAATCCATTTGATTCTATATGACATATTACCCAACTTTTTACCACCTTTATTCAGATATGGAGTTGAGAGTACCTTTTTTACTTCAAAAATGGGAGTATTAGATCACACATCTATCTATTTTCTATATATACATATAGCTTGATTGACCTTGACATTCACGCATTACATCTATCTATCCATAGTGATGGGTATCACCTCATATGGCCAGGTTATATTCGAGAAAAGTAAAATAGACATGGTCTTTCGAAGAGATGGCCAGGTGGTTGACAGCTTTGGTCTAGAAACCAGTGTAGTTTGAAACAATGAACTATCAAGGGTTTGAATCCCTCCCTCTCCTTTTGCTCCGTGAATTGATTTTTTCTTTATTGGCTTGGAGTCTTTTGTTTAGGAAGAAAAGAGTTTGCCACTTTCTTACCATGGAATTATCCGAAAGATTTTCACTGCTTCTTGGATGATTGATCGACAAAACAATTGCTATAAATAGCAGGGTTCTGTATCATTTGACATGGGAAAAAAAAAAGCGCTTTCATGTATTTAGTACGTTTTCTCTAAACTATTTTTACTTTTTCCTTTTTCTAGGGTACTTTGGAGAACAGATCCATTGGAGATGAGGTGGGGCCTGTAGGTCATAGGATTAGGGCACGTGGCTACTACCTGTTCCTATAGAACCTATCAATAAAATAACCCTAGAGGGCTTCTTTTTGCCACTAAACTTCCCAAAAAAATTCATCACTGCCACTCTACAGAACCGTACATGAGATTTTTGCCTCATACGGCTCCTCGTTCAATTCTTTCGAAGTCATTGGGTATCTTTTGTTAATAATACGTTATCCTGGCTTTTTCATCTCATAAAGGAGAATGGCTTGGGATAGGTAGGCTAGCCGAGCCAGAAAACAAGAGAAAATAGATTCATATAAATGAATTGGAAAGAAAGTAAATTGAACTACATTTTAAGTACGACCACTTCCCTACGTATGGTGAAATCAAACATCAAGATAGTACAGTTAACTTGGAAACAGAAAAAAAAAATGTAAAGATCAATTTTGGTTATTCCCCCAATTCCAATAAAATGCAACTGGATCTAGTATGTATGAATTGGCGATCAGAATATATCTGGATAGAATTTATAGCAGGATCTCGCAAAACAAGTAATTGGGGCTGGGCCTTTATCCTTTTTCAGGTTCATTATAATTCTTTTTACACAATTTTACAAACCCAAGAATTCTATCATATGGATATGTAGAACACAAGATTTCCAATCCTAACAAGAAAGGGAAGAAACGGATACTCAATTTAACGTAAGTTGAATTTAACGATAAAAGACTTTAACTTCTTTTTAGAACAAAACAAACAATTATAAACTAGGTTTCTTCAAAGAAAGTAAACAAGTTAATAATACATCGCTATTCAAAATACTATGAACTCAGAAAAATCATACCTTCAAGGATGGGACAAGAGCAAAAACTTCTTCAACGGTTTCTGGACAGACTTTAGCAATTACACAAATCTGCAGCCATACATTTGAAATCAAAAGAGATGCATGAATTTAGAATTGACTATTGAGCAACTGAGGTTGAAATTGATACCTCGCCATCATTGACATCATGTTCCAAGAGATTACTGATAAATGAGTTAAAAGGACAACACCAGATGGACTGTCAAAACAAGTGTCATATAGCGCATACACGTTACAAGCATTTACCTAAAAAGTGCTACAACAAAAATAAAAAATCAAGGATACTCGAGAACTGTTCTGACAGATTCAGGACTTGTATAATGGCAACTAGTTTTGGCGTACTGCAGCCCCTTGTCAAATGATCTGAAAACAGAGTACATGATAAATAACTTCAAAAAACTTCCACTCATAATGTAAGTTTTGAATATACAACTTACGGAGGGATTTTAATGGTTGGATCAACAGATAATGCAATCATCTGCTCCTGGATTGCTTCTAAAATATGTGCAACCTCACAGTCCATCAGGCATTTGACATTCTTTGGGAGTTCTGAAAAAAATGTACAATCATGATGTTAATACAGTATTACCCTAAAGATATTTCTCGGAAAGAAGATTCTTAGTTATTAATGTTTAAAACCGATAGATCATGCACAGTCGATAGAATTTTCTGCCTCACCTCAACCACCACCAAAAATACCCACTTACATAAAGTATACATATGAAAATCCTTAGGTAGCAAACATTCTCAGTTCCCCTAAAATGCAGACTTCTACTCTCTATATGAGAAGTTCAAATACAGACAAATTATATTTGTCTTGATAAGGAGTTCATAAGAAAGAGCAAAAAAAAAAAAAAAATTCCTCATAATAGATTGTATCCAACGACTAAGATTTGACATTCTGATGGAAGAAAACAAAGTACAGAAGCCCACAATAGAGAATTCTATGTACATAAATGAAATTGGGACGTGAAAAACTGCATGTCAGCTATAGTTCCATGGTCTTTAGCTTTCATTACATTCCAGACAGTTCAAATAACAAAAAAAAAAAGACCTTGTTGAATTTTAATATAATATAGTGAGAGTGAAGAAAGAAAAGATCAAGTTATTCAAAAGACCAAATTGGAAATTGAGTGAGAGTCAAAGTAAAAGATGACAAACCCTGCTCAATTTGGAGCTCGAGTGGTGATTCGGCCACAGAAGCCTTTCCAGCATTAGCAGCCTTGCGTCCTTTTCCCCCTTTGAATAAACTACCTTCAGAAGGATATTATTTATGCACAGAAAAGAAAATCAAAACAAGCAGCAGAACAAAATGCAATGAACAAAAAATGAGAGGAAGAATTTATTTACCAAACTTGTCACTAGATTTTGAAGAAAAGTTAATATTTCCTTCAGCAGAACCTATAACACAAGTAGGAGCAGATAGAAGAACAGAGGGGGGTTTAATGCTGATAAATCTGGTTTGAACAATGCTAGGAAACAGAAAAGAAAAGTCGAAATATAACAAACATGTAATGGAAAAATGAAAGAAGAAAATATAAACCTTGAGTGTCAAACTGAACTTTCCTTCCCTTCTTAGACTTTTCAGAGGTATCATCCTTTCCTCCAAGTGAAGCTAAAGCCAGAAACACAACAAAAAAAGGGTGTTATAGAAAAAGATTCATGGATTTGTCCCTGTTAAAAATGGAAAGTCACAGCCGCGAGCAAGGCTATCAACATAATACCACATTTGACGGCAGGAAATTCAGCCGAAAGATTGGAATTTAATTTGACAGAAAATGAGTAATGAAAATTAATACACAGACCCACTCACTTCTAGTGTAACCCTAACTGCAGTCTAAGCAAGGATCATTTACTCAGAAAAAAAAATTTTCTAAAATAGCCAGAAGAGAATGTTGTTAACAATCATCAACGATGCATGCATCAAATAAAATATTAAAAAAGTAGTAAAAAAAAGGCTTACAAGGAGCAGATTTGAGAGAAGATTTGGGTGTTTTGGTAGGCAAAGAGAACCCTTTCCCTCCTTTCTCCATGAATGCTAATTACAAGAACGATATTTGGTGTGAGTGAAAGTTTCAGCTTCAGAACGGGTTTCATTCATTCGTCTTTATATGATTTTGAGGGACTTTTCTGTCTTTTCTCTCTTGCCCTTTTTTTAACATTATTAGGTTATTATTTATTATTATTATATTATATGCTTTACTGTTTGCAATAGATTGTGCCTTCATGTTATTGTATGCAGATAGATGCGTCTCACAAGTTTGCTACTGAATATGCAAATACATTTCAATCACAAGTTACAAAATTTATCAATTAATACGACTGTATATTGTCTGCAACTTGAGTGGTTTCTGGTAAAGCTGAGATCATTTTTCCTCATTTCTTCAACCAACCAAATAAATAAACCAACCAACAATTACAGCCCATTTGATGAAACCTACTACTTCTATCCAAAAACAAAACTTCTATTTACTGAAATAAACACAAACTCTAACATTCTCTCTAACTTCAACTTGATGCCTCAATCTCATTCTCAGGTATCATCAACTTGCGAATGAAACACAAAACTTGGAAATGTGGTGGTGATGTCTCTGCCCAATAAACATCAAAACAGATGTCAGTCCATCACCTGATTAGTTGTAAAACAGTAAAATAAAAAATAAAAAAAAACTACCATTAACAATGCACTCACTTGAGATATTGAAGTGTCATATTCTTCAAAAGTGACGGATGCCGTAAAACAAGGTTACGCCACTCTTCCTTATCAATCTTTCCATCATGTTTAGTATCCGCTTCTTCAAAGGTCTAAATAAACCAAATAAGAAATTACTGAGCAACTTTTTAACTGGATATCTACTCACAAATTGTGCCTCATTAATCCATCGAATTGATTCCAATAATGGCACAGAAAATTGATATGGTTTTGGCAAGCTTCTTATATTCGTGAGTTGCTATATGGCTTGCATGATATAATATCTCTACTCCAATTTTTCAAGTTAAGCGAGAGCAGGAAGTCATGAAACCGCTTATTTAAACAATCATATTCCTTTGTTGAACACTTTTACATATTCTTCCGCTTCTCCAAGATATAAATGGAGAGTTAAAGATTTTAAACCATATAAGTTCAGTATTTAGTAATGCAGTTAAAGACTAAATCTGACTTAACATTAATATAATAAAGCTTTCAAGATTCCATGATCATAACCTCTCAAAATAGCAGGAATGTGAGTTCTGACAAGATTCATGTGCATGACAGCGTACTTCATACAACAGAAGATGATAATAGTTGATTTAAACAATTGGATTTTTCAAAAGATGATAACATTTTATTTAAACAATTGGATTTTGGATTCTAGAGAAGTACCTTGTCAATGATACTCTCTATCACATCATCTGAAAGATTCATGCCAGATTCAGAAAGTGTAGCCACAACCATTTGCTTCACCTATAAATTCGAAAATTAGTGGTCTAAGAATTTAAAAAAAATACTTGAAAGATACAAAAAACGAGAAACTAAAGGAATAAACTAAATGTGAAAGGATGATCTCAAAACTCATCTAAGCCGCTTTTAGAATCTTTTGAGAGAAACAAATTTCAGGACGTGGAAACAGCAAAACTAAGGCAACAAATTGCTCTAACCATCAAACAAAAAACAATTAGATTATGCTTTGAAGTTCTTTTGGTAACGAGGAAAAGCTATTCTAATAATACATATGTGTAATTCCATTCACCCAAATTAACTGGCAATCTTCAACTGCATGAGTACATTTTGCAAACTCCTAGGATCAGAATTTGGTCCCTTACTTCTTTATGGATAATGGATACTTACACAACACCAAAAGTGTAATCTAAAAGGTATTTTGATCGACTATTATGATGACGCCTTTAAAAACACTAGCTCCTCATATTCGTTGTCCGTTGACAATGTTTTCTGAATACATGAAATGAAAAAGTTACCTCCTGTCTCTCAATGAACCCTTGCTGTTTGAGATCATATAGTTGAAAAGAAACTGCAAGACCAGGATGCTCACCATTCATTAATTTATTTCATCACCATATTATCAGCAGGAAAGTAAAGACTTATAACATGAAGAAAAGTTAACAGCGAACACTTCCATGTTGATAACTACGATGAACAAGTGAAGATAAATTTTTATACACTTACAATCAATCTTATCATCAATTGGAGCATTAGGGTGAAAGACAGAGAGAGCACGCGCAAACTCTTCAAAATCTAGTATCCCATTATGCTTGGTGTCAAACAAGTCAAACACCTACAAAAAAAATGAAAGACAACTGGGCATATATAGAACAAAAATTCCCTAATCATGAATTTTTGTGTGCATGTGATTTCATATTTACCAATGGAATTGACAAGGATTTTATTATCAAGGAAAAGGTGCAGCAAAATAAGATGAACAATGAACCCTTTTAAAGGTTTCACATATAAAAAGAATACCCTATCTGCAAATAAGCTCTCCTTTTTGTTTGTCTTGAATAATGCCAGTTGAAATTCTTCCTGTAATGTAACATGGAGAAGACCATATTAAAAAAAAAAACAATGGGAGAGAGAAACCAAACTTAGCAGCAGACTGAAAATTAAGAAACATATATGTATCTCTCAGTAAGGAAACGCTTTGAATGATACTGATAAAAGACTTATAGCATTTAGAGCTCACAAACTCCCAAGGTATAAATAGAATAGCTGCCTACAAAAAGACATCCGTTACCTTGTTGATCAGGCCGTCATCAATCACTGCACTGCTGATCTTCTTAAACAATTCATATAGAGCTTCAATTTCACTTACACTAACTGCATTAAACAAGAGGAAAAAAAGATCTTATCAACCAAGTGTTTATTTTGCTAATGGAAAATACAAGCACAGAACAAAGTTTAGAAATGCCAATTAGATGGGGTGAGGATTCCTTCAATTATCATATAACTATCACATTATCCATGGGAGCCTGCATCCATCACTGGGCTATTCCCATAAAAGATAGTTATGCAAAGAATCTTCTTTTATTCGAAATTTTGAAAAAGAGTCCCTCAGTTAAAGGGAATAAATAAATATGGAACCGTTACGCACATTCCTATCTAACGTGCCAAATATAACCTATAGGAGTTTGCCCTCATTGATCAACTTAGACTCCAAAGGTAGTGTCACCCTTTTTCGTAATATATAAGCACGTGAAGATATATACCAATTAATCACAAAACTACTATAATAATATCATATTCACGCAAAAAGATTAAGTAGAGTCATGGAATAACCAAAATCAGAAACAATATGATCAAATCAACAGAGGCAAATTTTTCTCCACATGTCCACGATAGCGATAATTGATTTACACTCCTGGCACTATGTGAAATCTTTTTCCAGTATTTTTCCGATAACATAATTAATTTGATCATAGCATCATAGCAGTTTAATAGTTAAAGCGTGCAGAACAGAAATTGTAATTTAGGATTCTAGAAACATTTTTTATTCATTTTTTGGATCATTCTAATGGAATAATAACATGATCTTGGTAAAGATATAAATCCATACTAATTGTAAATAAATCTTCAATGTTTCTTTTGTGATAGACTAAAGCAATAATTCTACGAAAGATGATCATTAACATTCATCTTTAGTCAATTCATTTTAATCCACGCTAGATGACAAGAACAACTAAAAATAGCTCATCAGTAACGCTACTCGAGAGGTAGCATATAGTCCGTATTTTGTTTTCTTCAGGACTACAATCAATTAAAGACGAGCGACCGACATTGTAGCAAGAAATGAATCATCCTGAGTTGATGGGTTGAAGAAAACTCAAAGCAAAAGCCTTTTGATCTTTTACGAACTCATTTTAAATTCTATCTACCCATAAGTCGGATTCTTGAAGAGTCGCATTATTTAGTCATGCCATTTTCTTTCTTTAAAAAGAAACACTTAGTCATGCTTAATTCACTCAAGAGGGTAGTTGATAGGTGAAATTACTGAAATCAAAATCAAGGAACCATTAAAAAAGTAATTAATCATGGTGGCAAGGTCTAGCTGAATGCAAAAAAATGGAGAATTATTACACAATGGCAAACAAGTTTAAAGAAAATGATACCTTATATTTTAATAGGGCTGCTAACACTCTTTAAAAAACAATTCCAATACACAATATGAAACTAGAGAATTGGTTTTCTAAGCTCACTTAATGTCTTCCCTTAAATTACAAATGCATATAATATTGTTGTACAAAATACAATAAAAGTATGAGGGAACATACTGAGAAGTGATAATAATAAATGAACTACCTAAAAGATAATTTTAGAACCTAAATAAGAAGCAATAAAAATACAAGTCGATTAATGCTATGAAGAATATAAAAGAATTAGAAAACGATTTAATGCCTCTTCAATCACTTTGCCAAAAGATTACAGACATCTATAACTGGGAAGTAAAAAATAAAATAAAGTTAACATACACACTGTCTCTCTCGCAAGAGCTTCTGGATCATCCAGACCCCTGGGTTGCTTATATAACTCAGCATCACAACAATTTACAACAGCAGCACACAAATGCTTTAATCCGTCTAGGCACTGCACCATGATCTTTTCGAGAAATCAAAACACTCCATACCTGGGTAAAAGGAAAACCTAATTTTTAAATTTGTACACTCCAATAATAAGAACTATTCACTGGAAGTCGGTCAAAACAAACAATTAAACTTTTGATTGTCTGACTGACCAAAGCCTTAATAGCGAGAGGTCAAAAACAGAAGGAGCAGCCAAAAACGAACTTTCTGTAACAATTAGACTAATCAGTTTGCTACTGCCTAAAATTTCAATATGTAGTCCATCCATTCACAGAATATCAACATGGTCTCACTGTAAGTCAAGACAAAAGAGATTAAAGTTAGTTTAGTACTTCTCTATTACAGCTAAAAACATATAATCTCGTATGCACGTGCGTATTCATACAATTGAGCTGCTTTTCTATTAGGAACACTCGGTTCTACGTCCCATTTCAGTTACAACAAATAAATGCAATTTACTCCATTTGTTGCCAAGTAGATAAGAAAGAGAAAAGAAAGGGAATAATGGTACCTCAAAACTTCATTTGAGACATAGGTAGCTGTAAGAAACTGATATTTGTTTTCCTTTTCTTGTTTCCTCAGTAATAAACTACGCATATCATGTAATAAAGTCAACAACCAGTTCTGTGTCCTATTGCCCACACACCACAAAGAATCCAATATGCTGTTTTGGCGCGACTTAAAATTATAGTATAGCAAATAGACATCACAATCATTTTACAATCAGAACCTGGTTAGCTGCGATAGACTTCCATATTCCCTAGTTTTCCAAGCAAGAAAACAAAGCATAATTCCAGCATGACGAATGCCAGAAACAGTACTAAGCTTAACATTATTGTACATATGCATTTATAACGGTCCTAAAACTTAAAAAGGTAATGAACTGAAAACACTAACATAACATGTATAAATTACATAAATTGTCTTTCTAGGTGGAAGTTCATGATCAACAGCTGGTAGAGTACATACTCCTAATGATAAAACGACCATCCTCCATGCCAACCCAACCTTCCAAAAAAAGAAAAAGGAAAATAATAATTACAAACATTGAATTCCTATAATTAAATGTCTAAATCTTCAGCATTATATATATATATATATATATACCTATCTAACATCAACACTCAAAGCAGGTAACCCAGCTTGACGCATAACAATCTCCACCCCATGTGATGTAGCATACTAAAGAGCTTGCAGGTCTAAATCACTAACACCAACATTCTTGCAGTCCCATGTAATTCATTTATAATGATATATAAATTCATTAGTTTCATTCCATGAAGTTTCCATTAATTCAATAGCCATTAAAAACCTGAATGTCTACTAAATTAGTCAAGAACTCAGCTCACATACATAATTGGGAAAAAAATAAGAAGAATTGGAGATTAATACGATTTAAGACACCACCCACATCATTGCAAGCCAAATCACAAGACCATTCAAAATCAAATCAAAAGTATGAAGAAAATGCAATCAATCTTGACATGCAGCAAAAAGAAACGGAAGTTACAGGTACAAACTCCAACTGATCAATGCATTATATGAGCCGATAGAGAGAAAACAAAAGCTTTCACGTGCGATAACTCCAATGCCAACAATTCAAAACCAAAATTGAGCACAAGCCACACCATACACGTGATTAGTCCCCAACCCTTTACAGATCAAACAAAACCCATAAAAATCAAATTTTAAGCAAATACAAATAAAATTCCAAACATAAAAAAAAATAAAAATAAAAAGGAACAAATACTCATGAGAATTGAGAATGAAAAAGCAGTGCAGAGACAAATAAAGATAAAAAGCTTTACCTTTTAGAAAAACCAGAGAGAAGAAAAGAGCAAGAGAAGGTCAGATGAAGATGAGAAGAAGTCAGGATTCTCAGACATGTTTCTCACTAATTTATTTATTTATTTTATTGTTAATTGTTATTATCGAGGAATTGGAGGTTTTTATTTTCTTAAGGAAGTGAATGATTACGATTGATTAAACTAAACTAAAATGAGATAAAAAATTTAAATATAAAAAAAAGCCAGGAAAGTTGATGTGGGTGGAGAGAGAGAGAAAGAGTAGAGATGAGAAATTACAAAATAAAACAGAGAAGGCAGTTGCGGTAATAGCCAGCTAAAAATAGGAGCCAAATCCCTCTTCTCTCTCCCTCTGACAACGAAACAAGTGCTTGACACACGTGGCTCTTCGCTGCAGCTGCCTTTTATGTTCACGTCATCACGTGTTGCTCTGGGACAACCCCATCAAATTTTGTGTTCAAGTTATTTGGAACCAACCAGCTTTGCATATTATGTGTGTTGTTTATGTTAATGTTGCCTTTTTCGTTCATGCAATGTAAAGGGCTTCCTTATTCGCAGGTTGTTGTCTTAGTCTCAATGAGTTTTACAAAGTGTGAGTTCAGATTGTATAACATGAATTCATGTGCAATGTTTGACCGGTAATAAAAAAACGTTTATTTAGCGAGGTAATATTAGAGTTGTTGATAATATATAAAAAGAAAAAAAAAATATGCATATATTGTGGACCTTTAATCTTTTACCAAATTTGGTGAATAATATCTGATCAACTGCCAACTTTCAACTTTTGGCAATTCTAAATGGTTAGTTTAGGGTCATATTAATGCAGCATTTGCAGAAAATCCCATGCCAGAACAAAACAGAATGATATTATATATATGTTCCCTTTAATAGAAAACTTGTAATAATTGTACATTTTCCATATGAATATGATGAACAACTCTAAACTTTGTACGAAGACGAATTTTTGCATAAGGGTATGTAAATATATATTGGTTAACAAATCAAACAGAATTGCATGCAGTCACTGCAAAAATAGAAACAGGAGCTCCATGTTGATTGTTGAGCGCTAGCTATCTATCTGTCTCTTCCTTTATCACGACCATGTTCTGATTTACTTCTTCTTTGGATTGCAGATTTTTTTGTATCCAACTTAATGCTTCCAGAATTGCCTTCTCCTCTAGCTGACTCAACTGCTTCCTCAATATCTCCTCTCACCATCTTTCTTTCAGACTCTAGCTGAAACTTCCCATCTGATCTCTTCACTTTTTGATGCTCTCTTTCGCTTGTTTCAGGAACTGCATTCTTTCTTCTGACCTCCCCTCTGTCTCCCTCTGCACCCAATTGCAGCTTACTTATATCATATTCAGTCATTGGTGTCTGTTTCCCTCTCGACATTAGTTCTTGAGGTGCCATTTTATGGCCTGTTCCCTTGGAACCACTCTCTTGTTCAAAGTAGAGGACTTGCACAACTGTTCTCAGCGGTAGTCTCTCGTTCTTCACAGCATGGGCACGTACTTCTGGAGACAGTTTTTGGCAGTCTAGAATCCGGCAGAGGCGCTTCTTGTCAGCCTTGCTCAACTCAGGATGCTCCTGCTTATTAATCAACCCACATTGAGATGCCAATTTAGTGCACAAGAATGTAATCAGATGTATGGTGTTGATAACATAAAACTGTTTGACACTATAATTAAATTGGTGAATAACAGGAAATATCACTATAGGCTAGCATTCTGTAGAATTGATACTATGGCAAATTTGTTTTTAGTATTGGATAATATATGGGTTGGTTTAATTCATACCTTGAGATATATGTTAATGAACTTGTAAAGGTCATCGTGATCTTCCCGGGCAATATCTGGCAATGCTTCAGCTAGGGATACTACTCTGAATACGGTCATGTTAACATCTCTTGCAACAGCTTGTAGATAAGAATCAATCAATTTTGCAACCTTTCTAATACCTCTCAAAAACTGGCTGTTGCCTGTTGGTGCTGGGGATTGTCTTCTCCATAGCACCAGATAACTTTCTAGGACAGCCATAACCAACTCAATGTCATAAAAATGTTGATCAGAGGATACTTGTGAAGGAAATAGCAGGTCACTAACTGTTGCCTCATCAAATTGCAGACTAGCTCTCCTTCTGAGTTCTGTTTTTGTCACTGGAGAGACTCCAAGATAATTAGCAATGCTAAGGAGCCTTAGCAAGAAGCCAACTGAAACTGATCCTTTATCTGCTGGAATCATGCTCACAATTGTTTCAAGAATTCGTCGATTCTTTTCTATGGATTCGTCATTTAGGGACACTGAACTCTCTGGAGGTCTAGTCTTCGTAGTGTTGGGTAGCCAACGACAGGCGTAGACATGCAAAGCTTCTCCGATAAGCTGTGATGGCAGTATATATGTTGATCTAACAGCAGTTATTATACAGCGGAAAAGGTCCATGTCAAGGTCGGATATGTCCTCTGTCCACCAATCCTTTGGAGCAGACTGGTGGCGTTTTTGGGTGTACCCTGGTCTAGTATAGGTGAAGGACCATGAGACCTGAGAAGAATCATCATCGTCAAGCAAAATAATACCTCTTTCAATGAACAAACATTTACATACTTGATAAATATCAGAATTGCTCTTTGGTGCATTGAGCAAAGAAGTTACAAAGTTTTCTACCTTTGTGGGGGGTGTGAGGATTTTCTCTACAATTGAATCAACGCATCTTCTAATGATTCCAAGATTCTCTGACCACTCAGGTAACTTTATTGTTGTCTGTAGTGTGGCAACGGTGTCCTTCCAACCATCAAGAATGCAAGAATTGAAGAAAGCCTCAAGTTTTTGAACAAAATTCCCCTGCTCAACTGATTCAGTCATTCTAAGGAACTTAGCAGCACAATATGCAGGTACAAAGTTATGGGCACTGAGATTGATGGTGATTCCATAGCAAAACTTAGCACACAGTTCAAAGGCATCTTCCCCTCCAGGAATATCATGAAGCTCTATTGTAACATTGTTAGAATCATCAAATTCAGTGCAAAGCCGTTGTAAGAGGCCACACTTTGGAATAAGCGGAAACTGCAGCTAAAAGTAGCACAATTAACAATTTGATAATAAGATCATATGCAGAACAAATTATAAGATTTTTTGTGAATTAAGTTGCTATTGTCCACATACTTCACACCATCTGCTCTTTTGTCTTTTGCACATTGAAGGTCTTAAATGACTTTACTCTGATTAATTCTATAGTACTGGATCTAACAAATGTTGAGAAAACAAACAATATCAAGCAATATGTATCCTGATTTTTTATAAGGATCGTAATTAATTAACTTAAGATCCTAGCTCATGAAAGAAACTGAACATAGTCAGGATAAATTTTCTCTTGATTAGCAGGAATTAAATGATTTACTACTCTCATACCTTATGAAGAAGATAAGTAATGTTGTTAACTCGTATAATGAGGTCACTAGGTGAATCAGAAATCACGGTCCTGCATTTTCAATTACTAACTTCATTAAGGACATATTGTATGGTCAACTTGACAAAAATAACGAGTATGTTATATATATATATATATATATATATATATACCTGGTAGCTTCGTCTGTATAAAAGGTGTCTGGCTTTGTTCCAAGTTTCATAAACTTCATTTTTCCTTACTTTAATCAAAAGGTAACACAAAATTTATATTGCCGACACTCGGACATGCCCATACCAGATATTATCTGAGAGAAAACCAGTGATCCGTGCATCAAAATAAAGTTAAAGAAGAATGGCCAACGTCTCTATAAACATGTCCGGATCCTGATAAAGTGGCTATTGGAGGACATGGCAAAGGGAAAATAAAGAAGAAGAAGAAGAAGAAGATAAGATCTTGAAAGAGACATCTAGGCTCTTCCTACATTTTCTTTAAAGATGGTATGCAATCAATAGAAATAAAATTCAGTGGTGTAGGCTTCAACTCACCTTTCATCAAATATAGGGTCCCATCTTCCTCACTATTTCCTGTACATACAACCCTACAAGCCCTTTATATTTGGAAGAAGGTACCCTGCTCAGCTGCAAAAGAGAATGAAAAAGAGAAATTTCAACTTTTTGCTGTCATGCACTGTGAGACAATTAGATCGAGAGTGAGATTAATTAAGAGTCTGAAACAAGTAAGAAACATTTTTGGTGTTTGTGTTTGGTATGGTAGTAGTATATATAATTAAAGTTAATAATTAAGTGGTTGAAATTCATTAATTGAGTGTGGAAACGTAAACCAAATCTTGACACATGAATTAGAAACACTATTCAAACAACCTGGGACACCCAGTCTTGAATGAGAGAATATTATTGTAGGTAAATATTTTGCAATTTAATAAATATATGTATTTATGTATAAAATTTTCCATATTCACAATTGTAGAAAGAATTCAGAGAATCACTTGTCAATAAAGACTTGAAGAATATGAAGTTCAGATCACAAGTGAAACTAATGCAAACGTAAGCAACATTAAGAGACAGGACATGAATCAGAAGATTTAAAAACTATAATTAATTCAATAAAGAGAAACTTATTCTTACTAGTAGTATACAATGAAATTAACTATAAATACTTATCATATATGTAATACCCGATCTTCTCTTTTTCCTAAATCTTTACTATTAAATAAATTTCATTCAACAATTTAAATATATACACTGAAAAGGCTATGACTTGGATTTGGTAACTGTCAGACATGCTCATTTTAGTATGGCACTGCCCAATCCAACTCCCACTGCCACTCCATGTAGAATATATAATGGGCCATAGAATATATATTGGTTGAGAACTTAGCAGGCATATGGGGGTGAAAATCAACTACAACTAGTTTGAAGGAAAGCCTGTTGAGGTTTTTCTTAAAATAACAAAGTAAAGATTTACTTGGATCCTAATGGTGATGAACAAAAATATATGAACATCAGAAATAGATGATGTTTATTTTCTCCATACAGAATCAATCAATCAATCAATGCCCTCCAGACTTTGATAATTGGATGCCAAGTAATAAGGTATTTAATTAGCTTATATACCAGTTTTAGCTTTCCCATTTGAGATTTGAGATTTGATATTTGATATTGATGTAGAAATCTTCTGCTAAACCCACAACAGTTTGTATTATTTTGTTCTTGTCCATATCCAATTGGAATTTTAGATATAATTAAAAGACTACAGTGAAGTTTCTTTTTGCATAAATCTATATCTAAATAAATAATAGTATAATAAAGCACCTAGCTAGGGCTTTTTGTTGGGTTGTTAAGTGGGGAACAATAGCAACAAGTCAAGGACATTTCTTTCAATCAAATCAACCCATTAATCCCCATATGCTAACAGAAAATTAACACTACCATATATATATATATATATATATATATATATATATATATATATATCTCAGTAGCTATATATATATACATGAAAAGGAAACAAGTGTATATAAGAACACAAGGAAAGAACTTACCAGAATTATGGGCTTGGTGTTGTTTGTTTTGAAGCAAGTAGCAGCAATTATGATGGCAAAAGCTTCAGATTCACTCTTTGCAACTCCAATCTGTGATGACAGCTCAAATAAGAGAGAGCAGGAGTGGTAGAAGCACTTTGGGATACAAAGCCAGTAATATAGGCACTTAGATCAGAAACGACAAACATATAAACATCAGTGTACATGAACATGAGATGATCATCAGTATACGCGACAAGAAAGGCATATCTTAATTGTTTCATGCATGACATGAAATCCTTGGGAGAGAGCTGTTAGAGGCTTAATGGGAATCTGTTAAACTCAACTAAAGGAAAATGGATGTCCCCCCAATGTCTCAGCAAGAACATTAATAGAGAGAGAGAGAGAGAGAGAGAAAGTTGGTGGTTGAGATTAGTCAACCTGCTAATGTATCAAAAGCATGTTATGATGATGAACAGCTTTGAATAAAAACGAAGAGACTAGAAATAATAAGAATAGAAAAGCTAGCATTTTTTATTTCTCTTCTAATAAGATTGACATCGGTGCTCTATGATTGAATTCATTTCATTTCACAAAAAGCATGCAAAGGGCAAGTGGGTAGTGCTCCTCTCCTACTAAAAGAAGCTTACAAATGTAGGGACCACCTTAGAAAGATCGATCCTCTGTGATTTTTGCATTCTTCTGATCTGATCATCATGTTTACCCCCACTACGTAGGTATATTCTTCTTCCCTATTGGGCACCCCATTGGCTTTAACTGATTTGCATGTCGGCCACGTGTCGTTGTCCTCTACCGTCGATTCATCTGGTGTGATGGGATTGGTGTCCCTTATTGTGTTGGTTGTTTTGGAGGCCAAACACAGACAAGTATTCACTGATTTGTGTTGTGTTTGGTTAAATTTCATGCGTGAAAGGGCCGAGTTTGTGTTCAGTGGATTCCCACGTGTGTCAATTCTCTCTTTGATGGTTTGACAAGATCGGAATATATATAGATGGATTTTGATATTTTTCATGTAAAGGAGGGTCCCTCACCCTCACACCGTCTCACGCACTTTCTCTTCAATCTCTTCAATCGAAGCAGATGTGTTGAAGTTTATAGACAAAAAAGAAAATGCAAATCCTCCTCGTCCAGTCTAAGTCAATTATGCGATGAGAAGGGAGTGATGATGGTTATGATGACAATCAACATCATTATAATAACATGGACCATCATCATAGTAATAATTATGCTTAATCACTTTTTTTTTATATTTTTTTTATGTAATTAGATTTTGTTATTATCATAATGTATCTAACTAATCCTTTGAAAAAGCCTTATCATGTGCATCAGCATGCCTTTCTCAATTTAATTTGTCCACTCTTCATTTATAAGCTCAACTTTTTATATTGACTATTTGCTAGTGACTGATGACGAGGCCTTTGTTTTAGATGGAACATGGAATAGCACAGATTTGAGGGCCTACAAAACACCCTCTTTTACTCTATTAGGGCAGTCTATTCTAGTTGGTGCCATATTCTCACTCTTCATTTTTAGTTGCTTTGCTTCTTATTAAAGTGTTGCAAAACAATTTCAATCGGAGGTCATGTCTATGTACCTTTAACAAATATTCTGCTATCTACTTGGTAACTCTTTTCAAAGCTTTGGTTGGGAATCAATTGCTTCAAGAAATAACCCAACTTTTTTCCACAAGAATGTGATCATGCCCACCATGCATTGGGCTCTGTCTGGCCCATTCACAGAAAACTAGACCCACTTGATTAGTGACCACTCACCACTTCTCACTTCTATTTATGTCATGCCTCATGCCCCCACATTTGCTTTGTATGGAATACAACCACACAAAGGGATAGGTGTACAGGAGCAAGATGGAGATCCTTAAACGTGCTAGTGAGTAGTGACTCCTACCAATAGGAGGAAGGGAGCGGTTCCGCATGATTATCAATTAAATTTTACCTAACCTTTTTTAAGATTAAACGAGAAGAGCATTCTTGTCGGATTATATGTCCTTCTTGTGTTATTGGCCTTTCCTGTTTTACTAGGTTGATACAACATTTGTTTTATTTGTCATATGGGCCTGGACTTTTTATTACATATGATAAATTCACAGGACTCGGGAATTAGCTCAGCTAATGCTAATAATACGATAAAACCATTTACTTAGCTCATTCTTATCACTCTTGCCAAAGTTACACTCTCATGATTCATGTCCAATGAAACCAACATCGCAGTTGGCAAACTAACATTGGTGACATGCTTGGGAAAATCAAGGTAACAAGAAAATACTGACATGGTTTCCACCCCCCCCCCCCCCCCCCCCCCCAACTTCAACTCACCAATTTATAATGCAAACATGCATCTACACCGCTTCAAAAGCCATATTAACTCCTGCCAACTTACACGATCAATCCAAGTCGCCAAATTTGAACCACACAGAATAGACCAACTCTATAATCACCCGAATAGTTGTCACGACTAAATCATTTTTCATTTCCTCACGTAAAAGAGATCTGAATTCCCACAACATTGGGATTGCAACTGATTGAGGTTAAAAACCTATCATTGGGGCATGCCATTACAAATAAACAATTGAAGACAGTTACAACAAAAAATTTCCCATTTACAAAGGAAACAATTGCTACTTGTGTCCATTACATGCTGCTTTTAAATTTTCCATCGTCTGTCAAATCCAAAAACAGAAAATTGCAAAAACCTTGCACAGGCTTTCTTCCTTTAGTCACCAAATAAATCGTCATCCTCCTCCTCCTCCTCCTCCTTGTCATTAGAGCTAAAGTTCTTTCCTGGTTTTCCACTTGACAAGCCATTATCTTTTCCTTGCCCGTCTTTAGTTGGAGAACCTGATCTAGTAGCAGAATTAACAGTAGAACATGCCCAAGAAGCCCCCACTTTGCCAGAAAATGAATCTCCGTAAAGATCATCATAGATCCCAGTCCCACTCTTTGGAACACTTTTGACCTTATTCAAGACTTCTTGCAGTTTATCAGTCACACCTTTGGGCAAAACATTATTTTCCCCTGCAGAGAGTCTTTCTTTACCTTTAGGTATCACTGTTGTTTGTACAAGAGATTCGTATTTTCCAACAAGACTTCCTTCTTTCATGCCTATGGGACCAGGTTCTGTTTCTACATCCGCACCATCTGAGATCCCAACAACTTCAACCAACTCTCCCCCAGCTTGATCCCTGAAGGACACTCTTAGTTTCCTGATTCTTTTAGCAGCCCTCTCTGAGTGCTGGCTGTCATTTCTTCTCTCTGTGGAGCTACCAGATTCACCAGATGTAGACAGTAGATCAGACTTTCTTAAACCATAACGATTCAGAAGAGTATTATAAACCACAACAGCTTCTTCATCAGAAGGATCAGGAGGTGGCGGTAAATTGATCTCTGTGGGTGGTGGAGGCCGAGGAAAAAGAGCGTCAACATTCTTCCTCAGGATATAAGTTCTTGTTGATGCAGCAAATCTCAAAGACTGCCCAACTTCAAGCTCAACGGGGCTGTCTTTGGTCAATCGCTCATTTGCAACAAAAGTACCATGAGCTGATCCCAAATCGATCACATATATGCTGTGCAGGATACAAAGGATTATACATTGTACATAGTTTACAAAGAACTTTTAACGTCAGAAAGTGAAATTTTATACACAATGAACAATAAATTTTCTCCTTCTGTAGAATAGGATTCTGCTATGGAAATGCCATTATAGAGCGACCTCCTAAGTACTAATGTTAGCAATAGGATCATCAATCCTGACCATTCAGTAGGTAACCTTCTAGAGTATTTTATAACATGAAGCAAAAAATCTTCAACTTATAACGAAGAATAAACTTCATCAATATACTACTAGTATAGAGACAATTAGCATTGTACAATCAACCACCGTTAAACAAAAAGGATAATGTTTTATCGGTTGACTTTAACTAGCTAACATCCAAATGGACATGCCATTTCTGTTCTTTATCGTCATTTTTTTGAACTTGGTCATGAATAAAGAACAATTGAGTGTAGCACGTACTGATCATTATGACAAGTACGGGAAATAAAAACCGGCAAGGAAATATTAATGTGATTCCAAGACATATAACATGTCCAATTCATAAGTGCCATAACAAATCCAGAAAATAGTAAAAAAGAAGATGGAGCAAAGAAGTCACCTTCCATTCTTGTGAGGAATGACCGCAGCATGCTGGCGTGAAACGGACTGATGATCAAGCACAAAATCGCAAGTTTGAAACTGCCTCCCGAATATATGCCTGCGCCTGTCCAAATTAATGCGATCGAGAACCTCACCATCTTTCAAAACCTCAAGATAATAGACACCGGAGCGAGGCTCAATGGCCCAGTCAGGTGGCTGCCAAGTGGACTGGCCACCTCCAACCTGGGTCCCCTGCTGAGATTGGCCAACAGAGGGGGCTGGGTCCTGTTTTGTGGGGTTTTGAGAAACATAGTGTTGGGTTGCTTGTTGGTAAGTTTGAGCAGAGGAAGCTGTAATTGGTTTAGCAGATTTGGTAGATGAATTGACAGCTACTGAAAACGGTTCCAAGGATTGAGCTTTCTTGAATCGATCAAGTCCCGCTCTTCCATACATTCTCTACTCCTCAATATTCAACTTCACATACATCAAAACGACTTATCTATGCATCTTCAAGTTTATGCTACAAAACCCTAGAAATAAAAACCCTAATTTCAAATTAGAAAAAGGGGAAGTACCAAAAAGATTTAAACATGATAAGAAAACCAAAGGAGAAGAAGTAACCCATCAATTAAAAGACAGAATCTCATGTGTATAGAAATGAACATCAATACATGATCAGTGGGTATAGCTTGTTTTCGTTAATAGAAAGGAAAGCAAGGATTTTTACTGATGAGATTGATAGATAGATGGATCAGACATCAGAGTAGGAGAAAAAAACATACCTGGCTTTGTGTGAGAGAGAAAGAGAGAGTAGGGCTTTGTTGAGTTGTTTCCCAGATAAATTGTTACCATATCATGATTTTCCCATGTAGTACATGTAGATACAGCCACAGTAGGTTTTTTTTTTTTTTTTTTTTAACAGTTGAGGAATCTGAATTAAATCGATTAAATTATTATTATTATTTTAAATTGTTAAACAATTTAAAAATACCAAAAACATAATTAAAAATAAAATTAAAAAAACCTGACACCTAATTTCCTAAAATATCCTTTCAAAAATATTATATTTTCAATTTATCATAATTTTACATTCAGGTTTCGTCCTCATTCAGTTTTCAATAAAATTCAAAACGACCAAAAAAATAAATGACTCTTATATCTATGAGTAGTGACAAAAAATATATTATTCATTCTCAAATAGTCAAATACGGAATCGTAATTTTTTTTATTTTTTTTTAACTGTTATCGGTCTATAGATCAACCACTAAAAATTCAGTTCGAAAAATAGCTCGGAAAATAACTTCTTAGGAGAGAAAGGTCTCCCTCAATTCTGTTTATTTATTGATAAAGGTGTGCCTGCAACCTTTGTCACCAATATAAAGAGTAACCACCTAGTATTGATTGCTAATATATACGTCATTTAACTATTAATCAAGGCTGTAACCGCTTAATTTATAACCGCTCATAAATTTATTTGCTAACACCCACACTAGGAAGTTTAAATTATTTATCTTTGATCTTGGTTTTCTGTTAAAGATCAGTATTTACTTCCATAGTCTAAAGTTTCTCTTTATTAACTCATAATTGAATTGCAAACTTTGGTTAGAAAGTTTACATAACACAGAGAGCAAAACCAGATGTCATAATTGCATATTTATAAATATAGGAGATTCAAAACTGGAGTGGTGTCAAGAAACAATTGAATGCAGTTGTCATTGCCAACTAAAATTTTGGAATTACAACAATTGTACACAGAATATCAAACTCTTCAACTATCAGTTTACTAGGTGATTACATAGAAGTTGTATCTATATATCAAACTTGTGGGAAAATAAAAAAAATTAAAAAATTAGCTCCCTATCGATATTGCTACTATCTCCAAACCACCCCAAAAGGGATGGCAAGCTGCACTGCCTACATCCAAAACTGGATTTCCATGTCCAGAAACTTGAGATTCAATTCTGTCCCACTTGTAATTTATGCAAACAGAGTGCTACATTGCACTCCTGGATCATTGCCCAACCATGAAATGTGCAATCTAATAGTCGCCGGCACCCTGCCAAAGAGATTTGGCTGCTACTAAAAGGTTTAGGTATCAGCTCTTTCAATCAAGCTCATTGCATTGACAACATCAATGCACAATCCAGCTACTATCTTTTTGCAAATTCTTTCTCAACTACACTGAACATCACCTTCAGCCGCTCTTCCAGGTTTTCGATGATGTTCTTTGTAATCCTTTTCACATGCCTGGTGCTTTTCAGCCAGGCAACTCCAGCAAATACGTGAACAAGACATCCCGGTTTTGATGGTATATCCTCCATTTGGTATCTAAGGTGCAGCTGCACATGTTGAAGAGGCACCAGTAAATTATGAGGAATATACAAAATATACTAAATGAAAATTGAAAGGACATGTACAAGATTTCATTTATGCAAAAAAAAAAAACGTGTTAGAAACAAACAATTTGAAGCATACATTAAAATAGTCACCAAGTGGAACTCCATGAAGAGTCATAACCTCTTCAACAATCCATCCATTTCCATTGGACATGGGGGACTTTTGCTGAGTACTTGTCACCTCTCCTCTATAACGGGTTATACTCTTATCGAATCTGTAATATATTTGTCTCTCATATATATCGGGCTTCTCCGAGTCCCATGGGCTGCAAGAATAGTTAAGACAACCAGATTTCTCCATAACAGTACGGTCCAACTCACCCCCAGCAAATAGCTCCAAGAAGAAATGGATCTGAATGAGCAACAAGACAATTTTAATTGTCAAATACAAGTATACAACTCAGAGTACATGCAAATAACATAAAAACAAAATGAGTAAATGCATGACAGGCTACCTCTTTAACATGCAGATATGCATTCATATGAGCCACATGCATGAGAGAAAGAGAGAGACACAGAACTTACAGGAACAGGAAGAACGGTAGAATATACTTCCGTCATAGTGACATCCTCAAGGCCCAAGAAGGCTCCAATCTCTTCACTTTGTAGGCTTTTGGCTTCTGATTCTTCTTCAACTATTTGCACTTTCTGCTCAGGGCTCAAGGATCTTGCCTTCCACAGAACCATGATTGTCCTATTCAACAAGCATAAATTGTTTCAAGTCAACATAGGATATTTTACCTTTAATCATTTCTTATCATTCCTATCAGAAGGAGAAATAGAAGATTTATGTGAGACAAACCGGTGACATCAAAATTTTGATAATGTATAACCTAATCCACAAAATTTATTTGTAGAAGTTCCTACTGCCCAAAATAAATGAAGCAGAGAAATGCTTATATGGTATATACCTATCAAATTTACTCAACTTTCCACTGGTGGCTGCAAGATCAAATGACATATAGAACAAAATTGTGATAGGAAGGATGCCAATAATATGAACACATCCAGAATGACTGTAATAAATAAATAGCAAGAAAATTGTTAAATCATTTAAAAGCCTGCACATTTTCACATCTAATAGTTTTGGTATTGTCAACAACTGCTGCAAATAGAAAATCACCATAGAAGCATTAATGTTCACACATCAGCATATTTTATTTCTCATTCCCAATTAAATAAGAGTTCATGTGCTTCTTAAGTTTACTAAAAAAAGATAAATTAATAAAGAGACATTAGCAAGGTCAAAAATGTTAACAAAACATGGACTATACATGTTGATTAAATAAAATTGTATAGAAAGCACAATAAACTAAATGAATTAAAATATATCGTTGTCATTACCGATTTGCTACATTGTAAGATACGAAAGACTGGAAATAGAATTTCAGCCTGCCTTCCTCATCTTGTGTTTTCGCACCATGCCTTGCATCCATACCTCTGCCTTTTCGGAGAGTTATAACCATAACTGGACTGCCCATTGATGACAAAGAAGGAGGTAAAACTTGAATGTCTTCTATGTCCTCCCAAAGGAAGAAGAATCTTGTCTTGTGCCCAAACAAATTTGCATGGAACCCAATAATTCTTGCAGACAGAAAAAGGCGACCCTGCACATTGACAACCATAAATAATAAGATAAAAGCTGTGAAAGTACACCAGTTCAACTCAATTAATGCCAAATAATTTATTTTTCTAAACACAGTTCAAAGGAAAGAAATAATACTACACAAGTACAGTCCTATAAAGTTAAACAAAATATAACCACACCAAGAGCACCTGCAAGGGCATTTTTCGCTTTAAGTGACAGGTAAAATCATTGATAAGAAATTCCTCTGGTGGAAGCCCAAACAGTTTCTGGAAGGCTGAATTTGTTTGAGGAGACCGCAGATTTATCTACAAATACTCCCATTAAAAATTTAAGCAACTAAAAGTGTAAGGAGACGAGAAAAGAAGAACGAACATAGGTGAATGACAAATTGAAACCCAGAGAAGAACAGCTATGTGTTACCTTCTTTCCGACCTCTTTCTCCATCTTACTCAAATAGTTTCTAACCATGTTGCTGCCCTTTGTATTGTTCAGGAAAATTCTTAAATGCAGCCTAGATTGACATGCCACTGCAAGCTTTCCTTGAAGAGGAACCCACACGTCAGCTAAATCCGATATGTTAGATCTTACGAAGTTAATTTCAGCATGTCCCAGAGATGTAGCTTCGCTGAAAGGTCCATCAAAATCATAAACTTCTACATCCAGCATAGAAGGAGGTTCATCCATCGCATCAAATTCAAATATTTCTGCAAGGAAGAACAAAGTCTCATGTAATTGATTAAATGAAAATTCTGATCATGTTTAGGATACAATCAATTACTGTTTGATGTGAAAATTGATTAAGATTTACACATTATGGAACATTTCAAAAAGAAAACATGTAGCTCTCACAAAATACAAATATGCAATGGTATAAGATTCACCATTCCACTGTGGATCACTTTGCTGAAACTTGATTGAACTGGTTCTAGTTTTCCCATTACAGGTGAAAACCACATATGGATCACAGAACCCACTAGAATCAACAGCTGCTAAGTTACTGCCATTAATCAAGGCAACAGTTGTCAACCACCCGTCCCCTTGTGCTTTGATTCCATGATCACTCCCTATTATTGAAAAACAGAAAGGAATTAAATTAAACTTTAAACAATGGGAACAATGATATAGACAAATACAGCCTTGAAAGGAAAGAAGTGCTAGAAGTAGGAGAACAGCTAAGACTGCTAATTATATTGTTCCCCAATAACTGAAAAGACAACAATTAGCCAGAACATGCATGACCATCAGATTTGATTAATAGGACAGCATTCAGCAATCTGTTAAAAGTTGGGATTATAAACATAATTATCACAACCTCAAGTTGACTCAACTCACATGACACAGAACATGTTACTAATATTCTCAAGATCATCATCCAACTAGTCATGTTCTAGAGGCAGAACATATATTTGTATATTTATACAGAGGTGCTGTAGCTAATGAAAAGGAAACTTATCAGACACCAACATTACCCTTTTGTTTTCTGGCCTGCATGAAGCGTGAAATCGACTCTAGCACCCGTTGACCTTGAAGAACCAGGACACCACAAACAATAAATTCACCAATAGAATCTGGCAAGTCAAGCCCAACAAACTCAAGCCCTTGAATTGGGCTAGGTGCGGCAAGCCACATATGGAGAAGCACATACAATCCCACAAACAATGAGGAAACTACAGTGAAATTGGCAAAATACTGCATAGCCAGCTTCCAGTCGGACTGGGGCTCTGCCTTTAATGTAGCTAAAATCTGTTCCTTATTTAAACCCATATCCTTTGAATCAACTGGCTTAACAGACTGAGATAATAAATTTGCATACTCATCAAAGGTGTCCTTTAGACCTGTTCGGGCTCCATTTTCTATCATACCTTTCATCATGGTGCTCTGCAGAAAATTCATGCGCCAGGATATTACCAAATGTGAAGATTGTTCTCCTGATGACAGCTCAGGCCCAGGAGTAATGCAGTGAAGTAATTCAACCTTAAAGGTGCTCCCATAAATAATATCAGGTGTGCTCACACTTGAAAAAACAGCAAAAGCCTTCCCATCAGCTTTTAGATACGTTTGGTCCTCGGTGGTTCTCGAGGCCTTAACTAATCTGGTTGCAGCCTTGATGTAAGTAAGCACTCTTTTCAAGCTGTCACCACCATTATCAAATTTCCAAGGCCTCATTTGCAGTTCTGTAGTACCCTGTTCTTCCACCCACGATTTGTAAAAACTTGAATCAGGTGAGAAAAGTAGAGCGTTTAGGTCTTGGGGTGCTACCACATACATTTGATCTACAAGGAGTCCTCCTGGTAAATTGCTTGGCATGTCACCTCCTTGATCTCTAGACTCCATAATTTTCATCACTTCTTCAAAAGAATCTGAAGAGGACTGATCCTCACAATTGTCATCTGAAACCGTAGGTTTGGCTGTTTCAGGTAATTCTGGCAAGTCAACACCTTTACTCGTTGCTGCATCTGAGTTCTTGTTAAACATTTGAGCAATTCGACCGGCAAAAGTCTTTTGTGCACCAGGCCTCTCTTCCTTAACAGAAGAGACATCCTCAACTCTCACGGGAGACGAGGAAACACTGAAAGACCTAGAAGGAGATTCATTTGTTAAGTCTGCAGACATCCTCGAGGGTGATCCATGATCATTCGTACTATTTAAGTTCACAAATGAACTGTTATGTGAAAAAGATATGTTTAAGAGAATTTCACCTGCCATGGAAGAAACAAACAAGAAAAAAAGGAAATTTTTACCAACTTCATTCAGTATAACACACCATCTTGAACCATATTGGTTATAACAAGAGAAGCAAATAAATTCTTGACTCCACCTATACATGGAAATCTTAAATTGGGAAAACAGCCAAATAAGTAATGCAATTTGAAACTAATATCAAATCAAAAGCAAACAAAATTGAAGAGGCATAACAAGTGTATAGATAAGATGAAAGTTAAGAAACTTGAAAGAGAAAGCAGGAAGAAGACATACCACAATCCTTGTTTTTGGACTTCTTATTCTTGGGTTGAAGAGGGCACCAAACATTTCCAAGAGACTTGTTTTGGGCATCAAAAATGCGCGAAATGGGGACCTTGACATAGCCAACAAAGTCATCATTAAAGTACTTGTCTTCATCCAAAACACTGACAACAAGCTCTTCACTCAAATCATCAACTTTGAAAATGAACTCCTCTTCCCAAGTTGGACTCAAGCTCTTCTTGACCACTTTGGTCCTGGACCTCTGCTTCCCCAACTGTAATCTCACGTACGGATCACTCAACCCATTTAGATCCATTGATGGTATGTTTCGTGCTTCTAATACTCTCACTGTAAGTCTCATTTTGTATTTTTATTTATCTCTTCAAGGAAAACAAATAAACAACCAACTGATCAACAAAAACAAAATTTTAATTACAACAAATACAATTGTGATTAATTAAAAAAAAAAAAAAAAGGGTTTTCTGGATTACAATCACTGAATAGAGAACCGCAATGAACAAAGAAAAAGCTCAAAACCAAAAACGTGAATATGAAAAAAAAAAAAAAAAGAATTCGTGATCTGATAATGAAAGAAAAAAGAATGGGAATTGAATTTAAAAGAAAAGGAAGATCAAAAACTGTTAAAAAGGCTTTTCAGAGAATAACTGGAAAATTGGAAATTGAATGAATAAAGGAAGGAAATTTGTCAGAGAAAAGGAAGAGGGTGAAACTGGAAAGCATGAAGACTTTTCCTTTCTGGATTGCAACTGCGCGTTTCATGTTTGACTTACTGACTTTTTATTTTTTTTTAATTTAATATAAAGATTGTGATTGCCTATATTTTTTTATTATTCGAATCTTTCTCTTAATCTCATACTAATATATTGTACCATGTCAATTAAAGAAATTGTTCTTTTCACGTATGCAACATTCATTATCCTAGCGATAACTTATGATATGATAATTAGTAATTATATATCATTTATTACAACTCGTAAGTTGTATAAATTTAATTATAACATTATATGTTGGTATTCAAAAGTCTTATTGTGATGTCTGGAGTTACTTTTGAGTAATCCGTCAATAATCATTCACAAAATAAGAAATAATACTCCACTTGGTAAGAAATGGTACTTATAGACAAGTACCAGGTTCGAACCTTGATGGAGGAGGCGAAATAAAACTGTGAAGGTAACGTTGGTAGGTGACTTAAAAGTAGCCCCGGACGATCCAAAGCGGACAGTAGTTTATGAGTGACTGTTGGCGGATGACTCAAAAGTAGCCCAGACGTCACAATAAAAAGGTACCTTTTTATTTTACGTAATATATTTAAAGATCACTATATTTTGTCATGAAGACACGTGTTAATAATATAATTTATTTTACGTAATATTCCCTCATATCTTCGGTGGTGTGCATTTCCATTTCTACGTTAGTGGTGGGAGTTCAAGTTTTACTGTATGTATTTATCAATATATTTAAAGAATTTTATTTCTTATATTGTGATAGTAGATATCTTCCGTATATAAGAGCAAATGTTGAACATAACCTTAATGATGGATGGGTAAAAAATTTTGTTATAAAAATAATAAAAAAGGAAAGTAGGTTGATGAGGATGTGAAGACTGAAGATGATGTAAACATTAGATTTACCAAAGTAAATTTATGATTTACTAGTTTTCCTCCAGAGAGAGACCATTTTTTTTAAAAAAAAATTTCTGTTTTACATAAAAATCCAAAAGATTGATGATAAATTTAGGTTGGGCCCAAAAGGACAAGTGTGGAAAAAAGAAAAGGATGCAAATGCCTTTTCCACACAAAAAATGCGAAAAGTATTTCTAATTATATGGAAACACGAACTTGATTTTATTTATATTAATCTCGTATTATTAGTTTTTTTATAAAAAAAAAAATTTGTGAAATATGGTCAACAACTTGATTTGATGTCTAATTTATGATATTTTATCTGGACCCGGCATCATATGTTTTAGTTTAATGCAATTAATTCAAAACTTCTTTTATAATTAAAGGACTCATAGCCAAATAATAACTATTAATGTTTATGGCGAGGGGAATTAACCAAATAAAAACAATACATGTTCATCACGAGGCAGAGAATGCTCCAATTCGTTTCTTAGTAATATAATGTCATCTATAAGGAGATTAAACTTACTTGTTAATATTATATAATACGATATAAATAGAAAGCGTACGGTAAACTATGATATTAAACCTTGTTTGGTGGCTCAAATTGGACTGGAATTGAATTAATCTTAACTTAATTATTTATTTGGTTGTGACTCCGACTAATTAGTGAGGCTATAGTGTATAATGTGTCCTGACATAGCTGGTGGGACTAATTAGTCCCACCATGATACTTTTTTTTTTAATAATTTTTTTTAACACAATTTTTTTTATCTTATTATTATAATTATTTATATATAAAATATTAAAATTACTTTAATAAATTTTATTCTAACATTAAAAAATAATATATTCAATAGTAATTTAAAAATTAATTAATTAATTTTAAATATTTTATTTAATTTAAACAATTTCTTAACTAAATTTATTTTAATTTAAATAATTTTATTTTTATTAAAATTGAATTTAAATAATTTTATTTTATTCAATTAAATTATATAATTTTATTTTATTCAAAATTTATTGATATATTAATTTTACATTGTCTTAGACATTAAACACAATTATTTTGCATCCAACTCAGTACAATACCGAACAATAAAAAATACTTGATAGTCCGGCATTTTTGTATACTTTTGTATTGTTAAAAAATAATCCAAAAAGTTTAAACCCAAAAGACAGCCCAAGACCGCTGAAAACGGCCTAAAAAACCAAGCCTAGAGCTCAACAAATCCTGCACTCGACAGACCCAACTATAGGCTTTACAAGGATTAACACGGGACCCCGCGATCGACTGTTCAAATGTAAAATCATCGGTCAACAGAACCCAAAGATAGGTCCATGCGATCGACTCGACTCAGCAGCCACTAGGTAACTGACTCAATCAACCTTTGACTCAGTCAGTTGACTTAGTTTAATTTGCCCAGTCAAATAAGTTTCGAGATAAACGGAATCTCGGATATCTCGGAGCACGACATCCGCCACGATACGAATACAACGAACATCCCCAAAACCCTTATAAATACAGATTTATGGCTTCATTTTCAGGGGTAAAGCAATTTTACTAACAAGCTGTCACTCTGACGCCAAGCAATCGTACTCGTGCATTACGAACCATAAGACCAGCTACGCACGACATAGTCTCTTCTAACATCACTATTATGCTAGATACAACACTGTATAACGCTCGACATACATCACGTACCATATGATAATCGCACGATTCAGGTATTGTTTGTTCTGTTCGTCTTTTCTCATATAGATTTATTATCTAACTCGGGCGTCGAAGGCTATTTGGCTGGCACCAACCTGGTGTCTCAAGTGCATGACCATTTTCTTATTGTTTTGCAAATCGTCGTCCCCTCAATCAACAACCATAGACCGCTAGATCATTAAGCGTAGATTGTAGCATCTACATCCTTTATATATTTTTTTAATATTAATTAATTAATATAATATATTTTATTTACAATTAATTTTAAAATATTTAATATAAGTATATTTAAATTTTATTTAGATTTATTTTAATTATATTTTAAAATTAATTTAATTTAATCCAATCTCATTCTACACCAAACAAGGGAAAATGCTATTTTAATTTTATTCATACTACATTAAACACATCATAATACTAATTAGTCCAATCTTATCTTATAAAAATAGTGCAATTCAATTCCGTATAATAAACGCATTTTTAAAATCTTTTTTTCCCGAGATGGCCGGTCCCCATCGAAGGGCCTCCCCTCGTTTCGCATGAAGATGTACGAGAATAGTCAAACCTGAAGTGGTTGGGTGATAAGTTTCTTCATGTGGGCCAAGCCCATTACGAGGAGCAGGCCCATCAATCTCCTAAGTAATACATTTTCCCATCAGTCATGCATATTCGTATACACGAGGGGAGGCACATGGAAACATAGACGACGACTTAAGTAATGCTCTACTTGTATGTTCATTTATGTTAATATATGAATGTTTCTACTTGTATACATTTATGCCAAATGGTCGTCCAGTTTGTTTGACACAAATCAATTCAGTCTAAACATATAGTAATAAAATGAAGAGGAATATCCTCATTCCTGAATGGTGGTGGCCAATAGCAATACCAATAATTCTTAAGAATCCAAAAGATAGTAAATATAAGTAAACAATAAAGTAATAGATGTTCGTGCATGCATGCCACTTTCTCTTTTTCATTATTTCATAAAAGTAACATTTTGTTATGCACTCACTGCTCAATCATCTCAATCATTTCATTTCATACATATCATCATTCTCTTTTTCTATCACATTTTAACTCCTCCTCCTAAAACTCAGTTACTTCCTAATTATTTGGGATTCTTTTTTATCTCATTCCAGGATCAGGACTTTTTTTTTTTACATTTTCAACTCCTACTACAACTGAATTTCTTTCAACTTGGGACTCTCCTTCTCTCTCTACATATATATATATATATAATACTTATATGGAACAGAGTATCTTCTCTTCTTGATTGTAACACAGACTTACCACAATGTGGTTCCCAAACCTCTCATGGATTGTCCTTTCATGTACTCTTTTCTCTTTGTTCCAGGACCCTGCTTTTGCAATAAAAAAGGTATGGTTTTTCTCTACCTTTTTTTTTTAATTTTTTTCAAGTCTTTTATGCGCACACACTGGTTTTCATCTAATTATTATCTCTTCTTCAATTGGTCTGAGAAAGTCATATGTAGTGTATCTGGGGTCTCATGCACATGAACCAGATGTTTCTACAGCTGATCTTGATCGCGTTACCGAAACTCATCATGAGTTCCTTGGATCATTTTTGGGAAGGTATGCCCTCTCAGCCCATACAAACTTTGCTGTATTTTTGTGCATGTTTTCTAATTCTTGTGTGAATCATATAATTTGCATGCAGTACTGATAAAGCCAGAGATTCTATCTTTTACTCGTACAAGAGACATATCAATGGTTTTGCTGCCATTCTGGAGGATGAAGAGGCAGCCCAGATTTCAAGTAAAATGTGCATTGTTTTCCTGCTTTTGTTTCTCTTCATAAACAAAAATTACTGATACAATTAACTGGCAATCCAGAGCATCCAAATGTTGTGTCAGTTTTTTTAAACCAAGGAAGGAAGTTACACACAACACATTCTTGGGATTTTATGTTACTGGAGAAGAACGGCATTGTTCACCACAATTCTGTTTGGAAGAAAGCCAGATTTGGTGAAGATACCATCATTGGCAACCTTGACACTGGTAATTAATGTTTTCTATATTTAAGCTTATCAAATGGAAACAGTGGATATACATATAAAGAAAAATATAATATATATATATATATATATTATATGCTTTATATATACATGTGAGTCAGTTGATGCAAAAAGCATGACCCTTTGTTGATCTGCTGCCTCATAAATCACCAAGTTGGACCCATCATATCTTGGATTTCACAAGCTTGATATATGATATGCTTTCTTTTTTGTGTACGATATTATTATGATTTGAATGGGAATATGGGGTTTTGCCTGCTAGGTGTTTGGCCTGAATCAGAGAGCTTTAGCGACCAAGGGTTTGGACCCGTTCCTTCAAGGTGGAAAGGAATGTGTGACAATGACACCACCGCTGGCGTCCCTTGCAACAGGTCGCCCCTTGCATTTTATCATCAACAAGTTTGATTTTGGTTCTTACTTGAATTTCAGGATTTCATTTCAGTTTTAGCTGAAAATTCACAATGCTAAAGATATTTCTCTCTTTTTAGCTGGAAATAGTTTTTTGTTGACATGAAATAAAGTGCTTTTCTCAATCATATCACAAAAAAAATGAACAACTTGGGAGTTGCTTTTTGACTTTATGGATAATTAAAGGAATAAAAATTTCAAAATAAAGCTACAAATCATTTTTGGATTTCTTTAGTCCATATTAACACCTTTTATTCACATAATTTGCTTCTTTAATTGCTTGATTTGTCCTCATATTATTATACGAAAAGCAAATGGCTTGGTCCTCCAGGCTTCAGTTCTGGGTTGAGTAGCAGCTATCATGTTATTTTGAATTTCTTGAGAAATTAAAGACAATGTGCACTTGTAGATTGACTGGAAAAGATTGTATATGTTTTATATTTCATTTGTATTGATGACTTATGCAGGAAGCTCATAGGAGCAAGGTACTTCTACAGAGGTTATGAAGCCTATGCAAAAAAAATGAACTTTTCTCATAACTCAGCACGCGACTATGATGGCCATGGGACACACACTCTATCAACAGCAGCTGGGAACTTTGTTCCAGGGGCAAGTGTTTTTGGCTCAGGCAATGGAACTGCAAACGGTGGTTCTCCAATGGCCAGAGTTGCGTCTTACAAGGTGTGTTGGCCACCGATTAATGGCAGTGAATGCTTTGATGCTGATATCTTGGAAGCCTTTGATATGGCCATACATGATGGAGTTGATATTCTTTCCGTATCTCTTGGTGGGGATCCTTCTGATTACTTCGATGATGGCCTTTCAATTGGGGCATTTCATGCTGTTAAGCACGGTATAGTTGTTGTATGCTCTGCTGGTAACTCTGGACCAACTCCTGGAACCGTCTCAAATGTTTCACCTTGGATGATCACTGTTGGTGCTAGCACCTTGGACCGAGAGTTCCAGGCTTTTGTTGAACTTCGTAATGGTCAGCGATTCAAAGGAACAAGCCTTTCAAAACCTCTTCCTGATAGTAAATTCTATCCACTTATTACTGGAGAGCAGGCTAAAGCTGCCAATGCATCTGCTGCTGAAGCGTAAGAACAGATTGTTTAAATACTACCCTCCCTTTAAAATTCAATTTAAGGCCTTATATAAAAATTTGATTGTTTGCAATGCAGGTTCCTCTGCAAGGAAGGCACACTGGATCCCGAAAAGGTAAAGGGTAAAATTTTAGCCTGTCTACGGGGAGATACAGCGCGAGTGGATAAGGGTCGACAAGCAGCTCTGGCTGGTGCAGTTGGGATGATCCTTTGCAATGATAAGGCCAGCGGTAATGAAATTATTGCTGATCCTCATCTCCTCCCAGCATCACAAATTACTTATGAAGATGGTGATGTAGTAATTGCCTACATCAATTGTACTGAGTAAGTCTTTATCTCTATCTTCTCTTTAAGAAGATATCAATTCTCTTATGCTTATATCTATCATATGACAGTGATCCACTGGGGTTCATTACCATCCCAACAGCAAAATTGGGTACAAAACCAGCTCCATTCATGGCAGCATTTTCCTCTCAAGGACCAAACACAATTACACCTGAGATCCTCAAGCCTGACATAACAGCACCTGGAGTGAATATCATAGCTGCCTACAGTGAAGCAATAAGCCCTACAGGTTTAACCTTCGACGACCGCAGGATCCCTTTTAACACTGATTCAGGGACATCCATGTCTTGTCCTCATGTTGCTGGAGTTGCAGGCCTTCTCAAGACACTCTACCCAGATTGGAGTCCATCTGCAATCAGATCTGCAATCACGACCACCGCGAGAACAAGGGACAACACTGTGAAACCAATGCGTAATGCCTCACTCATCGAGGCAACACCTTTCAATTATGGGGGTGGACACATAAGACCAAACCGTGCCATGGACCCTGGATTGGTGTATGATTTAACCACCAATGATTACTTGGACTTCCTTTGTTCCATTGGCTACAACCAGACCATGATTAAATCCTTCTCAGAAGGTCCCTATGAATGTCCCTCATCGGCTAACATCATGGACTTCAACTATCCTTCAATCACAGTGCCTAAGCTCTCAGGCTCAGTCACAGTAACTCGAAAACTAAAGAATGTAGGGTCACCAGGCACGTATGCAGCCCGTGTACGCGAACCACTTGGAATTTCAGTTAGTGTTGAGCCAAATATGTTGACATATGAGAAAATTGGGGAAGAGAAGAGCTTCAAGGTGACTCTGAAAGCCAAGTGGCCTTGTGCAGCTAAAAATTATACCTTTGGAGGTTTAACATGGACAGATGGTAAACACTATGTCAGGAGCCCAATTGTAGTTGCTGCCGCTGCCTCCTAGATTTTTTAAATTAATCAGCTAGTAAAATGGGAATAGGGGAATAAAATGAAATGATTTTCTTCTTGGGGTTAGAATGTTAAAAATCTGAAAAATTGTACATATGTTCTCATTCTTTGTCATAGATTAATTTGTTGATGAAATTTGAACATGTTTGGCTTATTGAGTATTTCTTGGAGTTTTGTTGCTTTACTAGTGGACTATATATTTGGCTTCATGTGCTGAATTGCAACTGACTCAATTATGAGATTTAAACTGAAAATTTTACCTTTTTATTAATCTAATCTAGTTCATCAAACGTGGCCTGAGAGCTTCATGAGGGCAGGATGGTCCCTAAAAAACAAAACAGAGGATATTTAAATCCCAAAGAAGATTGAAAATGACAAATGAGAGAAACATACGTCAAAGTGAGTGTGGTTATTAACTGGTAACCAATCACAAGGCTATCAACTTGGAAACAACTTACATCACATATCTTCTACAGTGCTTTCCTACAAAGAAATATTTTTCTTCTTTTAGCCGTTTCTAACTGTCAGACAATTTACACATTCCACTGTACACTTGAAACCTACCCCACCACCACCATGAGTGTAACCCACATGCAAAACACCAACATGAGCATTTTCTCTGCATCTCTGAGACTCAATTCTCAGCTGTCCTCGCCGTTTTTGGCCCAGAGACAAAGGCAGAGGTTCTTCTCCAAGGGCTCTTTGTGTTTTAACAACACATGGAGACATTCTATGTTTGTGAGTGGAAGACCTGTCCTGAAAGATGGTAATCTTAATATAAATGGCAATGACGCATTGACAGACGTCCCTGCAAATGTTGTAGTCAAGCCATTGACCAATACATCAGCATTTATTGGCGCTACTTCCACTGAGAGCCTTTCGCGGCATGTTTTCAAGCTTGGAGTCGTTAAGTAAGCCTCTTCCATACATGTTTTGTTTGTGACACCTATTTACTGTTTGAAAATCATGTCAATTGGATATGTGGCTTGTAAAATTTTAATTGGAAGGGTTTGATTCTGTGTGTTTGCATGATGCAGGGATGTCAAATTACTGTGTCTTTTTAGATTCAAGCTTTGGTGGATGATACCTCGATTTGGGAATTCGGGAAGTGACATTCCTATCGAAACTCAGATGCTTCTCCTGGAAGCAAGGGAAGGACCAACTTCTGATGCATCTGCTGATTCTACTTCTTATATCCTTTTCTTGCCCTTGCTAGATGGTGAATTCAGAAGCAGTCTACAGGGGAACTCATCAAATGAACTTGAGTTTTGTGTTGAAAGTGGTAATATTTTCATCAAAAAATAAATAAAAAATCAGGTTCTTAATGTTTATTTGTATGTGCTCTTATATCAGTCTAATGATGTCACTTTTGCAATTTCGTAGGTGACCCTGCTATTGTTACCTCACAGTCCCTCCAAGCAGTTTTTGTCAATTTTGGAGACCATCCATTTGATTTGGTGAATGGATCTATGAAGTAGGTCAGCTCTCTAAGCTAACTTTAAGTTCAAGTTAAATCCGATTTCGGAAGTTACCAGGGCACAACTATGCCCTTTGGATCATATATGCAGGATTTTGGAGAAACACATGGGAACATTTGCACTACGGGAAACAAAACAGGTAAATCATCCAATTAAGATCTAGCAGATAGTATGAATGTTTGTCTTAGGATTTTGTCACTTATGAAGATAAATGTTTTTTGTTAAACTTCAATTATTTTTTTCGTAAAGATGCCAGGCATGTTAGATTGGTTTGGTTGGTGCACCTGGGATGCTTTTTATCAAGAAGTGAATCCTCAAGGAATCAAAGAGGGACTAAAGAGGTTAGTCTTATCTGTCATATATGGTTTCTTCAAACATAGGGCAAGGCCATTCAAATTGACCAGAAAATAAATTTCCATAATTACGACGTTCTCAGGTGCATGTCATGATTGTCCACTTGTGCTGTTGGAGGATTTCTGTGATGGCCATTTAACCTGCTAGCCTTGTCAATTACTATTTTCTAGATCACTTTAAAAGGGATGGCTTAACCTTTGAAACATTTATTGCTTTTGGCAGAGTGTATTGACTTCTATGACATGTTATAAGACTAATATCTTCTGATCATTATTTATAACTGAGTATATTGATAACTGGATTCAGTCACACAGACACCAACAAGCTTGTGTGCATGTGTGTGAAGGAAAGCACTGTTAAATGTTAATTGAGTATTACATTTGGCCTGATACATTAAATTACTTCACTGTGAAGGCGTGAACCTTTGGAATAGTTCTGTCATGTTTATGAGGATCCTTTTTCAGAACTTTCTCACTCTTTCTTTTTCAGTTTATCCGAGGGAGGCACTCCAGCAAAGTTTTTGATAATAGATGACGGGTGGCAGGATACAACTAATGAGTTCCAGAAGGGAGGGGAGCCACATGTTGAAGGATCACAGTAAGTTTATTATTTTTCTGCTTTGCTCATTGCAACAACATATGTCTAACCTTGCCCGGAGTTCCTCCAAATTGCAGGTTTGGTGGGAGACTAGCCAGCATCAAAGAAAACAATAAGTTTCGGGGAACAGCAAATGAGGGGCAAAGTGAGGCAATTTCTCTGAAGGATTTTGTTTCTGATATTAAGAAGAATTTTGGCCTTAAGTAAGCTTCCTACAATGCCTTCTCTTAAGTTATGTTGCCAACTTCATGATATTTCATCTTGCTCTTCAATGTCTGAATTCCCAGGTACGTCTACGTATGGCATGCTTTGATGGGATACTGGGGAGGCCTTGTTCCAGATGCTGCAGGAACCGAAAAGTATAGTCCAACTTTGAGATACCCAGTACAGTCGCCAGGGAATTTGGCAAATATGAGAGATATATCTATGGATTGCATGGAGAAGTATGGCATTGGCACAATTGATCCTTCTAAAGTATCTCAGTTTTATGATGATCTACACAAATACCTGGTTTCACAGGATGTGGATGGTGTTAAGGTTGATGTCCAGAACATTCTGGAAACCATTAGCAGTGGTTTAGGAGGCAGAGTTTCTCTTACAAGACAGTTCCAACAAGCACTTGAGGAGTCAATAGCCACAAACTTCCAAGACAACAGCATTATATGCTGCATGGGCCAGAGCACGGACACAATTTACCAGTACATTATTTATGATTTTCAATGCTTTATAATGTTATAGCTCCAAAAAAGAAAAATGTTCTGCACGGGACTAGGAAGCATCAGTTAATAGGGTCTACTTTTCTCTAGCCAGTTATCTGAATATTAGGAATTCGACTAGTAGTATCTCCACAATTTCCGGAAGGAATCTGTATCAAGGAATTCACTCATTCAGGACATACAAATAGATTGCTACATTCATTTGACCAGTAGTACTTTACATTATAAGATTCATTAGTCTAGGTGATTAAACTTTGATGTCCTATAATTGCATATGCTACCATATAGCAGGATGGTTTTGGTTTGTGTGCCTACATGCGATTGGTAGTTTTTGACATTTCACTCCTTCGATATCACCTTGCACAAGATTTGTATGCTAGTTTACAAGATTATAAAATTTAATTTTACTTCTGTTATTGCAGTTCAAAAAGAAGTGCTATTACAAGAGCATCTGATGATTACTATCCAAAAAATCCAACAACACAGACACTGCACATAGCTGCTGTAGCCTTTAACAGCATATTCCTCGGTGAAGTTGTTGTCCCAGATTGGGACATGTTCTATGTATGTCATGGCCTTATAATATTTTATGTATTAATCTTTTGTTTATTCTGTTAATTGATCAATTTCTTTGACAACTATCAGAGCCTCCATTGCGCAGCTGAGTATCATGCTGTTGCTAGAGCTGTTGGAGGTTGCGGAGTGTATGTTAGGTAAGATCATTACCCTTCGGAGAAGTTTATAAAGATTCTCGGAATATGTTTAATTATATGCATGAAGACCTATTCGGAATTTCTGTTTGTATCATACTCATACATGTGTCATCTCTTATAAATTTTAATTCTGTAACAGTGATAAACCTGGCAAGCATGATTTCAAGGTACTTAAAAGGCTTGTACTTGCTGATGGTTCAGTACTTAGAGCTAAGTACCCAGGAAGACCATCACGAGATTGTTTATTCAGTGATCCAGTCATGGATGGAAAGAGGTACCTACCTCCACTTCAAGCATTACCTATGCAATTTGGTTTGTTTATCTTTTCTGACAACTTTTGTGTTTTACTATGCGTAGCCTTCTCAAAATTTGGAATTTGAACAAATGCACTGGTGTTATTGGTGTCTTCAACTGCCAAGGAGCAGGCACTTGGCCTTGTCTGGAAAACGCAGTCCAGAAAGATGTTAGTGCCGAACTTTCTGGGCAGGTCTCTCCTCTGGACATTGAATACTTTGAAGAGGTTTCTGGGAAGCAGTGGACAGGAGATTGTGCAGTCTTTTCCTTTAATTCAGGTAGACATGACCTTGTTACATTACATGCACATATGAACAGGATGAACCATTTATATTTTCCATTTCAGGTTCTCTTTTTCGATTACCAAAGGAAGAATCATTTGATGTTGCTCTAAAACTTATGCAATGCGATGTCCTTACTGTATCTCCTATTAAGGTTGGTGAATCATTAATTTAAGTTTTCAGCTCACCTACTTGGGGACTAATGCAGAAAATTTGTACAGGTTTACAGTGAAAAGATAGAGTTTGCGCCGATCGGGTTGATGAACATGTACAATTCAGGAGCAGCTGTTGAGTCAGTGGAGTTGATTAGTGATGGTAGAATAGTCATCAAGGGGAGAGGAGGAGGGAGCTTGGGAGCATACTCGAGTGCAAAGCCAAATTGCTGCCTTGTTAACACAAAAAATGAGGACTTCAAATTCAGCGGCGAAGACAATCTTTTGACAGTTACAATTCCTGCAGAGACCACTTGTTGGGATGTTGCTATTTGTTATTGAGAGCAACCAATTATGTATAAATTAATTCTTCAACAGGCAGATTTTAATAAACAATCTATGTGATTAATTCTTCAACAGGGAAACGTATATCAATGTTGTAGAATCTATTTCAATCCATCCATTTATGTTAAAAAAAAAGATGTATGCTCGATAGATCAGATAAGACTCTGATTGTATGGAACACAAAGAAACCCATGTTTCAAGTCTAAACAGACATAATTTGAATGTCGGTCGAACAATGGGAGTGGGGGCCCAGTGGGTAATATAAAATAGTGAATGAGAAAGGACAGAGAGGATGCCAACTGCCAAGTGTATGCCTAGCTGGAACAGCAAGTGAAAGTGAATGTGAAACGCAACCTCCTTGATTTCGTTTTCTTTTCGTTTCCTTTCTTTTCTTCTCTTATTCGCTATTACAAGCATAATCCAAATCCTTCCTTGAGTCGTTTTGATTGATCGTCTTCTTTGTCTTCTTCACCGATCAATCAAGCGATAAACCATGTCCTACGCTTACCTCTTCAAGTACATCATCATCGGCGATACTGGTAATATATCAATTCTTTTCCATTTACATCTTTTTAAAATTTTTTTGAATGAAATGATCCGATTTTCAATCCTTTTTCGATGTCTTCCCAGGAGTTGGAAAATCATGTCTTCTTCTGCAGTTCACCGACAAGCGGTTCCAGCCGGTTCACGATTTAACCATCGGCGTCGAATTTGGGGCCAGGATGATCACCATCGACAACAAACCTATCAAGCTCCAAATTTGGGACACGGTTTCTCTCTTTCTTTCCAGTTTTTCAATTAAACGAAAAATAAAGCCAATAAAGTGTCTTGCTTGATGCGTTTTGTTGCTATAATTTGACAGGCCGGTCAGGAATCCTTCAGATCTATCACTAGATCATACTATAGAGGTGCTGCTGGTGCCTTGCTTGTCTATGATATTACCAGGTTTCATGTTTCCTCTATGTTTTCTTATGCAATTTCGATTTTTTGCTTTTTGAATAAGTAAAAGCTTCTTTCTTGTTTTTCATCATATGCTTATAACTTTTTCCCAGAAGAGGTATGAAGCATCTGAAAGGCACAAAATCTGTGGTCCGCGATTAGGCATTTTTGATCGACTTGGCTACACCCATCTGATGCTATAGTTGAAAGACTAAATTTGATTGTTCTCGTTTTTAGGAGGGAAACCTTTAATCACTTGGCCAGCTGGCTGGAGGATGCGAGGCAGCATGCTAATGCGAACATGACCATAATGCTTATCGGTAACAAATGTGATCTTGCTCATAGAAGGGCGGTGAGCACTGAAGAAGGCGAGCAGTTTGCCAAGGAGCATGGATTGATTTTCATGGAGGCCTCTGCCAAAACTGCTCAGAATGTTGAGGAGGTGAAGAAACTTTCTACTTTTTTTAAGCTTGGAGATTGTTAAAAGCCTGATTATTTATAACAATATTGGTGTTGAGATTCATACATTTGCCTCTGTTTCTGTCCAGGCATTTATAAAGACTGCTGCAACAATATACAAGAAGATTCAGGATGGAGTTTTCGATGTATCAAATGAGGTTGGATTCCTTTCTTTTATGTTTTTCAGCTTTAGATTTTGTGAATCATTCTATAGTTTTTATATTTATTTCTATTTCATTTGTTGCTTTATGTTGGGTTATCTTAAATTTAAAGGTTGAGGGAGTTCATGTGTTTTTTTTTTTAAAAATGAATATTGCTTTAATTTTACCTTGTTATTAGTTTTCATATTTGTTTGCCTTTTGAATGAATAAGGTTTGTATATCGATCTTTATAGATGTCATATTGAATGATGAACACACTATCCATCATCTTACATATAAAGATGTACCCGAGACGAATTGCAATTAAGTTGCTTTATGTGGTCATATTATGGGAAGAGTAAGTGTAAAAGGGGGTGTGACCCTAATAAGTCTCGAATTTTATCATCTTTCTGAGGTTTATGACTCATATATGGATGCCTCATTGATAAGTTGTTGCTCCCTAATTCCTTGGGGACCTGGTTGCTGTTTTTGGCCAAATTTGCATCCCCCTGCACCCCCCTTTTTCTTTGGTCTTAATTCTGCAGTCTTCCCTTCAAGGGATACTGTTGCATTATGGATTAAGGAGTCTATACAGTTCGTTTTTTATTACCAGTAGAGATGCTGAAGAAATCCTTTGGTTTACTTACAAATAAAACTTGATGGTTATTTATGGTATGATGAAAGCATGTCTGATTTGATTCTACTTGCTTGGTGCATTTTAGTATTGCGGTTTGCTAAGTGGGTGTATAGTTGTAACAAAGGGAGCAATATAAACGATCATAGTAATTCTGATTTGATTGGTATTATACAAGCTTGACATTGAAGACGACTTGCAATTATAATGACACAGTGCTTTATGGAAATTATTTGAGTGGAAATGTGTCCAGTTTCATTCGTAATAGTGAGTGGATGAGAGGTGTTGATGTTTTTTTTTTTTTTTTTCGCTGTTGGCAGTCTTATGGAATAAAGGTTGGATATGGAGGAATCCCAGGGCCATCAGGAGGCAGAGACGGCGCTTCTTCTCAAGCTGGAGGGTGCTGCAGTTGAAAGTGAAGAGATGATTTGCCAACTCTGATTGCAACCTGTCTACTTCTATCATATTCAATATTTTGCGAAGTTCATAATCTTTTTTCATGATTATTTCGACTTGTTTATACATGCATGTTCAGAATTATAAAATACTTGTATAATCGTTTCAGAAGTTTTGGTCAATTTGATTGTAAATCTGACAGTTGTGTTGGTTTCTTTGAACTGTAGTTAAAAGGAATTAACAAGGGAGTCTCTTATTTTTCTTATAATTTGAAATTCTATTCAATGTGTATAATGATGATGATGATGATGATGATGATGTATTAAGGGCAAGATTGTTAATATACATGCTATATGTCTGTAATCCGATCGAGACTGTAGACAAGTATGGATACAACATTGGAACTTGCACATGGCAACTTGGAAATACTGTTTCTCCATGATGATAAGCAATGGTTGCTTTTTCTGGCTGAGAAAGGACCCAATTGTCCAGAGATCAGCAGGTGCTTGACCATTAAGGCATTGCCTAAAAAGTTTTTCAAGTAGAAGCAAATAATTGGGTACGTGTGGGAAGGAAAGGAAACTGGTTCATATATAAGAATAAGATTGTGAGACCAACTATATAATAAATAATAATTTGTATAAATGGTTTAAAGAATGTAATACTAATAGGGAATAAAGTCCAATTAGAATAAAAAATAGGGTTAAAATGGGGAGTCTCCGTTGGCTACGGTTGTGTTGTCCATACTCCATTGCCGTCCCTTGCTAGCTCGATCAATCTGAGAAACAAGTACTAGTAGTAGTAAGTCCAAACAACAATTTATTTATTTATTTATTTTTTATAAATAAATAAATAAATAATAATAATAATATAGTAGCTGTAGTTTAAGTTAGTAGTAAGTAATTATATTGGCAAGCTTTCTCCAATCTCCAGTCGTCATCCAATTTTGGTCATCATCCTTCAATCCCTTCCTTGACGAGCGACGAGTGGGAAGCCAACAAGACAACGAAGCGCCACTCTTTCTTATTTATTTCTAATTAATTTTGATTTATTTTGATTCGGTTTCGATTCATTCGATCTGAATCTTTCCTCCATCTTCCAATCTAATCCAATCAAAGATCTGGTTCCATGGCTTCCAATCAACAAGCCGGTGCTGGAGCTGTTGCTGGCGGTGCTGGAGGAGGATTTGACGTCAACAAGCTATTGAAGCCAACTTCCAATCAAATGAACATCATTCCCAACTCCTCAAATCTAGCCACCTCGCCGTCTTTCCCGTCACCCTCGTCCACGTCGATGACGCCGTCTCCGTATTTGGCTCCGTCGTCGTCTTATCCACCACCGACTGGTCCCTACCCTCCTTATCACTACTACCCTTATCAACCACCACCATCACCTATTCAACAACACCAGCACCAACTCCAACACTACGGTCCCAATATCCACCAGCAAAACATGAACAGCAGACCTCAAAATCAAATCTCTTATCCCCAGCAACCGCCTTCCCCGAACCCTAACCCTAACTCCGGCAACTCTTCTTCTTCAAGTAACAATCTTCTTATGGCCTTCTTCGGAAACAATCTGAACCCAAATCAAAACCCGAATCAAAATCCAAACTTGCCTCCTCCTTCTCATGCGCCGTCTGATTTGCCGTCCGGTATCGGTTCAGGTCCAATACCGTCAGCTCCTCCAGTGAGGTTGCGGAGCAGCAAAGTGCCCAAAGGGAGGCACTTGATTGGGAATCACACGGTCTACGACTTAGACGTGAGGCTGGAAGGTGAAGTGCAGCCTCAGCTTGAAGTCACTCCTATTACCAAGTATGCATCGGATCCCGGATTGGTTCTCGGTCGACAGATTGCTGTTAATAGGAATTACATTTGCTATGGTCTCAAGCTTGGTAACATTCGCATTCTTAACATTATCACTGCTTTGAGATCCTTGCTTCGTGGCCACACGCAGAGGGTTACGGATATGGCTTTCTTCGCTGAAGATGTTCATCTTTTGGCTAGGTTATCTCAACTGACCTTTCCCTCTTCTTTTTTTCTGTTTGTTCAAATATGCTAACTTACTTTTGCTTTCCCTTCTGTGCAGTGCAAGTGTTGATGGACGCTTTTTCATATGGAACATTACCGAAGGCCCAGATGAGGAAGATAAGCCTCAAATTCTTGGAAAAATCGTTGTTGCCATTCAAATTCCGGCAGATGGGGAATCAGTCCATCCGCGAGTCTGTTGGCATCCCCACAAACAAGTAATCATATTTACTCCGAAAAGATTTTAACAAGTTATAGACTCTGTTATTGGTATAGTTTTATATTGTAAATAAATTGGTTTGCAGGAAATTTTGATGGTCGCAATTGGAAATCGGATTTTGAAGATTGATAGCAATAGAGTTGGAAAAGGTGAACGGTTTTCAGCGGAGGAACCTCTCAAGTGTCCTGTTGATGAGTTGATTAATGGGGTTCAGTTTGTTGGTAAACATGATGGTGAAATTACCGAGCTGTCAATGTGCCAATGGCTGACTACCCGCTTAGCTTCAGCTTCGATTGATGGCACGGTCTGTTTTCGCCTTTTCCTCTTTACTGGCTTTGGGGTCTCTAGATTACCTTTTCCTTAGGGTGGTTGCTTCTGTAAAATAATTGAAGTTGAGTATTGAAAGTGTGAGGCCAAATGCTTGTCCTCATGATACTACGAGCACGTTTGGTAGTGTTATAACTTTTATCAACTAGTATGCGGTTTAGTCATGAAGAACACACAAGGTAGAGGAGGGTGGGCATTTATGGAAAATGTGATTCGGTATTAATTTCAATCAGGATAAATGGGGCATTTGGCCTATCTAGGTGGTTTTAACATCACTGCAATAATATAGAGTACAGTCCTATTAATTGTACAGTGCTGTTGATATTGAATCTATTTTTTGGGTTAGAAGGTTTAATGTGGTGTATGTTGCTTGTCATTTTTACTGGGAGTGGTACACTTGTCTACATGTATGGGTTAGCCAATTAATTTATTATTATTTTTTTATTGTTACTTATCAAACATTCATTTTCTGCAACAGGTGAAGATTTGGGATGACCGTAAGGCAACACCACTTGCAGTTTTGAGACCATATGATGGCCAACCTGTTAAGTCAGTGACATTCTTGATTGGTCCTCATCCACAGCATATTGTGCTTATAACTGGGGTAAGCTACTATTCCCTTTTATCGTTTGGAACATTACGAGTGATCATGCTAAATTTATGGGAAATGGAGAATAATTGTTATTTAACTTGGCTAAGGCTTGACTTCTTGCAATTGAGTAATATGTTAGCATGTTGGAAATAGGCTAGGCTCCCACAATACAGTAGATGTTCTTTGCACTTCGCATTTAAATTCTGCATCTCTCTCTCTCTCTCATAATAAATGTTTGTTGTCTCCATGTATACGGCTTAGTTGATTGGTTGTATTTATAGGGTCCCTTAAATCGGGAAGTGAAGATATGGGCCTCTGCAGAGGAGGAGGGCTGGTTGTTGCCTAGTGATGTTGAGTCTTGGAAGTGTACTCAGACTTTGGAATTGAGGAGCTCTGCTGAATCCAGGCTTGAGGATGCATTTTTTAATCAAGTTGTAGCATTGAACCGTGCAGGCCTATTTCTACTAGCAAATGCCAAGAAGAATGCTATCTATGCTGTACACATAGATTATGGACCCAATCCAGCCACAACCCGCATGGATTACATAGCTGAATTCACAGTTACAATGCCTATATTGAGTCTTACAGGAACAAGTGATGGTTCCTCAGACGGAGAGCATGTTGTACAGGTTTACTGCGTCCAAACACAGGCCATTCAGCAGTATGCATTGGACTTGTCCCAGTGCCTGCCACCACCTCTAGAGAACATGGAGTTGGAGAAAACAGACTCCAATGCTGCTCGTGCTTTTGATGTTGCTAATTCTGATAGCTCTGCTACTTTAGAATCATCTCATGGAAGTAAATCTGCTGATATGCCTGTAAGTACCATGACTTCTGTGCCACCTGTGCTTTCAAGCAGCAGTGAGAGTGTCCCTATAGCCAGCCGTCCAGAAAGCTTACCTTCTACAGAGGTTACTAGTTTGCCAGAAAATGCTTCAAGCTCTGAAACTAAGCCAAGTGGTTTGCCATCTCATGGTAATGCTGAGAATTTCCGCACTGCATCTCCTCCTATTCCTTTGAGTCCAAGGTTATCTCGTAAATCATCTGGTTTTAGAAGTCCTTCGAATAGCTTTGAGCCTTCTCCACCACCCAAAGAACTTGGCGGTGACCAGTCAGCTATTGATTACTCAGTTGATCATAGAACAAACATTACCAAGGAAAAAATGGCTGATGTGCCTTCCCCAGGTGACAATTTGTGGAAGGCTGATAGAAATGTTGCACAAAATGACATTTCTGTGGTTCCTGATTCTCCTGTAGTGTTTAAACATCCGACCCATCTGGTAACTCCATCAGAGATTTTATCCACTGCTGCTTCGTCCGAGAGCTCTCAGTTTAATCAGCGCATGAATGTGGGAGAGGCAAAAGTTCATGATGTTGTTGTCAACAATGATGCAGAAGGCATGGAGGTAGAGGTCAAAGTTGTAGGGGAGACAGGAATTGGTCAAAATAATGAGTTTGAATGTCCTAGGGAATCTGATATTCCTGTTGCAGAGAAGAAAGAGAAATCCTTCTATTCTCAGGCCTCTGATCTTAGCATTCAGATGGCTAGAGATTGTTGTGCGGGAACTTATAATGTGGAGGGAATTCGGCAGGTTAATGATGTTAGTGTTAATGAGACACCAGATAGACCTTCTAATAATGGGGAGGTTGAAGAAAAAGACTTGCCAAAAGATGTACCTGCAAAGGTTGGTGCATCAGAAGCTCCACTGGCGATTCCGCAGTCCCCTGCCCCAGCTACCAAAGGGAAAAAACAGAAGGGGAAGAATGCTCAAATATCTGGTACATCTTCCCCTTCTCCTAGTCCTTATAACTCCACAGACTCCAACGAACCAGCTTGCAGTTCCGGTGCCCCATCAACTGATGCTACTTTGTCTCAGTTGTCAGTTATGCAGGATATGCTTGACCAGGTGATTCTTTTTAATTTTTGATGCAAAAAGCTGTTGTAATACTTTTTTTGAACAAAAATGATGGTATGAACAAAAAAAACTGTTCTAATACTTATTTCAGAACTACGAAGATTAATCATTATGCGTATATTACCAACACCAATTCTTTGCTAGATTTTGTTGTCTTGTGTTTTCATGGAGGCACCCTTTTTTGTCTGAGCTAGATTTTTATCAGTTTGAGGAGTGCATTTAGCCTGTTAACTTGTGTTTACTCTGGAATTGCCTTGAGCAGAAACATTTCCATTCATCTTTGAAGTATGTCTCAGTAGTAATTTTAAAGTTGTGTGCCAGGTTGCTCGTCTTCATCATTCTAGGGCCTAAAAGCAGTCAAACCTATCATGCAGCTGTAATCATTTGCCAGTTTTCTTGTTTCCCCTCTTTATATCATGCATAGTTCTTTTGGTGGGTATGCTTGTATGTTAGAAACAAGTATAAATTGAATGCATGGATAATTTGAATAGATATAAATTGAAGTTAATCAAATTAAGTCAATGGGAAGTAATGAATCACATCAAGTGTTTTAGCTATGAAGATACTTCCTGTACTTCCCCTTGAAAGACTTTTGATGGTTTTCCATTTTAATGAAAACCAATTAACTAGATTGACACGTGGTTTTCTTAGATAAGATTAGCTGCCAGATAATATTAACTTGTTTACAGGAAAATAAAATGTTGAAAGTAAAACTCTCTTCTTCACCCTGCTCTTTTGACAGGTTATTTTTTACTAATGTTTTTGTCTTTTGATGCAGTTGACGAACATGCAAAAAGAAATGCAGAGGCAGATGAATGCAATGGTTTCTGGTCCAGTAAACAAAGAAGGTAAAAGACTGGAGGCATCCTTGGGCCGGAACATTGAAAAAGTTGTTAAGGCTAATACAGATGCTCTATGGGCTCGTTTTCAAGAAGAGAACGCTAAACATGAGAAGTTGGAACGAGATCGTATGCAGCAGATAACAAGTTTGATCACCAATTCCGTAAACAAAGACTTACCAGCCATGTTTGAGAAAACCTTAAAGAAGGAAATAGCTGCCATTGGGCCATCTGTAGCACGTGCAATATCTCCGGCTCTGGAGAAAAGCATATCTTCTGCTATTACAGAGTCATTCCAGGTAAAATCTCAAATTTTCTTGACATCTCAGAATGTATTTGGATGTTTCGTTTGTATTGAAGCGCTTTTTCACTGTTATGAATAAAGCCATGGCAGGATACATACTAATTTTCACAAATGTTAAAAATTAATGTAACACACATAATGTTGTCAAAGCCCTTTCCCCTTGGTCAGAAAGCTATATAAGCAAAAACTAGAACCACATTTTTAGTTGCCATGACAGCTTGCCTTTCTTATGGCTTTATTCTAAATGATGGGTTTGCTACTTCAAAAGCGTTCTAAGTACAGTGAAGTTGTTCAATTTTCTTGGCCACTGAAACATTGCTTAAATTGTTGAAAAGTTTTCCCAATGGAGTTTGTTGTCTAATTTCTTTCAGAAAGGAGTTGGTGAAAAGGCAGTGAATCAACTAGAAAAGTCAGTTAATTCAAAGTTGGAAGCTACAGTAGCCAGGCAAATCCAAGCACAGTTTCAAACTTCCGGAAAGCAAGCTCTCCAGGTAATTTAAGGCTTAAATTGATTGCACACCTATTAAATAATTGTGAGAGGTATTTTTTTTTTCTTTTCTTTTATTGAGCAACTCTGTTGAACTTTTTTTTTTTTGTGGCCTGATAATGTATATGTACACAACTTCTTAGATCATTTGTAAAAAAAAAAAAAAAATATCAGTGAGGGCATGCAATGCATATTTGTATTATGATCTTCTTGGGACACTCAAAAATTATAAATTCTAGCTCATAAGTGAAGTTCAACTTGATTTGTTATTCAATTGTGTATTTAGAAATAAAAGACCTGTCATATGCAGAAGATAATCAGTCAAATATATGTCATGCACTTTTTGCTCTAATGTAGACTTGTTGCTGATGGCATAAGGTGTGTGAAAGAGCTAACACAATCTGATTAACAAGATGGTTGAGCTTTTGAATTTAAAAGCCAAATCAGATGCGCAACTCATAAAAGACAAGATTAGCATCAAACCTTTCTCTTGTTCACCTTTATTTCTCTTTCTCCTTTGTTCATTAGCACAATAATAAATTAATAAATCTCCTCCTCCTTAGCTCAGATTGCTAACAGGATCATTGCATGCTTCTGTTCATCTTGAAATATGTACTACTATGAAAGGCTTACTTTGCCCTGATATTGTTGGTTTGCTATCCAAATTTGGGTGGACTTGGAAAGTCTGAAGATTTTGCTTCTTTGGTTGGATTGAGGATCACATACTTTTTCTGAATGGTTTTTAAATAGAGAAATTTGTACTTGCAGGATGCATTGCGGTCTAGTTTGGAATCTTCAATTATTCCTGCATTTGAGATGTCATGCAAAGCTATGTTTGAGCAGATTGATGGCACGTTTCAGAAAGGGCTTAGCAAACATACAACTACTGCTCAACAGCAGTTTGAGAGTACACATTCTTCCCTGGCCATTGCTTTGAGGGTATGTTTATTCTATTATGATGCTTATGTTGGGGAGTAGATCACATATTATCTAGATTTTGTTACTTATGTACATTTATGATATAGCATGTGGTAAAACCATAGTTGTTTAAGGCGCCAAGCGCACCGAGGCGCCAAGGTCATCTTGGAGCTTAGGCGAAAGGTGAGGCACGCGCCTTATATGCAACACGGGAGTCGAGCTGCCTGGTCAGCTCGTGGGGGTTTAGGGGTAGTGCCTGCGGAAGAAAATTTTAATTATAATTTATATTGTGGATTGACAGTTTTATCCAAAGAGTTTTAGTATGTATATACTATTTCATTTAGGGTTTTAAACCTGTTATTAATTTAGGTTTGTATAGACCTAGTTTGTTTCTACAACAAAGAAGAACTATAAAAGGTAGAGAAGAAATATCAAAGAGGGGCACCCATGCCTGAGCGTGCCTCGGGCCTAGGTGTGTACCGAGGAGCGCCTCTAATAACTATCGCTAAAACCTATACAAATATTTTTGCATTTCTTACACTAAAGTCTTCTCCTGATGGTGTCAGTAAAACCATGGACATCTTTTGTCATTTGTCATTGTTTTATGTACTTCTTGCTGCTACTATTTCATCATAAGATATAACCATATGCAACGCGGGATTTTCATTTCAGGATGCAATTAATTCAGCATCATCAATTACTCAGACCTTAAGTGGAGAATTGGCTGATGGGCAGCGTAAGCTCTTAGCTATAGCAGCTGCAGGTGCCAACTCAAAAGCAGGAAATTCCTTGGTAACACAGTCGAGTAATGGACCATTAGCTAGTCTTCATGAGATGGTATGCACTTATTCATTTTTTTTTTCTCTTATTGTTTAGATGTATGTTAGGTTATGGAGAGTCATGGTTGTGTATCAGTAAAAAGAATGACAATAGTAATAATTTCTGTTTGTATCTGTAATTATCTTGAGTGTTTTTCATTTTCATTTTTCTTATAACAGGTTGAGGCACCTTTGGATCCAACAAAAGAACTGTCTAGGTTGATAACTGAACGCAAATATGAAGAGGCATTTACTGGAGCCCTGCACAGAAGTGACGTAACTATTGTTTCTTGGTTATGTTCTCAGGTATGTTTCTTTGAATTTTGTGCTCTCTCTCTCACACACACCCACAAGGTCTGGCTTTATCGTAATGTCCCGTCCCATATGGCTGGTGAATGCTGTTCATTTGGCTACAGTACATAGGGAATATGTATTGCCCCATTGAGGACTGAATGCGTGTATAGTGTACTTAATTGAGTGGGCAATTAAGACAGATAAGTTCAATTCAAGTTGACACAGTGTTATTCCATCCATTTATAGACTAGCATGTGAGTCTTCTATTTTAACAGGGAGCTGTCTAGGATACTGTTTAATTGTCAAGCTTAGGCTCCGTTCTTTACTTTGTTCAGATTTTTCAGCCTTCGGTGAATATTTAAACTGCCTGCTCTGCTTAAAGTTCAGTCATCACTCATCAGCCTTGATGATGAAAGATCCTTTTTTTTTTTTTTTTTTTTTATCTTCCTCATCTTTCCTTTAGTCATTACAATTTCTCAGGCTATATCATTATCATATGTTAAGAAATTATAAAGAGGACATAATTATTTGGTTGACTTGATAAATGGCTCTAGCAATCAAACTGAGTCAGGCTGAAGGGTTTTATATTTAGATTCAGCATTCCATAAAAATTGATCCCATAGTTGTGAATTTGGGCTACTATACTGTAAAAGACTTGTATATTAACTGCAAGTAGATACATGATGATAAGTCAGTTCTGATTATTTATGTGTAAATGCTTCTTCTTTTAGAGAGTATTTCATTGTCACACTATAACAAATCAATAATGCATATGACCGTTCCAATAACCCAATATGTCGAATTTGTTCTTCAAAGGAACATCTGTTTACGAATGGGATTTTTACAAAAATAGCCTATTTTAGAGAATCAGACACTTGTTATTTAAAAGAACACTTGGTTCTTATATATATGATTGTCCTTTAAAAGAGTAGTTGTTTTAAAATGGGTCCAGACCGGGGTAAAAACTTGACTAATTCTTTGTTTGTATTGCATTGAGGTTTCTTGGCTGGCATTTGCAGTTGCCTAGCAATCATAAGTAGGAGTTGACAAATATTCACATATGATTTTTGCTTTTGTTTCATTAGGTTGATCTACAGGGAATATTGTCAATGGTACCACTCCCTCTAAGCCAAGGAGTTCTTCTGGCCCTGCTCCAGCAGTTAGCTTGTGATATCAGCAAGGAAACAACGAGAAAGCTGGCTTGGATGACAGATGTGGCAGTTGCCATAAACCCGGCAGATCCAATGATTGCAATGCATGTGCGACCTATCTTTGAGCAGGTCTATCAGATACTGGGGCATCAGCGGAACCTACCCACTACCTCTGCTTCAGAAGCAAACAGCATTCGGCTTCTTATGCATGTCATAAACTCAGTGTTGATGAGCTGTAAATGATTCTTCTCTCTTTCTCTCTTATGCTTTGTGCAAATTTGTAAGCTGGACTTTTTTTGTTTGTATAGAAATTCTAGGAAGTTCAAGGGGAAGAATTGGATTCTTAAAATGTATTCAGTTGGTATTGTTAAGATTTGTGTGAAATAGTTAAAATTTTCTTATGCTTCAATGATGATGCATTAATTCTGTAGCATGTATTGCTTTTTGGAGTCAGATTTTGTATGAAGTTTTGGTAAGATAATTGTGTAAATAGATCAATTTAAATGATGGAAGCTATTGAGCATAAATAAAAATGATTTAAGATTTATAGTCAGTGGTTGATTGTCTTGAGATATTATAGTAAAATATGTAAAGATGTGACATTAATGAGCCAAAAGGCATGGATTACCAGCATTGATCCGTTTCCCACCTCTTTGTTGACCGAAATGATTGGGAGCTGGTGTTGATTCCTGAATGTGTAGCTTGTTGATGATGTGCAATGGATAAATCATAGCGAGCCCTGGATAGAGGATCAGATAATGTGGCATAGGCGTTGTGAATGGCTATGAAATGGTGGGTGGTATTGGGTTGTGAAGCAGCATCAGGGTGGTATAGCTTAGCCAAGTTACGGTAAGCAACTTTGATCTCGGATGGAGAGGCAGTTTCCTTGATACGCAGGACTTTGTACAGTGATGATGTCTTGACATAGTCAATGGAAGAAACGGTTCTGACTTTGATCAAAGTGTGTTTCTGAAGTGGGGATTTGATTCTAAAATACAAAGTGTGATGTGGCAACAGCGTGCTTCCTGACATTTTAACAAGAAAAGATTTGAGAGAATGACATAAGAAAGAAGAGCGTGAGTGAGGTGAGGTACTGAGGCGCCAACCTTTACGCTTGGGCATCAGCACGCTGTTTCTGTGACTACTCTCAATCGGTGGAAATGTTCAAGTGCGTGCGTTGAGCTTCTAGAAGACCTACTTCTTCGATTCTCTACTATTTTATCTCAGTTCGAGGAATTCTGAGATACCATGTTGTATTCTACTTCCCCTCGTACTCTCTCCAATGCAAATAAAACACACCTTGTCCGTTACTTGACCACATTCGTAGCTGCACCTACTTTCGCTGACATCTCTGAAACCCAAGACTTCCTAATCCAAGATAAGGACCTCCTCCGCAATAGCCATCGTCATTCAGGTACCGGCCTTCATGTTCTTGACCTCATTGACAGCGGTTCGTTGGAACCCGACAGGAGTCTCTACAATAACTTGCTCAAGAAATGCACCCTCTTGAAGAAACCTGATCAAGCTAGAATCGTACATGCCCACATTTCTGCCTCTCTCTTCAAGGACGATGTTGTAATGCAAAACACCATCCTCAATACATATTGTAAATGTGGGTCTTTGGACGATGCCCGCAGGCTTTTCGACGAAATGCCTGTGAAAGATATGGTCACTTGGACTGCCTTGATCACTGGCTATTCTCAAAACGATCAACCTCTAAAGGCTCTTGTTTTGTTCCCTCAGATGCTTCGCCATGGACTGAAACCCAATCAGTTTACATTATCTAGTGTGTTAAAGGCTTCTGGGGCGGGGCCTAGCGATAAGTATGGCAAGCAAGTTCACGCCTTTTGTTTCAAATACGGTTATGTGTGGAATGTCTATGTGGGAAGTTCACTTTTGGACATGTATGCTAGGTTTGGCCTAATGGATGACGCATGGTTGATCTTTGACGCTCTAGAGAGCAAAAATGAGGTTTCTTGTAATGCTATGATTGCTGGCCATGCTAGGAAGGGTGAAGGAGAACATGCTCTTAAAATGTTTTCGGGTATGTTAAGAGAAGGCTTTGAGCCTAATCATTTCACCTATTCTAGTGTTTTTACTGCGTTGGCCAGCATGGGTTCTTTGGAGCAAGGCAAATGGGTTCATGCACATGTGATTAAATCTGGTGGAAAACTTGTTGCATATGTCGGGAACACTCTTCTTGACATGTATGCCAAATCAGGTAGCATCGAGGATGCTAGAAAAGTTTTCAATAGGTTGGAAAAACGAGAAGTGGTTTCTTGGAATGCAATGATTACTGGGTATGCCCAACATGGGCTTGGCAAGGAGGCTGTGAGATGGTTTGCAGAAATGCTGAGAATTGGAATTGCACCTAATGAAATAACTTTCCTCTGTGTTCTTACTGCTTGTAGCCATGCCGGGCTTTTGGATAAAGGGCAAGAGTGTTTTGAATTGATGAAGAAGTACAGCATAGAGCCACAGCAAGCTCATTATGTGACAGTGGTTGATCTTCTTGGTCGAGCAGGTCGTCTGGATCAAGCTGAGAACTTTATAAGAACAATGCCAATAGAACCCACTGCAGCAGTTTGGGGAGCCTTACTTGGCGCTTGCAGGATGCATAAAAACATGGATTTGGGTACTTATGCTGCTGATCGCATTTTTGAACTCGATCCACATGATTCAGGACCCCATGTGTTGCTCGCTAACATGTATGCCTCTGCTGGTAGATTGAGTGATGCTGCGAAAGTGAGGAAGATGATGAAAGAGAGCGGGGTGAAGAAGGAACCTGCTTGTAGTTGGGTAGAGACCAAGAATGCAGTCCATATGTTTGTGGCAAACGATGATGCCCACCCACAGAGGGAGGAGATCCGTAAGGTCTGGGAGGAAATTTGTGGAAAGATCAAAGAGATCGGCTATGTCCCGGACAGTAGCCATGTGCTTTTCTATGCAGACCAGCAGGAGAGGGAAGCGAAGTTGCAGTTACATAGTGAGAAGCTTGCTCTGGCATTTGCACTTATGACCACACCTCCTGGATTCACCATTCGGATCAAGAAGAATATCAGAGTGTGTGGTGATTGTCATTCAGCCTTTAAGTTTGCATCAAAAGTGGTGGAGAGGGAAATTATAGTGAGAGATACCAATCGATACCATCATTTCCGTTATGGCTCTTGCTCTTGCGGAGACTATTGGTAATGCCAGTCATCGACTCCTAATTACCAGCAAAAGTTTGAAGGGTGTGAGTGTTTTGAGTGATTTTAATACTACTCAATTACCCACCTGACTGAGATAAGGAGATTGGCACTGTGCAATGACTGAAGACAAGGTGGGTTCCAAATGCTGTGGAGACTAGGAGAATGCAAGATATGACATGAAAACTGAGATGCAAACTCGTCTTCTTAAAATAGGAAACATTTCAATTAATAGGCAACCAATTAGAATTTTTTTAAATATTCATAGAGCGAAGGCAGAAACCTGGAAGATCCTCCAATTCTCAAGGATGTAAATTTAATATGGTATTATTCTTTGATACGAAAAGGGGTAAATTATACTTTGGTTGTTCCTACTTTTCGTGCATGTCAGAAAAATTTGAACACTGATGAGAAGTGTACAGTTATACATGTAAATCATAACAAGGTTGGGAGCAAAATTGTTCCTTTCCTGCATATGATGAACTCATTTTTGGTCTTTTCTATAGAATTCAAAGCAGACTCCGATCATTGTGGTTGACATTGTTGGTACTATTTAGGCATATATGAATCTGAATTATATGGTGATGAATCCAGATTGTTTTTTGTGTTATAAAGAAGAAGAAAAAAAGAGAAAAAAAAGAGGTAATGAGGGGTGTGGTGATAGATATTTATAGTCAGTTGTAGCATGTGTTGTGAAATGTGATAAATTAGGTGGAGAGTAACAAAGTGAAGACAGATGTGAGAAATATGAGAAACGGAAAGAAAATGAGATGGGTACTAAAAATAGAAGAAATGAGAAAGATGAAAGGATGAGGATTCAGGAGAGAGCAAAACAAGGAACCAAACCCATTGGTTTTGTTTTGTTTTTGTTTTTGTTAAATTGCATGACAAGGACTGTGTTTGTGTGTATGACTCTCTCTATATGCGGTTGAAACCGTTTTAGCTTATTATCGCGTAGCGTGTGAGTAAAGCTCAATCATCATTCATCATCCTTCACCTATTACACTTTCGCATTCACAAAAAAATTAACTGCTCTCTTGAAGCTCCCCCAAAAAAGGTAATGCATTCACAAACATCAATCTTTTCATTTCAGACTTTTCCTTCTTTTCAATCATCTGAATCTGATATTCTATTCCCTTTATACTAGTGTTTCTGCTCCTCCATAACCATCCATGCCTGCAGCATATTCCTATTTTCCCTCTGGCTACCCCTCTCTTGATCTTGTAATCTTGTGACTTCTCCTTACTTGTTCTTCGCTTCTCAAATTGATTCCATCTCCACATTAACATTTTCCCATATGCATGAGAATGCTCACCGCACACGTTCTTGTAAGTTTTGATTTTGTCAGAAGATCAGAGGTTCTAAACATATATATATATATATGTGTGTGTCTCTTTGCAGAAGCATTAAGGAGATGGAACGCGAGTCCAAGAAGAGAGGAAGAGAAGAAGGAGAAAACAAGATAGATTGCTTTGCCATGAAGACTGCAAAGATGTCGAAGCAAGAGATTTATCAGCATCATCATGATCAACATTGTTATGACAGTGATCATCATCATCAAGATACAAGGCAAGAGGAAAGTGACGAGAGTTACATATTATGTGATCATAATCATAATCATAATGAAGGGAAATATGTGGGATTGGGAGTGTTTGATTTCCCATGGCTGCACGGCGATGAAGGTATGATTTCAAAATCAGATGAAGAATACTGGAATTTCCAGGACACGTTCTGGTGGTCAGTGGATGGTGCTCCGGAAGCAGATGTTGAATATAACAGGCAATGCTTGTACGAGAGTGTGACACCATCGATGAACAACAAATTGGAGGTGTGGCCATTGGAAGGTGTAAATGGGATGGAAATGGAGAGTGTGGAATGCATTTGGAGTTGGATGGTGAATCAGCCGCTTCAACAGGGGCATGATGCCTGATCACTATAACAAATTTTTATTATTTATCTTGTGAACAAGTCTTGGGGGATGCTAGTAAAGGGTATATTTTCTTTTTTAATTCTGGTGGTTTTTGATACAAGTTTCTGTAAGAATATGTCTTTTGTTGTCACAATTAAGATAACATAAATAAATAAAACAACAAACTTAGGAATAAAACAATTAATGGGGTTTGATGTAAGCAAACATGACATTTTTGTATTATTTTCATATTCAAAAGTCAAAATGGGGTTTGATGGCCCATGGGCCTGAGCTTTCTTGAAATGGAAACTTGGACCATTTTGTATTGGGCTTGGTGGATGACACCTTGAGGCATGTGAAAAAGGGAAGAGCATGGACCCGTGAGGATGAACCTCAAATAGTGTGAAGAAGGATCACCTTTTTTTTTTTTTTTTTTTTGTCTTTTTTGTTGTATCTCGGTTAAAGTGTGACCAATACTCATAGTTGGAGTTGAAAAGTGAAATCTAAAATGCATTTGGATTGATTTTTGATATCGGATTCCAATAAGTAGAAAGAAAGATGGTCCACAACTCAAGTGAAGACTGAGTTGAGAGGTAGCCGTTGCGCCTGCCGACAATTTGATTACCTTGCAGACTCCCCTTTGTTAGTTGAAGTTGTTGATAGAGAGATACACCATACACCATACACCATACACCATACTTGCTGCTTCAACTTCTGCTCATAAATTATTATTCAATAATGGACCTACTCACACTCAACTCTCTTTTCACTATTTTTCATTTCTCATAATAACCACCATCTCTAATTTTGCAATAACATTCCAAGTTTTAGTTGGTATTGTATTTGTGGTTGACATAGACATGATTTTAAGATTAGATTATAAAATAAAGACAGTTAAATTAATATTTAAATAGAATGAGATGGTGTTATTAAATAAGAGAAGGGTATAATAGTAAAATGGACATTCTCTCTCTCTCTCTCTCTCTAATATGTATTTATTGTCCAAAAAGTAAACAAATTTTCATCACCACTCACATTCACATGTGAGAATAGAGACCGCGTGGTTATTTCTGGAAATCCACTTTTTATCTTTTTTTTTGGCTCCTTTATTTGTCTTTTTGTATTATTATTGATACATAAAATAAATAAAAAAACAAAATAAATTAAAAAGGCAGTTTCCTTGTTTATTCTCTCTCTCTCTCTCTCTCACACTCTATCATCACCATTTTCGCCGAGGCTTTGTTGCTCAATCGCTCCTCTCTATTTATCTTCTCTTATCACACCCATAAAAAGCATTCTATTTTTAACTCAAAATCAAAATCAAAATCACAATCTGTTCTTGAGGGTCTGGGGTGGCGCCAGCGGTGGTGAAGAACCATGAACACCCGAAAACTGGTGCTGGTTCTGCTCTGTATCACGGTCATTGCTCCGATTGTTTTCTTCACTGATAGAATCTCCACCCCCTTCAATATCTCTCCTTGTAAGTTCTCTATATTTTAAAACATTTTCTCTTTTTTTATTCACGTTTTATCTTCGACTAAAAATTTCTTGTTGGTTCATTATCTGCAGCTAAACATGATTTCGTTGAAGATCTTACAGCTTTTGTGAGTATTTTATTTCAAACCCTTTTTCTCCTTTGTTGTTTTCTCTTAATTTTCCAAAAAAGTTTTAATCTTTTTTATGTGTTTTCTCTGCAGACTGTCGGTGGTGATTCTAGCCATCTGAATCTGCTTCCCCAGGTACCTTTTTCTTTTTTCTCTGATTTTTTTTTTAAATTTTTTTGGTATCTAATAAAGTCCAGATCTTTTACTTGTTCAAGTTCTCATTTTTATGTTTTTTTCATTTGAATTGTTGCCATATCTAGGAATCTTCAACAAGTCTTAAAGAGCCAATTCGATTTGTATATTCTCAAGGTTTGTTGTTTTCATTCTTCTTTTTTATCCATCCCCTATATTTTCATGCTGTCTCTTCTTAATATCTGTATTTTTGGATGGTTTGATTTCTAAATATGCAGTGGAGGCGAGGGAGCATAAAAATGCTAGAGTATTGTCCGCAACCAATGAGGCTGTTGATCAATCTCAAACAGTGAACCCCATCAGGCAGGTTACTGATCTAAATCTTATTCAAACTGCAACTGACAATAACAACGAGGTGAACGCATCAGATCACCAACACTTCGACAATGACTCTCGAATTATGGTAATTAAATTTTATTTTCATGGTATCATTTTTCTGTTTTGTTTCTATTTTGAACCAGTCATGTTTGCATAACATACAAGTCTTCGACTGTTAGTTACATCATAGGTAGGAAATGAAATTTAATGATTTAGGATTAAATTGGTTTGCACGTAGTCTACTAGTGATTTTTATTGTCTTTATTTTTTCTTCTTCTTGGTATTATTATTACTATAACTTCCCAATTAAGGTTTATGCTGTTACTGGATTGCTTCTGTTGCTGGAAATAGTCATCAACAAGGGTTTGCCTCCTTCTAGATGATTAGATATTAGCCCTATCATGTTCCCAACGGTTATAAATATATTATTCCTTTAATTGGTTGGATTTTCTTGCACTACAAGTTGGACTTAGAATATTAGCTCTAGAAAGAGTAGAAGTTAACTGACATTGTATTCTTCAACTTTTTAGTTTTCCTTTTACTGCCTGCGAAGTAAAGCCATGCCTGAACTGTGAATCAATGACAGATAATTGCTGTAGGTGACATACCTAAAATTCACATAAATTTAATTATATATTTAAGATACTCGAAGTCTTTCAGAATACATTTAAAATATGTAAATAATATGGCAATATTCATTTTGACTTATCGATTGTCTTGGGAATCATAGCAAATTTTTTTCTTTTAATATGTCAAAAGTTTCACAAAAGAAGAAATTTCCAAAACATTTTGGGCTAAAGGAAATCTTGGAATTAACTTGTGGACTTAAATTCTTTTTTATTATTTTTTTCTTATTTGGTGGTTTTTGCCTGTAGGACATTAACCTTGTAAAAGAATCCGCACAAACCTCTGGCAACGTTGATAAGAGAGAACCCAAAAAAATTAACAACGAGAAACAGAGTGAACCAACAACAATGCCAGATGCTCGGGTCCGTGAGCTTAAAGATCAGCTCATTAGGGCAAGAGTGTACCTTTCACTTCCGGCAGCAAGAAACAATCCCAACTTTATAAGGGAGCTTCGACTGCGGGTTAAGGAAGTTACACGCACACTCAATGAGGCAAACAAAGATTCAGATTTGCCAAAGAAGTAAATCCTCTTCTTAGAACTATCAATTTTGCTTGCTGATGGAAGTCTGCTATGTCTTTTTACTTTTCTTATTATTCAGTTTTTTGTCTGACCTGTAACCCTGTGACCTTGTAACGTATTATTTTTTCAATGTTTCAAATTCTAGCTAAGTATTAACATGCACATTTGCTACAATATTTATCAATGCAGTGCCTATGATAGACTGAAGGCAATGGAGCAAACATTGGCCAAGGGCAAGGAGATTCAAGATGACTGTGCTGCTGTGGTAAAGAAACTTCGAGCTATGCTTCATTCAACAGAAGAGCAGCTCCGAGTGCACAAGAAGCAGGCCTTGTTTTTGACTCAGTTAACAGCTAAAACACTTCCTAAAGGTCTTCATTGTCTTCCCTTGCGCCTTACAAATGAGTACTATACCTTAAATTCTTCTCAGCAACAGTTTCCAAATCAAGACAAATTAGAAGATCCTCGGCTGTACCATTACGCCCTTTTCTCGGACAATTTATTGGCGGCAGCAGTTGTTGTAAATTCTACTATTACTCATGCTAAGGTAATACATATTCTTCTTTAAATGTTACTGCTTTGTCTGCAGTTTCCTAGAAGAGTGAAGAATATTAGTGATCACCTAAATAAAATCACTATTTTCTTTTACTTGGTTTTCTGGAGGAAACTGGTTTGCAGCATTAATCAAGTTATTATTTTTTTATCCAAGAGCTTTTCTTTTGGTTGACATGTCCAACTTACAACAATTCATGGAATTCTCTGCAGCATCCTTCAAACCATGTTTTCCACATTGTTACTGATAAGCTCAATTATGCGGCCATGAGGATGTGGTTTCTAGTAAATCCACCAGGAAAAGCCACCGTTCAGGTTCAGAACATTGAAGAATTTACATGGTTGAACTCGAGTTATAGTCCAGTTCTAAAACAGCTGGGTTCTCAAGCGATGATAGACTATTACTTCAGGACACATCGGGCAAATTCTGATTCAAATTTAAAGTTCCGAAATCCAAAGTATTTGTCTATCCTGAACCATCTTCGCTTTTACCTACCGGAGATCTTTCCCAAACTCAACAAAGTGCTGTTCGTAGACGACGATATAGTAGTGCAAAACGATCTTAGTGGTCTGTGGTCCCTTGATTTGAAGGGTAATGTCAATGGTGCTGTGGAGACTTGTGGAGAAAGCTTTCATCGCTTTGATCGGTATCTCAACTTCTCCAATCCTCTTATCTCAAAGAATTTTGATCCACATGCTTGTGGATGGGCATATGGAATGAATATCTTTGATTTGGAGGAATGGAAGAGGCAAAACATCACAGAGGTGTATCATACATGGCAGAAGCTGGTAAGTGATTTATTTTAGATTTGGTTGTAAGCAAAATATGCATGAAAGTAAAACTTTAAAATTTGGCCTTACCTTTTCATTTTCCTTTTTATGACTTGAGCTAATGGCAAACGTAAGATTTTATTTTATGGTCATTGTACATGCTCTGGCTTTTACAATCATATTTCAATAATTTGTTGCTTAAAATTTATTACTTGGGAAGGAGCTCCATGCAAATTACTTGGTGTATTGTGTTTTGCATTGGCAATGCTATGTAGAGACATCACCATAGTTGGTTTAACAGAAATTTGGTCAACCATTTAGACCCCAAATCACTGGAAACAGATATAAATTTTTCTAAATGGCATCATAAACTCGGATAAACTCTTCTGCACTAATAATTTAAGTTGTACGATTGTCAAAATGCTCCATGAATTGACTACTATTAGGAGGAGGCAAGGACTTTTATTGATCTTCTTTTCCTTTATGTTTATGTGTGTTTAGGAGCCGTTTATTGACATGCATTCGTATAAAATGCTTGCATCAGGGTATTCATATGCAGAGTACTAACTCCAGTGCTCATCCATTCTAGGCTTACCAGATAATTTTCAGACAATAGTTTTTATCTTATTTTTATTTCTGAACCAAACTTTTATTTGCAGAACCATGACAGGCAATTGTGGAAGTTGGGAACACTGCCTCCTGGTCTTATAACATTCTGGAAGCGCACATACGCACTTGACCGGCGTTGGCATGTGTTAGGCCTTGGCTACAATCCCCATGTCAATCAGAGGGACATTGAACGGGCAGCTGTCGTACACTACAATGGCAACATGAAACCATGGCTTGAGATAGGCATACCGAAGTACCGGAACTATTGGGCAAAGTATGTCGATTATGATAATGTGTATTTGCGAGAGTGCAACATCAATCCATAGAACAGGAATCACCGGGTGTTTGAAGTTTATCCGTATCATCTTTGTCGGCCATAAATTTTTACAGGTCTCCTTTTCATCTATCCTTAAGTGTAGGTTCTTCAGTTCGAAATTAAAAGCTCCTGAGTTTCATTCTTTTCTGTATACATTTGATTTTTGATTCTTTCTTTTGTTCTTTTTTTTTTTTTTCTCTTTTTTTGGGGTATTGTAGAGTTAGCGCGACATCGCATGAAATATGTTTATTTTTCGTTATGCTTAGTTACATATTTGCAAATATGTAGCAGTTGTATTGTAAAGGAATCAAAGCTAGAATTTTTTGGTCTCATCATTAGTGTCTGGCTCCTTGTTAAGTTCATGTATATTATATCCACCCATGCTTTTTTGGTCTCATCATTAGTGTTGTTGAACCCTTATTATTTCCTTGTGGTTTTTGACAGTAAATGTAAGTTTCTTGCCTGAGTTGTCATACAAAATGGTTTCTTTTATGGGTTGCTAATGGTTGCTGAGGCATCATGGGATGTTTAATTGTGGGCAAAATTTGAGAGCCGCATGATGAAAAATAAATTTGACATGTTTGGGGGTTGGTTGAGCAATGAATGAGCATCATGAATCATGATCGCTGGTAATCAAGTATGATTATTATATGGAGGAGAGTTGGGTCCCCAATTACAGGCTGTTTTTGGGTAGTTGCATTTCTTACTTGCATGAGTGTAAATGCTACAATTATGGTTGTGGACGGTGGACCTGTGGTGTGGTGGTGGGGCATGTAATCACGTGGTCATAGGCCGATTTGTGTTGGTATGGGCCAGGCAGGTCCCACCATAGGAAAAGAATATTGATGATGAAAACATATTAGTAAGTTGATGTGACTGTCATTGGGATTGACAGCTTTGGCTTTCATGTGAGTCAGCTCAGCTGGATGTCAGTTAAGTTTTAGTTTCCTTCAATCATGGTCAATGTTATGTCCCGTCCACGCGTTGCTTATTCTAGTTTAGTTTTAGACAAGAGACACTAGATTGCTAGCTGTATGACAATGCCTTGTTTGAGTGAACCATACCATGTTCTTCTGATAATGCATGATAAAAAAGATATAAAATTAGAAGTCAATAGGACAAGAGAAGTTAAGCATTGGATTTGAGCTAATATATATCTGCTCTCCTCTCCAGTATCATACTGGCCATAATCAGGGATGCATCATGCATATATGATCATAATTCACGAGTCAAGACTGCAATGCTATCCTTGGTCTAAAACAGCAGTAGAGTAGAGGATATAACCAAAGCAAATTGTGGATACAATAGGACAAGAGAGAGAGAGAGAGAGAGAGCAGTCATTACCATTCATAATATGAATGGATACAGTAAATTTATGATTCTGAGATTGATGACCACAGAAACGCAGACTGCTTCATGATACCTTAATACCTCATATATTAATTTCTCACTTCAGAGAGAAATAGAAAAAAGACAAATAATAAACATATAAAGACAACATTTTCTGTAATAAATAAATATTCCTTGTAAGTAGTGAAGATTGCCTCTTAGTTTTATCCGCCTCTCGGTCCTAACTAGGCCTTTTAAATACTACTATGTAACCGAGAGATGTGAGAAATAGAAGACCCTCTTGCATGTGTACTTCTATGCTTACATCAATCTTCATATATTATTTATTAACTAGTCAATCATATTCTATGATGATCAAACACTCATGATCTTATATCCCAAAAATGTCCACCTCCTTCATCTTCGTAGTATTTTTCTTTATCATATTCATCTTCACCAATCATCCCTCATATGCTGCTGATTATCATCATCACACGACTACACTTCTAGTTGATCAAGTCTGCAACAAGACCAACAACTACACCTTCTGTGTCAACGCCCTCTACACCGACCCTCGGACCCCGGAAGCCGACAGCTACACGCTCGCTTACATCTCATTTGGTTTGTCTTACAACACGGCCACCGACACCCTCCGCCGGATAACCGAGCTCCTCAATAACTCCACCGCCCACCACAACCGCCGCGGCCTCAAGAGATGTCAAAAGGATTACAACGAGGCGGTTGCAGCTCTCGGGTCGGCCCTCAATGACTTGAACTCGGAGACGTTCTTCACTCTGCCTGGCTATGCCAATACGACTTCTCGGTCAGCTGAGGACTGCGAGGCTCATTACAAGCCTTTGGTTTCTACGACTATCAAGTCTCTTTGTGATATATGTGTTGTGGTCGCCAACCTCTTCAATGGTGGTGGCTCTTGATGACTTTTGTACATTTTATAGTTTATATTAATTATCATCATCATTTTCATTGTAATTAAATCTTATATATGGGCGTGGAAGCCAGAAATTACATTCTTTCATATATAACACATAAGTGAAAGCAAAGCATAATCGTCCTCTCAAATTACAAACCACCAAATATTACTCTCCTGCAACATTTGGGGGTCTGACGGTGCGAGAAAACAAGACGACAGCGTTTTTTCCATCTATCAGTAAAACGCACCGTTTACTGAATAGGAGGACTGATCCGCCACGTGTCAAAACACTAAAATTTAAGGAACCTCATGGCTCCATTATGTTCATGAGAGAATAGAAAATCGACTTCATTCGCGCGTTGTACAACTTTTTAACCAAGTGCAAAAAATCAAGAGAGGTAACTATCATTCAACTTTTCTTTGTTTAGTTTTAGTTTTTCCATTTGAATCGTCAAAATTTGTGCTGGGATGTTCTCGGTTATTGTTTTTGTTTTCTAATTCTGCGTTATTTGAAGTGTTCATGAACATAGAAGATATGGTTACACACACGTGTTTGACGAAATTACTCAGTGAATGAATTCATTACCGGAACAGACTCAAATACATTTTTTAGTGTCCCGTGCCACTCAAAAAGGGGTAAATTTTGACATAACAGTTGCGGCTATTTGATTTTGATTGCTACAGGAAGAGTGAAAACACGTCAACAACTCTTCCAGATAAATGCTGCAGACACTACCAGCTGCATCTTCTTCTCTATGGAATCCATCTCATATGGGTAAACTGCTCTCTTTTCTTTCTATTTTCTTGTTCAATATTACAAGGCCACTGCATATGACCAAAAGGGTGCTTTTTTTATCGCATAGATGAGGTATAAGAGGCAGCATACTCTATGTAAATTGTATTTTAGCAACTTACAACAATTTAAATACCAAAAGGATGCTATTTCCCATATAGTGTTCGTGTAATTTTGCAAGACCAAAATCTAAAAGACAAGTGTCCTTGTTATGTAGAATAATTTTTGACATTGCTCCACTTTGCAGGTATTCACCTGGGGGCTGTAGAGTTTACGAGGCCTCAATTATCTGCCTTAAGCTCGTACCCTCTGTGGTTGAAGGTCATGTTCTCTCTATTTTGTGCTTTCTGTTGTTTTTCCAATTTTATTGGTGTATTTGTTTGTAAGTACTTTTGTGAAGATTTGTGTGGGTGTGTATTGTCCATCTCTATTTTGTTATGTGTGAAAACTGCTAGTAAATTTCTGACTATAGATGTGGAAATTATGTTCAACCATTCATGAATCTGTCAGTTTGAGTTTTGTCCTAGACATCATTCTGCATTAATAGTTCTTTTACAATTCATACTTTAGTTTCATTCTACTTGCAGTTTGGGCGTAAATACCTTCGAAAAGCTCGATCAACAACTTCCAAACCCTTCATCTGTGCCAGTCAGAGACCTAGAGAAGATCTAATAATCAAGAAACATAAAGCAGACCTCCAAAATGTGGATCTTCCATCTATACTACCCAAGAAAAAGAAGAAGCCCTTTCCTGTCCCAATAGAGAAGATGAGGCAGGCTGCAAGAAAGGACAAAAAACTTGCGGAAAAGGGTATAGAGAAGCCTCTGGAGCCTCCAAAAAATGGGCTACTTGTTCCCCATCTAATCCCTGTTGCTTATGAAGTATTAGATTCCTGGAAGATTTTGATAAAAGGCCTTGCTCAGCTATTGCATGTTATTCCTGTATATGGTTGCAGGTAAGTTGGATTTAACTTCCGACATTTTAGTCCTAGTTGATTGCAGTGAGCGATTCTACAGGTTTGACCTATTTTTAAGAAAATTAATGTCTGTTTTTGCTTGGCAGTGAGTGCTCGGAAGTTCATGTTGCCCATAGTGGTCACCTCATTCAGGACTGCAATGGTCCGACCTGCGGGAGGCGCCGAGGCTTTCATTCATGGGTCAAGGGTTCCATCAACGATGTACTTGTCCCCATTGAGTCATACCACCAGTTTGACCCTTTTGGTCGGCGCATTAAACATGAGACTCGGTTTGACTATGACAGGATTCCGGCTGTTGTGGAGTTATGCATCCAAGCTGGAGTAGATATTCAAGAGTACCCTTCACGCCGAAGAACCAATCCTATCCGAATGTTTGGGAAGAAAGTTATTGATCGTGGGGGATTTGTTCAGGAGCCAAAGCCGTTGCGTTCTAGAGATTCATCTTCCATTCTTGATTTTGATACAGATGGAGCTTGTGGACGGTTTCCACCTCCTTCATTGGCAGACTTACCTAGGATTGCACAAGAGACAGTTGATGCATATGAGATTGTCAGAACAGGTGTGACAAAGTTGATGCAGAAATTCACCGTGAAAGCATGTGGTTATTGCCCGGAGGTTCACGTTGGACCATGGGGTCACAATGTAAAGCTCTGTGGGGCATTTAAGCACCAGTGGAGGGATGGAAAACATGGTTGGCAGGATGCCATCGTGGACGAAATTTTCCCTTCGAATTACGTGTGGCATGTTCAAGACCCAAAGGGACCTCCCCTGAGAAGTGCACTCAAGAAGTTTTACGGCAAGGCACCTGCCGTGGTTGAAGTGTGCATGCAGGCAGGTGCACAAATTCCTGAAAGGTGCAAGCCTATGATGAGGCTTGACATTGTAGTCCCAGAATGCGAAGAGGAAGGATTAGTTGCATAATACGAATCTCCAGTTCATATAGCACCATTTTGCATGGAATCATTCAAGGCATGTGCGTGTGTGTGTATATATATATATATTTGGCCAGTTTCTTGCTGTACTACTAAAGAGATGTTTTTGGTAAGCTGAATATTGGTGAAAACTAAAAAATCATTTGAACTTGAAGCCGTCGTGTAATCTTCGGCAAAATCACACAATAGTTGTAGTTTCTTAACATGTTTGTTGATAATCAGATTGTTACACAAAGTGAATGATTTCTTCACCATGATCATCGTGCCATTATTTTGTCGCTTTCGTCGTGTTTTGAAGCTTTCCGCTGTATATCCGTGTCTCAAACAGTTGCATCATTCTTTTTATTCGCACCCAAAACAGAAGTTGGGAGCTGTTGGAAAATCAAATAGAAGGCCAAATAGTTGCGGTGTGTACAACCACAATGTCAAGATAAGCCGTTTGGGCGGCAGCGGCCAAATCAATGAAGCAAGGAAGTTGTTCGATGAAATGTCTCAACGAGACTCTGTTTCTTATGCTTCCATGATCACTGTCTATTTGAAAAACAACGATTTACCCCGAGCAGAAACCCTCTTCCGGGAGTTGCCTGAACGGAATATTGTTGCTGAGTCCGCAATGGTTGATGGTTATGTGAAGGCCGGTAGAGTAGATGAAGCACGGAAAATATTTGATGCGATGGCAGAGAGGAATGTATATTCCTGGACCAGTTTAATTTCTGGGTATTTCAAAACAGGACAAGTTGATGAGGGTAGTAGGCTTTTTGATCGAATGCCCGTGAAAAATGTAGTCTCTTGGACAACTGTGTTTCTTGGTTATGCTCAGAATGGTTTGATTGATCAAGCTCGTAATGTTTTTAACCAGATGCCTGAGAGAAATGTTGTTGCTTGGACAGCAATGATCAAGTCTTATGTTGACAATGGTCAAATCGATGAAGCTTTTAATCTCTTCCATGAAATGCCTCAGCGGAACCTATACTCGTGGAACATTATGATTTTAGGCTTTCTGAATGCAAAGAGAATTCATGAAGCTATTCAACTTTTTAATTTAATGCCTAAAAAAAATGCAGTTTCTTGGACAACTATGGTTACAGGTTTGGCGCGAAATGAGATGACAAAACTTGCAAGAGAATACTTTGATCAGATGCCTAACAAGGACATAGCTGCATGGAATGCAATGATGACTGCATATATTGGTGAAGGAATCATGGATCAAGCTAGTGAGCTTTTCGATTTGATGCCACTACGGAATATTGTGACTTGGAATGCGATGATTGATGGGTATGCAAGAAATGGACCAGAAGGAGAAGCTTTAAAGCAGTTAAAGATCATGCTTCAGTCAAGACTAAAACCCAATGAGTCTACCATCACTAGTGTACTGGTCTCATGCAGGGGTATGCTAGAACTCATGCAAGCTCATGCGCTGGCTATTCATCTTGGGTATGAACATGAGACTTCACTTACAAATGCTCTTGTCACAATGTATTCTAGAATCGGGGATGTCAACTCTGCTAGTCTTGCATTTGAGCACCTCAAGTTTAAGGATGTTGTGTCATGGACTGCAATGATATTAGCATATTCACACCATGGATACGGTTACCATGTTTTGCCTGTCTTTGCACGCATGCTAAAGTCAGGAATCAAGCCTGATGAAATTACATTTGTAGGGATCTTATCAGCTTGCAGTCACGTTGGTCTTGTCGAAAAAGGCCAGAAGCTTTTTTATTTGATGAGTCGTGTTTATGGTTTCAAACCAAGGGCTGAGCATTATTCCTGCCTTGTGGACATCTTAGGTCGAGCTGGGCAAGTTAAAGAGGCCATGAGGGTGGTTAGCGAAATGCCTCCAAATGAGCGTGATAGCACTGTGTTAGGGGCATTGCTTGGTGCATGTAGATTGCACGGGGATGTTAGAATGGCGGATGAGATTGGAGCGAAGCTAATAGAGTTAGAGCCAACTAGCTCTGGAGGGTATGTGCTATTGGCTAATGTGTATGCAGCAGGCGGGGAGTGGAATGAGTTTGCACAAGTAAGGAAGAAAATGAAGGAGAGGAATGTGAAGAAGGTGCCCGGTTTTAGTCAAATTGAAGTAAAAGGCAAGAACCATGTATTCTTTGTGGGGGACAGATCACATCCCCAGGTTGATGAAATTTATGGAATGCTATGCCAGATACTACTACCAGCAATACGGGAAATGGGTTCCACACAAGACAAGCCGCCTTTACTGGTGTAGTTCACAAGTTTAGTAAGCAAATTGCAAGTCACACAGAATTTATTATTTATTTTCATGTTAGAGATGGATTCGAGATCTATGAAAATCTGTGATCTGAGTTTTGTATGTTGCTCATAGTGTACCATTTCATCTATGATTTCTTTAGATATGATAATTTCAAATTGGTTTCAATTTTAGCTTGTTATTACTTTTCCTTATCAAAGAAGAGCTATGATTTCTTTATCAAATTCAAGGGCAAAATCACTTGTTCTAGCTGTGCCGGAATTCAAATTAGTCAAATAATTTCTTAAAGCTGCAAATATAATCTCTTTTTTGAACATAGTAACCAAGAATAACTCTTGAGTTGGAGTAGGAGACTGAAATTGAAACATTTTGGTGGCAAAACCTGATCCTATACTGTTGTTGTATATGGTATCAGCAAGAAATGAAAAAGAAAGGCCGAAATCTTAGAAGATGCTAAAGCTCAGAAATCAATTACTGCAGGAATCTTTGATCAAACAGATAGAAAAAGATGGATCGATTAGAGGGAAAAATAACATGAGGAAATGAATATAGATGAACAATGTAAACAAAGAAGAAAGAACAAGAGACAAGTGCCCCTTTAACAGGATTTGACTTGGTCAAGTGCTCAAACTTACGAAAGCAATCAAACAAATTTTTTGCGGGGTTTTGTGGGGTAGCATAGCAATGCATGTGGTGAGGACAGCAGCCACCTTTCCTCTTTCGATGCTTTTGATGTGGTGCAAAGCCTTCTCTTCTACCACATGTCAGCCACTATAGAGAGATTCTCTCCTTTAAGTCTCTTGTCAATAGTATCATTTACTCTATACGTACACATAAGCATCAGTCATTTTCTTGCTTCCTAGGAAACTGTTCTCCTTTCACTCTTTTGGGTTACAACATTAACTAAGGAAAAAAACAAAGTCATTTCTGATTTAAGTCTCAAGACAAACACATATGGGGTGATATCATATTTAAATTATTTGATTGTATCTCTTACAGCAAAAAAAAAAAAAAAATCATATATCACAGGTTCAATGTAAGCTTAACTACCCAAATAATGAAAATATGCATGATCCATCATACTTGTTTGTCTTGAACAGATGACATTATCCTCTGCTTAGAATATTTGTGAGATATCTCAATCGGTTGGTAAAGCTTAGTTGTGTCCATCTAATCAGTATATTGATAATTTAATCGATCAGGTCAAGTTCGATCAACTTCAAAACTCAAACTCAACCAATCTCTCTCAACAGGAAACTTAGGATTTTTTGGTCTAATATTCTGCCTTTTTAACTACTGAATTATTTATAATGATGAGACACAAGTGAAAACTCAAGATAAAGCCACCACCATAGTGTTGGTTAGGAGTTGTTGACTTACCATGGGAATTTTTATTAGTATTGATAGATCATAGAAGATCCTCTATTGATAAGAGTAAATATGGTGACCATATATTAATAATAAGAGTCACGTATCATAACATAAGATTATTTGTAGCACTTGAAAGAACTCTTATGCATATAAAGGAACCACTTGGAATACAAGTGATGGAAGGAAAGTATAATTGGCGCCAACCCATGATGGTTGCTTTAGATTAAAAGACAAAGAGCAAAAACCCATCATAGTCATGAATATTTATTGATATTGTGAAACTTGAAATTCAAATCTAACGGTCTTTTACCCCACACATTTAACTTTTGCTTTTCAGTATAAAGTGGTCCCAATTGTAGGACAAATTTTACTTTGTAAATGCAATTGAAGAACAATCTTTTTGTAGTTGAATGCCAACTGGGGTGTGGTGCTGACTTGCATCATCCTAACTTATGATAATAGAAAATTTGGTGCAGATGAAGCAGAAATGAAACTACAAATGCCAGAAGATAAGGAAAAGGAAAAAACCAAGTAAATAAAAAAGATGATTCAACACACACAAACACTCTTTCTCTTTCTTTTTATTTTTTATTTTCAAAAGAAAAGAATGTGAAGAGAGAGAGAGAGAGTGGAGGGACCTTCCACTGTGACCAAAACACGATCAATCATGACCATGAGAGGGTCCACCTTGTTTACACCATTTTCAACCATCTATTTTTACATTTATTATTAAGGTTTTTGCTCCCCACTTTCCTCTTAAAAAAAAAAGAAAAAAAGACTCTTGTATTGGAAATGATATATATTCCATGAGTAGGGTTGGTGCCATTCAAATGGGTATAATTTTAAGCTGTTTTTTTGCATTATATAATGAATAATCATTTGGGAGGTGATTATAAATTAGCATGAATTTATATGGTTTAGGTCAGAGGTTTCTTGTCTTGTGTGTGTATATATACAAAATGTGTCTGCATCAAAACATATATTTTCTTATTAAATTTTAGAGGATCCTCTGATTGCATACAACAACTGAGCAGTAGTAGTAGAAGGAAATACAAATATTTTGACAGGTAAACCAAAAAAAGGAAGAAAAGTAGTTTGACTGAATAATATAATAAATATTAAAGGGAACAAGTAATATTACTGTAGTTATACTTACTGGGGAGGGTGAAACTTTGAAAGAGATTGTGTTATAAATGCGTGTGTATGTTTGGAAGAACATAACTTGAAAAGTGACACTAGGGGGCCGGACACATTGCAGAAAACTGCAGACTTGTGTCTGCCAATTCACTTCTCTCTCTCCCTCTCTCTCTCTCTTTCTTTTTCTCTCTTTGTTCTTTAGTAACTTGTTGAAGCCAAACAAAGCAAATAATTGGAGGAAGAAGAAGAAGAAGAAGAAGAAAAAGAAGAAGAAAGAGGAAATGGGGGCATCAAAGCTGAAGAAAGCAGCAAAGAAAATGGTGGTTGCTGCATGTGGCTCCTTCTCCAGGCGCACCCCTCCTCCTCTTGTTGATACTGTGGTAAGTCTTTTTTTTTTTTTTTTAAACTTTCTTCACTGTCTCTCATTTTCTCTCCATCCAAACAACTTTCTATCTTTACAATTCCACCTTAGAAATGTAAATTTTCCTTCTTTTTTTCTTCCTTGTGTTCTTAAGATTAAAGGGTCATCCAAGATTGTAACTTTGGTACAGAGAATTCCAGAAAAAAAGTTTATTTTCCTTGTAGTGAATATTAATCAATGCCTTCTCTTTTTTTTTTTTTTTGTTCAAAATTTGAAGAAATGATGATATATTATATATTAAAAAATTATATAGTGGATGACAACTCTATCTATGGTTGTGTAAAAATGACAGATCTCGGGTTCCTCGGCAATGTCTCCCACAAAGCCAAAGCATTTCTCAGAAGACGCAATCAACGCAAGTGACACCACCACACTCAACCATGACAACGTGACTGCTAAGGTACTTCATGTTCTGTCATCTCAACAAGTTATTCCTTTGTTTATTTTAAACAAAAAAAAAAAAATACTTCCTTTGAAAGCAAACAGTTGATTTTGTTTATAGTTTAGATGAGGTTTTGTGCCCTGTACACAGCAGGCTCTTAGTTTTTATCCGTTACAATTATCTTCTTTACAAAGACAATAAAAAAAAAGTCATCAAAGTCGGCATTTGCTTTTGGAATCCAATGGCTCTCTCAAAATTGGAAATCAAATTAAACAAAAACAAATCAAACCCTTTCACTTTTTTTTTTTTTATTCTGTGAATTCATACAAGACGAGGATCACCATTACTTTATTCATTTGAAGCTTCAAAAAAGGAAAAAGAAAACACCCATTCAAAACACCACTACCGTCTTTAATAAATCATTGTAGACAAATTTGCAGTATTAGTCATTATAATTCAGCATCTTAGCTCTTGAATATTGTTTCCTTTCAAGTTTAAGAAGGTTTCCTTTGAAATGTTATAAAATGTTTGGATAGCTTAGTAATCAATTTATTTGGTATCCTTGTAGAACTTGTGTGCCATATGTCTAGAAGCTTTGAGTTACAGCAGCGGCAGCAGCAGCCCGGGGCAGGCTATATTCACAGCTCAATGCTCACATGCATTCCACTTTGCCTGCATCTCCTCTAATGTTCGCCATGGTAGTGTCACCTGCCCTATTTGCCGTGCCCATTGGACCCAGCTGCCACGCAATCTATACCCGCCAACTTGTTCCCTCTCTTGCAACCAAAATGACCCCATTTTTCGCATTCTTGATGACTCCATTGCCACTTTCAGGGTCCACAGGCGCTCCTTCCTGCGTTCAGCACGTTATGACGATGATGACCCTATTGAGCCTGACCACACAGCCAACCATCCTCGCCTTGATTTTTCTCTGGTACCCATCCCTCCAACAGTACTAAGTCACTCCTGTGGCTTTCAACATCATCCATGTGCACATTCATCCTTGCATAGGAATGGCAATGGGCGCTCCTCACACCATCACTATCATCATAATCACTTAACCGCCACCTCACCATCTTTATTGTTTCAACCACCAACTGGAGAAACACTTGCTCCATATATGTGTGCCTCCTCAAATAGGAGAGCTGCTTATCTCTCAGTAAAACTGGCACATCAAAGAGCAACCGACTTGGTACTGGTTGCAAGCCCCAACGGGCCTCACGTAAGGCTTCTAAAGCAATCAATGGCACTAGTGGTGTTCTCCCTCAGACCTATTGATCGTCTGGCCATTGTAACCTACTCATCTGCTGCAGCGCGTGTATTCCCTCTGAGGCGCATGACATCCTATGGAAAGAGAACAGCCTTACAAGTCATCGACCGTCTTTTTTATATGGGGCAAGCGGATCCAATTGAAGGCCTCAAGAAAGGGATAAAAATACTTGAAGATCGAGCACATAAGAATCCACAATCCTGTATATTGCATCTGTCTGATAGTCCTACAAGAACATATCATGCCATCAACATGCAAGTGCCTGTCCCAGTCCATCGGTTTCACGTGGGATTTGGCTTTGGCGCTTCTAATGGATTTGTCATGCATGAATTTGAAGAGTTCCTTGCAAGACTATTGGGAGGCATTGTTAGAGAAATCCAATTGAGAATTGGGGAGGAAGCCAGAATCATAAGGCTTGGAGAGCTAAGAGGCAGCGAAGAGAGAAGAATTTTACTGGACTTGGGTGAGACTGAACATGTTTGCGTAGAATATAGCTATGTTGAGGGTGGGGTTGATGAATGCATCAGAACAGGGGAAACCATTGTGAATATAGATGATAAAAGGGAAACAATAGATGAAAGCAGCGAACCTGATGCTGGGACAATGGATGCAATCGTTGGTGGCAGGACTAGTAATGTTGAAAGTTGGGATTACCATGATCCTTACATGGCCAGAAGATGGGCTAAGCATTTGCATGGCTACAGGCTCTGAAGTTGGATTCCGCCAAATCCTCAAAATACACATATCTCAATCTTCTGCACATGAATTTTGGTCATTAGGACTTTGAAAACTTAGTTTGATTACAGCCTGAAATTTTTTTTCAGCATACTCACCTGTCCCAATATTGACAGTGTTTTGAGTTAAAGATTTCATTTGTGAAAATCACTTTCTGCTCTCTGTTGCATTGCATATATGAATTGAACATTGGACGAACTTTGTTCCATATATATATAAGACTCATGTCAATATATCAACTAGAATTATCAACGCAACGCATCTTTTATTAAACAATATGGAAAACTAGAGTTTGATCTTCCATAGAATAATAGTACTTTTTGGGAGAAATTAATCATGCAGGTAATCATACACCAAAAAATCATTGTACGGTGTAGAGCCATCGCTGAGGAAATATCCATCGCTGGAATGAAGAAGGGAATAACAATAATCACAGAAATAACAAGGGTTCTCCCTAGCCCACTTGTCATCCACAGTCACCTTTGTAGCTCTGTAAATGCTACAAACATTGCATTTCTGCACGCGTAATTTTATTTGAAATATGACTATTGGATAAGCTGCTCGGTTGTTTACGTCCTCTGGATGAATTAATCTCATGTCCCTTATCACTATTGTATGTTTGCAGTCTCCCTATAATGAAGAAAAACAAGAAACAAGGTAAATTCATGATAATTTAACAATTCGCACCAACAAGTTGAGTACCTACAGCTAAGGAGTTATGACACCATACTTCTCAGACATAACGAAAGACGTAAATGAAACATGCACACTTGAAAAAGCACAATCATATGGAAATAATGAACTGCACCTGATGACAGTAGAGATATCCTGCACCAAGTCGAAATCTCAAGTCACAAAACCGTGCCTTATGCATGTCAATGGCTTTGAAGTGAGGCAAATGTGAGGCTGATAAACTGCCAAGAATCGCCCTTTGCTTTTGTTGTAATTCACCATTTATGATGCATTCCCATTTTTCAAGAGCTTCATCCTTGGAGTTTCTAAGCCAATCTAATACAGGTTCACTATAATCTATCGCAGAGGGATGCCTCATATCATTATAAAAAACTTCCTATACAAAAAAGCATTTTATTAGACAAGTAAACCAGCTATTTCACATTGAAAACCAGGGGAGCTCCTTACTTCTATCAGGAAATATCCAGAAGGATCATGCTCTCCAGCCTTCTGCATCACCTGGTCTGTCAGGCAATAAATTCTATCCCTCAGTTCAGTCAATGTCTGGAGTCCTAGTACCAAGAACTCTTGCGTCTACAAACAATTTAAGAAAATGTGAAAAACAACATCTTGAGTTAATGGGCAAACAAAAGGGTTTGGCACAACAAGTCGGAAGAATGTTTTATTATATCTTTCTTCTTTGCTTGTGCATATTTCTAATCTTTTTTATGTTCATAACAGCCACCATTTCAAGAAAAAAAAATATATAAAGTCCAATTATCATAACATGAACTTCCAAACCTTTTCAAATTCCAGTTCAACATCTGGAGTGATACTATTGTATCCTCCTAATCTTTCAATATCCTAAATTAAATTCTATTTATGATTCTTCAAGCATAGTCAAATTGGTTAAAGTAACATAATATTTCTTTCTCGGCAATGAACCACTGAATACTACTACCAAATATAATTGACACAAAAACATAGCAGACATTTCCTTCGGAACCTCAGCACTGAAACAGTGTGGAATCTATACCTTCATCCATTTTTTTGTGTTATGGTAAACCTCAACACAAAGAACAGTTTCTGGATACAACACAGCTATGTGCTCCCGGAAATCTGATGATTTCACCTGCTATTAGAGAAAAGAGAAAGGGCAGAGTAGTATTATGATTTCAGCAATCAAAACTGTCAGACTTTTATAAGCAAAATAAAGTATTTGCATAGAAAACTTTTATGTGAGGCCTAGAGACATAAAAAACTAAGTACCTAATGCAGTAGGTGAAAACTTATCGGACCAAGTCCAAACTCTTCATACTAGAAGTAAACTTCTAAATAGCCATAAGATGGATCATGTTTCAAATTGACTTTTTTGATATATGTTAAAGAAGCGAGAACAATAAAATTTCATAATAGACATGTTTTGAGCAAACCTTTGCAGAATTTGTAGACCTGAGGGATTTCATCCTTTCAGTTTTTTCTGATGGAATGGAGCATTCATTGATTTTGCAACTGGAGCAGTATCAACATTGGAGACAATAATAAGCATAAATTATAATAGATGACAGAAGGAATTAACACCGCACATAAGTCATGATACAAACTTGAATGAATGAAGTCTTGCAGCAGCTTTGTCTTCATCTTGCTTTAGTTTTATCATGGCAAGCTGCTCCACCTTTGCAATATAACTATCCTGAACCTGCAGCAGAGATAAGTTAAATGAATACGATATGTGAACAAATAAATTACTCGATGTAAACAAGGAATATGAAAAATAAATCAACAAACAACAACAGTAAGAACAAAAATCGGATGTGAAGCTTTTTCGATTGCTAAAATACTATTATTGTCCTAATGTAATTGTACCTTATTAAATTCTAAATATACGCAATCAAAGATTTCTAATATTATAAAGCAAAATTACTAACCAATTGCCAAAACAGTTCAGTCAGATTATGCAGAGAAGGAAAGATCTACATGACTTAAACCATGTAAAGAAAAGTGAATAATTCCAAACACTGACAACATTCAAACTAAATTGGAGCAACAAACAACAGAGTCCAGTAATATACCAAGAAGTAACATCTTCAACTAGAAAACAAGAAACAAGAATTAAAAAGTGAAAAATATCACATTCGACAGCTATTTACATCTTATCAATCACAGCGAAAAAAGAAAACACTTGCAGTAAGACATCATCAATAGGTAGAAAAAGAATATGTAGAGCATACTGCCTTTCTTTTCTTTCGCGTTGTTGAGTTGTTTATAGTCACAATGTCCGTACAGTTTGTTTTGGGAAGAGAGACGATTGAGGACTCGAAAGTTGAACTACTCTCTCCTCCTCCTCCTCCAGCTCTTTGCGAATTTTCAGCAATATTTTGATCCTGAAATCAATCCCCAGTAGGCATTGTGGAGAATGGTTCAATTATAACTATAATTCACATATTAAAAGACAATAATAAAAATATAGAAATGAGAAAGGAAGCAAAAAGCAAATACCATAAAGGCTTCCTTCATAGCCATACCCACTAACTCTTCCTCTGTATAAACTTTGAGCTCATCAACCCTGAAAGGAAACAATTACTAAACAAAAAACCGAGAAATCAAAATTTAAATCCGGCGAGAACAGAGAGACAAGAGAGAAGTGAACGTACGAAAGATCATCATCTTCGCAGAGTTGAGATGAATCCCAACACAATTCAGCCTCCAACTCCTGCATAAATTGAAAACAAAGGAACAATATTGAAATACAACTATTAAAGAGAGGGGCACGGGGCACCAAAACTCAATGATACAATGAAGAAGAAGAGCAAAAAGGGTACCTACCTGGAGCAGCCGGAGAAGACAATTCTCGAAGTCAGGAACCTTAGTGAGACGACTGGCCATATTTGGAAGATAAATGGGCCCACCTCTCGGGATATCAATTTGCTCACTTTCTATCTCTTCCATTCTTCTTCTCTTCTGTTCTCTGATTATGGTTGGCTTCCACAAAATATAGTATATAAATATATTTTTTCAACAAACAACCTAAAAAGTTGCAATCTTTGTTATTGACAAGTTCTTCCAGCAACCAACTGTTGCGGTTTTGGGTTGTAAGGAGTCGACTATAGGCGGTGCACGGTGAGAGTGGCGCGATGGCGGCAGACTTCAAACCATAAAGAGAAGAGAACAAAGTTAAAAAACAAATTTTTTTTTTTTTTTCTTTTTGTCTGTGTTTGTTCCCAAATATTAGCTGGATGATTCATTACTTTTTTGAAGGGTATTTTGGTCTTATCAGTCATATTCGTCTGTAAAATAGTCCGGAGCTTGTAAAGAGACAGTGAAAAAATGAAATTGTTAATTATAATTGATTAATTTCTCCACTTGAATTTCCATTTTCACTACTCCACCTACAAGCGTAGTACGTGCAGGGTAAAAATAAAAATCCGATCTTTGAATCATCTGGGAACTGGGTCGCAGCAGCCCTAACAAGAAAAAGGAGGAGGAGAGTGAGAGTGATGTACCCAACAACAAGAATGATTCAGACCCACGAAGAAGAATTGCAAAATTATCATCATCATCATCTTCATCAGAATCACAGAGGAGGAGGAGGAGAGCCCTGCCTTGTCTTGACTTCTGATCCCAAACCACGCCTCCGCTGGACCGCTGACCTTCACGATCGTTTCGTTGACGCCGTCACCCAGCTTGGTGGTCCCTCCAGTTACTTACTTCTCAACTCCTCTTTTACTGTTGATTTTCGTAAACCTTTTCTTACTGGTATCTACATGAATGCTTGAATTGATATTCCTTTGTTGTGTTGTGTACTTGTGTTTAGGGTTGAAACATGAAACTGTAGATTAAATTTGGCTGATTAAACATTAGGTCATCAATGGTTAATAAATGTGGCGGGTTATGTGACTCTGTGTGATATGCTTTTGAGGGTGGAGTTGGTGCCCATTGTTGTTGTTCTTGTTTAACAACAATACTCATGCAGTTAGTTTTTTAAATTGATTACCTAATCTCACTAGCTGTGCTGCATTATCGATTGATAGATCAAATGATTTCGAACCTGATTTCTCACCCATGATAGGTACGTCTTTATCTTCCATTCAATCATAGGCCAGTACTATCTTGCTCATCGTGGAACCTTCGAGCTTTACTTTACACCACGCAATTCCGATCTTGATTGATATTTACTGGCAATTTTTTAGTGTTGGTTGATATTTATTGGCAACGTTTGAGTGTTTTATAATTATGTTAGTAGTATTCTTATCAGGACATTAATTATTATATTACAGAAGCTACGCCGAAGGCTATCATGCGGACTATGAATGTGAAGGGACTGACTCTCTTCCATTTGAAGAGTCATCTCCAGGTTGCTTTTTGTATTGAAATATCTTTGTAATGTCATTCAGCTGGATGCTGGTTTATGGGAAAGTGAAATTCTTATAAATAATCTATGATGGTTCTTGCTGTGATACAGAAGTACAGACTGGGTAGGCAATCAGGGAAGGATATGATTGATGCACCCAAAGATGGTAGGTTGTTGCTTTTCCTTATATTTATCTATCAATCTATCTAGTTCTGCTCCAATATACACGAGTGCTCTTACTTTGTGCATTGTTAGCTACCCTGAATTCTACTATGAATCAGTTGCTATATTCAGTTATCAGTCTAGAGTCGTTTACATTCAGTTGCTACATTCAGTTAAACATTGGTAATCTCTGTGTGTGTGTGTGTTTGTGCCTGGGATTTGGTCAAGGCAAACAAAATTATTCACTGTAAACTGATTGTAATTGAGTAGATATCGGTTGAAATACCCCTTTTAAGGTGAATCCTGTTAAAAAAGTTCATAACTGAACTAACTTCTTTTTCCCTTTTATGGAAGGAATATCAGCTTCATACCTTTTAGAAAGTCCTGATACCGATCATTCTTCTCCAAATTTGCCAGCTTCTGATATACATGAGTAAGAATATGTTCTGCATTCCCTAACTCCAGTGATCGCTGCTTATTTTTTTGTTTGTTAAACCCAAATTCATGATGTTAATAAATCAAATAAGGTAAATGAATGTTATTTGTAGGGGTTATGAAGTGAAGGAGGCTTTAAGAGTGCAAATGGAAGTGCAAAGTAAATTACATCTGCAAGTCGAGGTATGTTTTCTTCTACTATGGAGAAACTAAGATATATATGTGTGATTCAGATTTGATTTTTTATTTTATTTTTGAGTGTTCATGAAGAGTAGATACAGTGATGAGTGTAGGAGAATATAACTGTGAACTCTCTGATTATATATGCCTTGCTTGGAAATATTGGCTAGCTAAAGTGAACTTCCGTTCAGCTTGAAATCTCTAGAATTTGAGGTTCAAGTCCATACTCCAGATAGTTGATCTTCTTACCCTTATTGCACAGGCCGAGAAGCACTTGCAAATCCGCCAGGATGCAGAACGAAGATATTTAGCCATGCTTGAAAGAGCTTGTAAAATGCTTGCTGATCAATTTATTGGAGCTGCAGTTATTGACATGGACAACGAAAAATGTCAAGGATTGGGGAGTAAAATGCCAAGAAGTTACATTCTTGATACACTTGGCTTTTATTCATCACAAACTGTTGAGGCAGCTGAAGGGCATGGCCCAGAAGAAGAATTGCCACCACTCCATCCTCAGAGAGCTGATTGTTCCACTGAAAGCTGTTTAACTTCACATGAGAGTTCTGGAGGATTGACCCTGGAAGGCTCTCCTGTTGGAGGGAAGAAAAGAATGCTGAGCTTGGAATCAAAAACAGCATCTCTAATTTGGGGTGAAGCGAAAATCGGAACTCAAGAGGTAACAGTGGCCCCCCATGGGATCACTGGGTATGGCATGTAAGTCATAAAGTTGTCATTGATGGTCATGATGTTATGACCGAGTAAGGTTCTTCTTTTGACTCATGACACCTTACAATTTCAATTGTAAAATAGCTTATCCGTCCACGCTAGTAGTCACAGAGCTGGCAGGGATGGAAGTGGATTCATGTCTAAGTGTAAATCAAGTTGTTAATGCCTAAAATATGAAGGCTATATATCTATTTGCCTCTAGTTACGATAAGCTTTTTGTATGATTCTGTTTGTGATGTTGAAGCAAGCACCTGAATTATAGCTCTCAAATATCATAATGGGTGCATACTGCAGACAATGAAAATCATGCTTGCTTTTAGTCACTGATGCAGTCAAAAAACACATCTGGGGTGAAGGAAGGTATTGCCAAGACCAATCTGGCGACACTGTGAAAGTTTTAGCTAACTTTGCGGTCATATTTTATGTAGATGTATGCAATGGAATACCCATCATAGGAGCATTTGCAGCAGGGTAAAAACTAATAGCTTGAAAGGGGACCATTTAGAGGTTGGAGGAGTAGCAATTGTAAGTATTAAATGAATGAATGTTGAGAAGGAAAGAATCTGATTTTGACGGCTCAAGACTCGGCTTTTATGACAAGAGTTTTGGGTTGCTTCTACAATCTTCTCTTGGATGATGAAATCAATGCATGTGAATAATAAATAAGCTCTATCAATGAGATTTGAGCAGTCTATATAGGTATAGCACTCTGCTTCTACTTGTAGCCTCGGCTTCCAAAAACAAAAAAGGAAAACAATGAAGCTTGAATTTTTACAAACAAAGATAATCATGATTTGACCAGGTCAGCCTCCCACCAAATAATCCAGTCAAAGGTCAAAAGCTTTAGGTGTTTGATGGATATAATGATAAGACCACCTCCGGTACCATACACCAACCGGACCAGACCAGACCAGACCCACTTAGCACAATGGGTCACGGGTCGTCATGGGTGGATATCCCTATAACCACTGTATTAATTTATAATTTATGGAACTTGATGTTTAAACCCATTTGCATCTAAATGGAGGTCATTAGCTTAAGCTTCGCTATTATCTCTAATAATATTTAATTAGTGAAAAGAATATTTTATAAAATGAAAACGATCGAATAGAAAAAGACAGAAGAAAGTGTTAAAAAAATATAAAATACAAAAGCAAAATGAAAACAGACGAAATTTGCCGGAATCATTTCAACAAGACCACGGAATATAGCACCGCAGATTCCGTCAAAAGCCGCTTTCAATAAAAAAACTAAATATTTATTCGGCCTTATTTTTATTAATTAACCGAGAAAAATCTGATTTTGTGTTGATTGGCTGGCTGGTGCGTAGCTCAGGGTCGTCTTTCGGGTTCGGTTCCAATTCCAAAATCGTCCATTTGTGTGGTTTTTTTTAATATAGTTTTTTATATTAAAAAAAAAAAAAAAGCTATCTACGTGGGAGGAGGGGATGTGGTGGTGGTCTTAAGTCATTTGTGTGTGTTTGGTTTCTCATGTTCAAGTCTTCTCTTTTGCTTTCCTCGTTTTCAATTTTTTTCTTTTGTTGAGATTTTGCATAAATCACCCAATTGTAATTCAACTATATTATCGTTATTATTGTTAATTAGTTGTTGTAATTAATAAAAAGGTTTTTCATTGACCAACCACACCTTGTAAAATACCTTCCTTTCTATTATTCATTTAATCAATCAGTTAAAAAAAATCTCTTAGCAGATACTAATTAGAGACCAGCACCTCCGGAATTTATGGATTTGGATTTTGGGGATGATTCGTAGATCTGGGTATTTCTCTTCTTCCTTTCTTTTTTCTCTTGCTTCAATTTTCAGTCTTTTTGAATACCTAACTTTTTCAGTTTTACTATGTCGCGTTTCATCCTATTCAAAATTCAGTTTCTTTTTATGGTTTTATGCGTTACCCTAATTGTATTAGCTTTGATTGTATTGTAGTTCATCGACAAGCTTGTGTTTTTTTGAGTTATTTGTTATTGTGTTTGAATTCTTATTATTTGTGATATACTGGGATCGTTTGTTTAGAGTTGCAGTCCATTGTATGGTCTTCTTCTGGTTTGACAGATTAGTGGTTTTGTTTTTTTTTTTTTTTGGAATTTGGTAGCTGTTTAATTGCATTTCCATGTTCTCCAGTTCGCTAATTATTGCACTCTCAGATTACCGGATTCCGGTTTTTCTAGCATACCTGTATTTGTGGAAAATTCATGTCTTTATTAATCAAACTTACTCAGCTTAGTTGATTGTCATTTTGTTTTCGTCCTTTGGACCTGTTTGATTGTTAGATATGGTTCCGACTAAGGACGAAATGAGGGAGTCCTTAGTAGATGGTCTGACCATATACTAGTCTAATCTATGGACTGGGGAGGAGGTGTTTGATGTCAGTTGAGTGCATCGGAAACTAGAGGAAAGCCAAATATTGGATGTAGGCAGGTAGCATATGGCTTTAGACTGAGTGAATTGCAATATGGGAATTAATACATTGTTGTGTTAATTTGGGTATAAGAAAGTTGTTATATGCTGTGCCTCGTATGCTTTTGCCATTATTGTAAAACGGTGCATGTGCTGGTTTGTAATAGATTGTGGGGTTGAAAGTTTGAAATTGTCACCTCTAAGTTGCTAGAATTTATTGTGGACTATTAAACTCTTACCCAATTTTCACTAAGCAGAAATGTTATCTTAAGAAGTAGTTTGTCTTTTCTAGATTCTTACCGTTAATGATGAAAATATCAATATTCTCTTTCTTCTTTATGCTATTGATGAGTTCTGATTTCTTGTAAATAGATGAATGACAAATGTATCAACAAAAGAGTGTTCCTGATACAAGTTTAGTCCGCAACAACTCATTAGTTCATGGTAAGCAATTAGATTGTGGTTCAAGCCAGATGGACAACATTAATGGAGGGAACAGTCTCAACAACAACCCTAGTCTTGCCTCAAAGCAACGACTGCGTTGGACACATGAACTTCATGAACGCTTTGTTGATGCTGTTGCACAACTTGGTGGGCCAGATAGTAAGTCTCCTTAACCCTTTCGTATATAGTTTTCCTTTTTTTCTCCATTTTTAAGATTATTGATTTGTTTCTTTTAAACTTAATCTCTAGTATTTGGAGAGAGACTTCTTCTAATGTTCATTTGGTAAGATGAAAGTAGTAAACCAGTAAAGCTGTCTGTCTATAGTTTTGATTGAACAGGCTGCTTATGTTTAGAAATTTTGCTGCTGTCAACAAACAGACATCATTCTTCTTGTGGACCTAAAAAAAATGTCTTGATGTTCTAAAAGTAAAAATGCTTTACTATCAGGCATACAGGAAAAATCATATTTCTCTTTCTTCTTTTTTTTTTTTTGGGGGGGGGGGGGGGGGGGGGGGGGCTGTGGAGGTTGTAAAATAAAAAAAAATAAAAAAAAAGCAGCTTCTTGTTTAGTGGTAGTCAATTTAGACTAGAAGAAGATATCTTAGGTAAGCCACTTCTCCTATAAAATAATCCTGCTTGTATGCATTTCTAATTTAAACATACTCTTGATAACATGCGGTTAATTTACTTTTCTGTCTTGGGTCAAGTGGGAAGGCTATCCATGTAAATTTTTATGAACAAATTGGTCTTGTGCATGCAAATTCTGCAGTTTCATTTTTTTATTCGTCACAGATATCATATGAGAATTTCATTAAGTTTATGCATAAAATGTATGTTTAACTGTGGAAATGATAAACAAGTTCATCTCTATGTATTTTCCTCTCCCAGGGGCGACACCCAAAGGTGTCCTCAGAGTCATGGGTGTGCAAGGTTTAACAATATATCATGTCAAGAGCCATTTACAGGTATAATGTTAGTCAACTCAAACCTATGTCAAACTTTGTGAATGCCTTTTTTTTTTTTTTTTTTTTTCTTTGGAGGTGGAGTGGGGAGGATAAAGACAGTTGTTAGGGTTTTGGTTTACGGGGGAGGAGTCCATGAGGATTCTTGTGTTTATTCCTTGTTCTCATTTGTGGTATTCTGACCCTGCTTTTGCATCCAGAAATATCGTCTTGCAAAATACCTCCCTGACTCGTCATCTGATGGTAGGTGTATCTGATTTTCATTGTTGATATATATGCACAATTATTCAATCAAATTTAGTAAATGTTATCTTGATTTCAAAGATATTCACATCTCCATAATGATAGTTGTACTTTAAAGGTGTTTAATAATAAAATATTTCATTAATGAAGTTTCTTTTCTAACATTTTTAAATCGTTAATGTAAGGGAAAAAAGCTGACAAGAAAGAATCTGGGGAGATACTTTCCAATATGGATGGCTCATCGTAAGTGGAGCTTCTTTTACTGCTATGACTTTAATAATATATTTCAGTATGAACAAGTCTGAAAGTTTAAGATATAGGAATTTATATTTATCACATCAATATGAGCATACATGCAGGATGCTGACAAAAAAGTTTGTATTATACATAACTGGTTTTCAAAATTATGATCTTATGAGTAAACATTTGGTTGTTTGGCTGATCAATTGGTCACTTCATATGAGAAAGTTTGTTTTTTCCGTTTGCAGTGGGATGCAAATTACTGAAGCGCTCAAGCTGCAGATGGAGGTGCAAAAGCGACTGCATGAGCAATTGGAGGCATGTTTTCCCTTTGCAATTTAGCATCCAATTCATTAGCATATGATTATTGGAATTTCGTTAATTGCAGCTTTTTTTTTTTTTTTTACACATAAGAATGCTCCATAAAATGACAAAGGAACAAACTAGTTCAGTTGATAAACAGTGGAATTTTCTGGAATGTGCAACGGAACTTGTTTGGAATTTACAAGCTTTAGAGCAAAACTTGCCAAACATTTTAAGTTTACTTATCCATACCTTTGAGCTGATCCTTATCAACTATATTACTAGAGTAAGCGGAACCTAACAAACCCTAATCATACGGTCTAGTTTGCTAATTAACTTGCAAGTTCTATTGGATTAATGTTTGCTAATTAACTTGGAAGTTCTTTTCGATTAATGACATGAACTCTGTTTGCAAAAAGGAAGTTCCGCTCCAAATATTTAAACTGCATAGGAAATATCAAATAGTACTCATATAAGAAAAGCTTTGCATCATAGTTTCAGATGAGCCAATTTCTTGCCAAGCATGTAATTTCTGTATATTTAAGTGAACAGGTACAAAGACAGTTACAGTTACGGATAGAAGCACAAGGCAAGTACTTGAAGAAGATAATTGAAGAGCAACAACGACTTAGTGGGGTTCTCTCAGAAGTGCCCGAATCTGGAGCGGCCCCAGTATCAGGTGACAATTGCCCGGAATCAGACAAGAAGACAGATCCAGCAACACCTGCCCCAACTTCAGAATCTCCTATCCTGGACAAGGCTGCCAAGGAACGGGCCCCAGCCAAGAGCCATTCTGTTGATGAATCTTTCTCTTCACAGCATGAACCGTCAACCCCGGATTCTGGTTGCAATGTTGGTTCCCCATCAGAGAGCCCAAACGGTGAGAGGTCAACGAAGAAGCAACGGGTAGCCACAGGAACAGCATATGCTAAATCAGAAATGGTGCTAACACATCCGATATTGGAATCGAGCATAAACTCCTCTTACCAGCAAGCACACTCAGTTTTCATGAGTAGAGAGCAGTTTGATCCATCATCTGGGATATCAATTGGAAATGAAGATCGTATAGAGGTTTCGAGAAATGACATGTAATATTATTATGTGCTACATGGGTCTGCACTTGTAAGAAAACCATTTTACGTTGCCATGTCCTTATATTTCTGGGAAGAAAATGTCACTTACTAGGTCAGAGAACATTGATAATGTTAGGGTGTCTCAGAGATGATTAGGTTAAAAGAATAGCTGTCCTTTTTATTCTAATTTTCTATAAACTTACATATGATACTCCAGCATTATCTGAACTCTGATGATTGTTGTCAATACCAGTGGTGATTTCCCATACTAATTGGCCAACTAGATAACAGATCATACGACAAGATATAAATCTAATTTGAAGTTTAGTTGTTACAGTTAATAATTAGATTTCAAAAGTAAAGCTGTTGTTACATTGAGCAATGTGCCTCTGCACGGCATGATGACTATACAAATGGTGATGTCCAGCAACTAACTTTTTTGACATCTTGCAACATCTACTACAGACCGCGATCATGCCCAACAAAGCCCCATACATGATATATATATATATCGAAACACATGGGTTAATACAACAAATTGAGATTAATCAAACATTACAGTTAACAACACACTTTCTATGGCTGCAATGCCAGTCATGAAGAGTGATGCCTCCTATGTTTGACATGTCTCATTATACAAAGACGTAACCTTTTGCCGATAGCCTCCAGCTTCTCAAGTTTCTCACCTTTTGGCTTCTTTGCACCAGTCACTGCTTTCTTCTTTTTCTTTTCATCCTTACCCGGAACTGATGAGCTTTTTTGTATGCTTCTAATTGGTGTTGCAAGAACCTCAAGAGTAGTCTAGTAAAAGAGGAAATAAATGTTCATTAAGAAACATGAGAAAAGAAATTTATACATGACAATATATAAAATCATTCATAGGAATGTATACGTTTTGATCAAACAAGGCAGTTTTTGCATGCGTATCTAGGTCAAATGCAACATACACAAAGGTATGCTTAACATTCCTCTGATCCAATATAACCTGGGATACATTTTATAATTTCATGATTTTATAAATTTTATGAAGAGAAAGAACCTGATGGCTACTCTCAGCAGCAGTGCAGTCCGCTGAAGATTCCTCGTCACTGCCTCCCAATGAAGAGCATCTTCCCCAACTCTCTCTATTTGAGCTAGTATATGAGCAACACTCTTCGCTTAGGACATTCAGCTTATCCTGTAAAATAATAACAGCCTCAGGTAAAACATCACTAAGATGGCAAAACTGAACTCCATGATCCAGCCAACTGCATGGCACATCTTGTAAGTCACTACACCAGAAACACTGTACATAAGTGTCCTTACACAAGAACACTCTTTCTTCATAGAGATTAAAGCAAAAAATCAGCTTCTGCTTTAAAGTACACTGTTTCAATGTTTTTCCCTTTTTGATTTTTATTTCGTAATATGAAGTTCAAGTCCAGGTACTCAGCATTCAATAACTTCAATTTGTGGGTAAAGTATAGATGATACTCAAGTTGGCATAAACAGACAATATTGTGGCTGAGGACTTTAACAAGAAGCAATTGTCAAAGCATGTTTTCTTATCAGAACTTGGAACCTATTTTAAATGAATGTACTTATCAGCTTTTTATCTCAGATTCTATGGACATTGTTAAACTGGATCACCTGTAAATATGATGGGTCATCACTGTTAAGTCCGTCATGTTCATTTGCCATGGAATCCTGTATTATCAATAAACAAATAAATGAACAGCACAAAAAAATATATGAAGGAAAATCATTATCCAGAAGACAAGATGCGTACTACTATACTAGTGACAGGTACTTCAGAAAGAAGTTCATTCACAGGTTTGGTGGCTAAAATGCTAGGAGCAGAAGAACTTGCCGCATCAGTAGTTGCAGATCGAAGACCAGTGATTATCTCATATAACAGGCTCTGTAAACAAAAAACAGACAAATTATTATCCCAACTACATATATATTGCAATGAAGAAAACATTTTTCACAGGGAAGGATATAATTACTGTCGTGGTGATATTTTCAGAATCTATCTTTTATTATTCAAATAAAACAATTAAGTCAGCAGGATTGACTTCAAAAAACCCAAAGAAACCTGTTACGCAATACTATGACTGTAGAGAAAACTTATGAGTAATGTGAAATTATGAGAATGTTTAAATGCCCCCTTCATTTTCTTGCAAGTAGAAGTTACCTCATCCTTACCACCACCGACCTTTAAGTCCCCCAGATCATAATATTTTTCAACCGTACGTGAATTGGCAGAAGAAATTTGAGGAGGGTGAAGGACATTGAAGAAGAAAATGGAAACTGAATCATAGTAAAATTGTGGTCGCGAGGAGTTGTGATCACCATCAAATTTTATAATATTTTTATCTCCCTGAACAGATCAGAAAAATGGTCAAACAATGCAGAGGAATTTTAAAAGAACATAAGACCTTAAGATTAAGAACGATATATTACCGAATACGAGTTAAAGATTAGGTCAGAGTGGCGGGGTTGAATGAATTTATCCTCACTAGCATGTCCAAATAAAGCAGGAATGAATGTTTTAGATGCAACCTGCAGTTGTTACAGATCATTAAATATCAATGTAAAGGATTAAAAGTTGACGCAAACAATTTGTTCATCATTTTCCCGCTAGGTAATTCAATGATGCAAATCATGAGGCAGAAAGACAGACAAACAACCATATTCAATTTAAAAGTACAAATTACATTTACAATCTGAAAATTAGGTAAATCATTTTGGCAATAATAGAGAAATTACACAAAGTTGCTAATTGTTTCAATATTAAACCATGTACAAACCTTCAAGCAGTTAAGATCCATGATATCAAACTTTGCTTTCTTCTGAATTACCCGTCGCATGTACTGCACAGCCACCTTCACCTAATAGGATGAGGAGAATAAATCTCAATATAAAAGCCAAAGAGACATATAACCATATTACACTAACCAACAGCATATTGGTTAAGCAATATACACTTACTAGTCAGCCGGCTAATCAATATCCACAAATCTAAGCATATTTGAAACGTACCACCTCAAAGGCTATAAGTACCAACTGATACAAGTGTTAATGATATGTCTTTCTACAGCCTACAAATCTGGACAAAAATCTGGACACATACATAGCATTTAATATGTTGATAATTACATAACGTTAAGATGTTTAACATGCCATATTAAAATTAGGAAATTTCCTGAGATTTAGTTCCTTAATTTGCATCATGAAATGTGCAATGCATGCAAATTAAAAAAAAGAGATGTGGAATTAATTTTATACGTGAGTAAAAAGGGCATCACATTCATAGTAAATAAAATACAACCATTTGTTTAAATATAATAAAATAAAATTGAAGAATATACAATACTCCCAGATAATTGACAGAAAAGAAAAAACAAAGGCAAGTAGGCATAACTAAATCTCAGCACACACCCATGTACTGAAGGAAACAAAAAGAACAAGATGGCAGAAATGAAGAAAGAGAAAGAAATCCATACTGTGAATTTAGGAAGCCGGATTTTGTATACATCCACAAGTTCCATCATTAGATCAAATAGGTCTGAAAAAGCACTATCCAACACCATTCCAGCAATGGAAGGGTCTTCTGCTCCGTAAAGAAGGCTGCAAAGTATTATGAAAAAAGAAATCATTTCCGGAGAGCTAGGAGAAAAAAATTGATACATCAGTAAACAATCAACTCTCTCATAAATGAAAATCAAATCAGACCACCATGCCAATAAGCAGTTTAACATTCACGGTGACATGCTTCCTAGCTCACTGCAAGCTCTTAATGAAGCCAAGAACCTTAAAGACATTAACAAGAAGCTGACACAGTAATAAGTTGAGAAGTGAAAACTTTAAATACCTAGTGACTGCTCCCATGGACCGACCCCAGAGACCTATACGTGAGATCTGTTTGTTGCTTCTTAAATATGACACCACAACTTTGAGGTCATCTTTCTGTAGCAGATGAAAAGGAACTTACACACTTCAAGGAAGAAAGAAGGGGTAAAAGAAAGAGCTCTAGGAATGAAAAATGAGAAAAAGAAAATACCTCGTGCCAACCAAGGCTAACATAGTCACCATCAGATAAGCCCGAACCAGAAAAATCAAGCGTGAAAACAGTAATATTTGACGGAAGAAGAATTACGGCAGCCTCATTTGCATCTGCTCTACATCCACTGTATTATTTTCCACAGGAATAGGAGTAAGTTTCCACCTCTTTCTATGATTAAGCCTCCCAGACACTAACTTATAATTCTTTGATATAGTAAAATAAAAAATGGTAAGAAATTCCAAACAAAGAAATTAATGAAAAATGGATATTGATGATCATTTTGACATTTTAACATATGAAGTCCACAAGGTACACAGCTGAAACTGTTCGGAATAATCCCCATGACCCTTATATACCTGTTTCCGTGGCAGTATATGACACAAGGCAGCGGAGTATCTTCTGGGAAAGGTGATGGCACATAATGACTGCACTGCAAAGCATGACCCCTGGCGTTTCTAAGCTGCAAAAATCATAATAGATAAAAGAGCAGACTTAGATACCATTGTGGAAATTCTCATCTTGCTAATCAGTCAATAGAAGACAACATCATTTTGTTATTGATGTCCATACTTGCCTCCAAGTCTTGTCTTTTAAACGATTTTCCAGCGAGAGTGAAATCCCTTTCCCATAAGTATTGCTCTGGGTTATAATCTGCCCTGTATGTCCATCGAATCAATCAGCACTGAAGGTTAACGACCAAAGAAGAAGTAAATTACTGAGCAAGGGCAGAATGGTTGATAAACCTTAGATTACAAGACGAAAAAAATAACATGAAAATTTGCAGGTGGTAAAGACAGCTGTCATTTGCAAGAACTTTGTCATGCTACAGGGTCAAACTATGTGTTTTTTGTCGAGCAAATCTTAAGGACACGCGGAAGGACTTGATGAGGTATGAATCTTCAGTATCTTAAATTAGCTATTAATGCTGTTGTCACCCCTATAAACTACCTTTCAAAATTCCTGTTGGGAAAAAGGGCGGCCATGAAAAAATCAACCATTTACGAAGCAACTCATAAGGGTCCAAAGATGTCGTCTTTAATTATTAATTCAAAACTTACAAATGCAGGAGACATAAACATTGAATTATGACTAAAGAGATAAATACAGTCGAATTCAAAGGGCATTAACGAAACTTAGCAGTTAAAAGGATTGTAACTAAGTGAAGGGTAGAAGAGAGGAGTACCTTGGAGGCCGAATGACAAAATTGATAAACTGATCAATCATCTTGCCTCCCAATAATTCTCAGAACAACTCCGCTTTATAAGAATACTACTAATAAAGCGGAGTCTCTGAGAGAAGCTCCAATTCACTTCTCCGCCACCATATCATTCAACAAAATAAACAAGAAGCAAAAAAATAACAATAAAACAACCCAAAAAAAAAATTTCTTTTTTTTTTTAAAAAAAAAAATCTTACACCCCGCCCCAGCCTCGCCTCAGTTCCACCTCCCCTGATAATATCTTTATCGAAGCGAATTCGTATCGATAGCAGTGAAGGGGAGCTTTCAGTGACTAATCAATAATGCATCCGAAAAGCTTAAATTTCAAGCGGAGCTGGACGTCGCGGCAGCTCCCCCTAAAACAATACACAAACAACAAAATTAACTAAAATACATTTACCAGATCTAACTTTGATGAGGTCTAAGCATCCAAAATTAAAGCTCGAACAATTGTTCCACATAGTTATTAATTACTCTATCTCTATCTATCTACGCTAACTTGTCCAAGAAAAAATGGAAAACAAAATGCGACGCGTCATCGACGAATGCCAGCCAAAACCAAAAAAAGGCAAAAAAAATAAAAAGCCACAGATAATGTATCAAAGTTATAAATTTTCAGATCTCAAACCACCAAAAGACCAGAAATTTTTTATGAGTGCGTAAAACAGAAACCAATAGGAAGCCCGTGCTCTTGAAATGGCACGAAATATGAATGCAAAGGAAAGAAAACAGAAGTTAAGAGAAGAGAAACAATTTAAAATGCATAATAATTAATTAAAAAGAGAGAGAGTCTTTTTTCTTCTTCTGGTTACATACATGGTGGTGAAAATGGAAGAGAGACGACGAGAGAGCAGAGACGCACAGCTCAGCGACAGAAAAAGAGAGAAGAGAAGACCAAGGGACACCGGTTTTTGTCCTTTTTTTTATTATTAACTTTTAAGAATAAAAAGAAGAACTAATATTAATAATAAATTAAAATGAAAGGAAGACACTATAAATTTAAATTTAACAATTTTATTTGCATTTGCAAATGGCAAATATGCCCCTTATCCCTTCCAATATTACCATTATCCACTCTGTCACCATACCTTTTACTTGCATTTACTTACAAACATATTTAACAAATGAAAAATATGTTCTCCAATTCGCATATACCTGTTTACATGCAAATTATAATGTATACATTCATTGCCACCAAAGTTGGTAGAGTGTTCTTCTATAAACATTGCACAGATTTAAACATTTTAACAATCAGAAGATCTATACATACACCAAAGAAATGTAAAAGTAATCCTATCTAATAAACACAATCTCATCTAAATGATCTCTTCTATAAACATTGCGCAAAAATGGACCGTTTGAAACGAACTTGGAATGATCTTGCTTTGTACTTCCATTCCACTTCAGAAAATAAGTTGATGCTTCAAACTTTTGCATATTGGAATTGCAGAATCTTGACCTGGAAGGATCTCCAGTCACTAATTACTTTCCACACCTTTTGAATTTCGCTGATTGCATTTCTTGTGGTCTAAGATTCAGGAAAAGTCACCTTAGCAAGTCACAAGTAAAACGACTAAGACACATTTTCTTTCTTTTTTTCGAGGGCAAAGGATAGGTGTAAGAATTGCTGTTAGTATGCAAAATTTCACAAAATTCTACAGGCTACTTGTTGGTGTCACGATGCCTTGAAGCTTCCACCCACCAAGTCCTGCAATAGCAAATGCCTGAGATTGAAAACACACTGGGTTAGATCAAGGAACAAAGAAAGCTTATAGTTTTATCCCAGACAATGTAACCAAAGCAGTTGAAAATGAACAAGTTTTTCTTTATATAATTTGTTTATATTCCAATACATCTTACCCATATTCATATTACAACAACAATGATGGCTACTTTATTTCTTTAAGAGAAATCTCAGTGGTTAAAACTTAACTAATGAACACGGTAAATATAAGATTTTTTTTCCGATTTTGCTCCCCATTCCTCCTCGTAGAACATGTTTCGTTTTGCAAACCTTCTCAATTTGCAATCCTGTAATATTAGTCTTAACAATCTCTACCATGCCTAGAGGCCATCTGACACAGAGAGAAAATCTCAAGTATAAACATCCTCAATCTGAATGTAATTGCCATTACTGTACAAGCATCCATTACGAGTCTAACAGGATTAAAACTACACCATTCCACCATCCTTCAGCTCATCTCTTCTCCAACATTGCAAGTTCTTAAATTCAGTTTCAGTCCTCACCAGAATATCCTTTTTGGGGTCAGACAAACCTCTTGACTCCCATTGTATAGTAATAATTTAAAATTCAAACGATTAAAGTAATAAACGTTCCCATTGGCTTGCTCCAAAACTATGATAGTTTCTCGGATAAACCACTTCATACCCTCAAGCAGCATTGACATAAGAAATTTCACCCTATGCCGCCATCAAAGATTCCTGCTTCTACGTAAACATTATGCTAATATAGATGTTACAAAGAAGAGAGTTAAATTTCAGGCAAACCAGTATAAGGATACAACTTTTCACAAGCAACATTAATGAACTCGTTGATGTCAAAACATATGAAAATTTACTATTAGATACAGCACATAAATAAAAATAAAACAGGGTTACTGGATTGGTAAATTGTTCATAGAAGGGAAAAATCCTAACCTCTTCCCAAGTTTTTCCAGCAGCTTCAAGCAAAGCAGCATTGCATGTCTTAAGTTCTATGAAGGAACCTGTGAACATTGAAGCTGCCTCCTCCCATCCTCTATTATGTCCCATACACCTGCAAGATTTCTCATTATCAAATCTACATCTTGGTATGCTTATTTGCTTTCATGATTTACTAGCAAAGGAAAGCACCCTATCTTTGAACGTCACATGGGAATGAAATACTACCATTTACATTGTCTTCCACGGAAGTTAAAGACAAATATTAATCCAAACTATACAAATGGAACCATCATTGCAAGTGATGATAAGAGTTTGAATCAACACCATTTACAAATTCCAAAATAGAATTGCTAGAATTGGTATGAGGAAGGAAAAAAAGTTTATTTTGCATGTTCTATTAAACACACAAAATATTTTTCCACTTCGATAGGGTGTCCAACGAGCTAAGACTACAAATAGAACAACAACAACAACAATAACAAGAAGTAAGAAGGTGATAACTAATAAAGTTTCACACTTGGAACTCACATAACAGTAAGGATTTCATCCCTCGCATATTTAGAAATAGCATGTTGAAGATGATCCGCGGTTTGGCCATCCATTGCCGCAACAGAATAAAAGCTGGAAATGAAATGAACCTCAGCTTCCAAGAAGCCATGCACATGTTCCTGCATTATCTCAAGTGTCTCCCTCGTTCTCATCGCATCACTGCAGCCATCACCCGAAAAAGAATCTCAACATCAATAACGAGTAAATGATCGACAAGAAGTGTTGAGAACTCAGCTCAACAAATCCAAACCTAGATAAAATAAGTTGAGGAATCCAGCCCAATTGTTGAAGCTTTTTCGAAACTTCGACAGCGTCAACTTGTCCGGCTTTACTCAGAGGACGATCATGATCTATCACCAAAACAGAGTTGTAATCACAATCAACATACAATGAAGAAAACTTAAACCAATTCAAGATGTGTATTTTTTTTTTCCTTTTCTTTTCTTTTTCTAGTTTAATTCAGCATATAACATTTCATTAACTTACAATAAACAGATATCAACCATTTCCCACTACAATGATCATTCAAGAATCTAAATTTACCATTCAAAGAGTACGTGTTCGCGAAAAACGAAGAACGTTAATAATTTAAGAGTGAAAATTTCAGTGAAAGCGAATACCTCGCAGAGAAGGATATTCCCAGGAGCTCTTGGCGTGACGAAGAAGAATGAGACGACGCACCACCGCTTGCGAGGGAGACACCTGTCCTTCCACCGTCACCGGCGTCTCTATATGCAAACACCGACACCGGAGACGACCACCGCCACTTATTTTGATCGACGAATCGGTTTTCAAAACGGGAGGTGGCAACCAATTCTGCATGTACGTCATCGGATAACCTAATATTCTGCTGCTCATTATCGCCATTGATTTTCTGCTCTGCTCAGTTTCCAGTGAAGAAAGCGATTGGGTGTTTTAAGTAAAAACAATCGCAGTTTTTACATTGGGCCTGATAAGGCCCAAGTAAAAAGCCCAAGTAGGCCCGAAGTAGATAATAGCCTGTGGTCGCAGGGTAACTATAAACGTGGAAGTAATTCATTTCGATTCCACAACGACTGTCCAATTTCCTGCTTTGATGTCGATGACGACGACGACGATCATCATCTCTAGTAGTGGTGCCCCAAACATCCATTTATAAACAAAAGCAGCGGCGCAGACCAGCGGAGCCACCGATTTCAAAAGATCTATCAATCCTCCACTCGAACAACCTCTATCGTCGCTCCAATTCCCAACCAGGTCAAATTTCGTGACCTGCCTCTCTCTTTTTTTCTTTTTTTTTTGGGTATATTTTATTTTTATGCGAGAAAGGTCGAGACGTGCACAGTTACTTCATCGAATTTTTTATATTTTAATTCTCATGGATGATTGATTGTGAATTCATCACATGTCGATTTTTTTTGCTTTCTCTCGAATTTTTATTCATGTATGGTTTGTATACTTGTATGTATGATTGGTGAATCACCAAAAAAGGCTTGTAATTCATTATGGAATTCAACTTGTTTGTTGTAGTTAGCAATTTTACAGGTTTATTCGTCTTTACTTGCAATATTATGTGAGTTGCATGTATTGGTTTCGGTTGTTTAATATTCATTAAACGTTTGGGTAATTTTCGGTTCTCGCAATATGGGATTACAAGGTTTATTGGAAATTTAATGCCATTGCAAAGATTTGTCATTTGTATGAAAAATCAGCACAAAATGGTGACTTTATCTCAGTCTGTCTTATAGGTTGCGAGCATTGCATTGGCATTTTTGTACGCCAATTGCTTTCCTTCCTTCATGATATAGTTGTTGTTGGCTTCAGGTATAAAGCTACTTTGCAGAACATGTCCCAACAGCAAGGGGATGACGAAATCTATTATGTTGCTGATGATTACGAAATGGCGGAAGTAGATGATGATATGTATTTCCGAGCTAGAATTATGGAAAATTCAGAATCAGATGATGACGACGATGATGAATATGATAATTTGGTTTGTTCATTTCATAACCCAATTCTTATTCTATTATATGGTGTTGCTCTTTCCTTCCTTGTAAAGAAGAATACTTTTTAAGGAATGTTTAATAACAAATTTTCTACTTTTCACTTCCTTTTTAATTTTTCTTTTTGGTGTGTGCCTTGTGGGCTATGTTGGGGCATGGCTTACTTGTACAGGATAGTAGGATAACTGATACGACTGCCACTGATGCTAGGAGAGGAAAGGATATCCAGGGAATTCCTTGGGAGAGGCTGAGTATTTCCCGTGAGAAGTATAGACAAACTAGATTAGAGCAGTACAAGAATTATGAAAACATACCTCAATCAGGAGAAGGTTCAGAAAAGGTAACATGTGTTTCTGCTTAGCTGCTTATGTATGGATAATTCTGTCAACTGGGACATTCTTTTAACCCTGTTTTTGTATTTTCCATTCAACTTGTCACAAGGAATGCAAGCCCACAAAGAAAGGGGGAATGTATTATGAGTTCTGGCGTAACACTAGATCTGTAAAATCAACAATTCTTCACTTCCAAGTATGTTTATATCTTCCTTTAAGTCATTTAAATATGGATTATGCTCTTTATCCATATTACCCCAACTATCACAGATTGAATCTCTTTCAGATTATTGGATTCACTAGGACAGTAATGATTAGTTGTGGAGCCGACATGGATTTATAGATTGATGCTAGTACTTTTTCTTTTTTTTTCCGACTTTGCAGTTGCGAAACTTGGTTTGGTCAACATCAAAGCATGATGTCTACCTCATGTCACATTTCTCTATTGTTCATTGGTCTTCGTTAAGTTGCAGGAGCACTGAAGTTCTTGATGTTTCAGGGCATGTGGCGCCATGCGAGGTGCATCTTTCTTTTCAAGTTACATATATGTTTAATATGAAGTTGGAATGTATATTTAGACTCAAGTTTGTTTGGTCCAATAGAAACATCCTGGCAGCCTGTTGGAAGGATTCACACAGACTCAAGTTAGTACGCTGGCAGTACGGGATAATTTGTTGATTGCTGGAGGATTTCAGGGAGAACTTATTTGTAAGGTAATTTTTATCTCTGGGTGCTTTCGCACATTGTTCGTTGCAGTTGCAATCATAATCATATAAAAAACAATGTTCAAAGCAAATTTACATCACTTTTACCTTATTTTCTCTGCATGGATGACTGCTACCATGTATTAACATTTAAGCTTGTGAACCTTTCTGATATATATTTTTATTTATGGTCTTTTTCATGGATTATTATTAATTTGGATTCCTATCCACTCGTGTAATTTTTATGCCATATTTTGGATTTTTCCTTTGTTGTTAGCGTGTTTGCTTCTTCTTCTTGAAATTTCAATACATCTGATAAATTGTTTTGCTGTTGGAATGCAGTATTTAGATCGACCAGGAGTTAGCTTTTGTTCAAGGACAACTTATGATGATAATGCTATCACAAATGCTGTTGAGATTTATGATTGTCCCAGGTTGTTTTCTTTTCTTTATATTTTTTTTAATTAATTGGTTGGATTGGGAGTGGGAGTATTCATAGGAATATCCAACCCTGACTTTAATCTCATTATGTACCAGTGGTGCTGTTCATTTCATGGCCTCAAATAACGACTGTGGAGTTAGGGACTTTGATATGGAGAGATTTCAACTTTCAAAGCATTTCTGCTTTCCTTGGCCTGTGAATGTAAGTATCCCTGTCAGAATTTATGTCCTTTCACTAGATTTTCTTTTCTATTATTTATTCCCTTACATATGTTTTCTGATAGTCTGTAAATTCTGCATTTGTGCTACCAATCAAGTATATCCATGTTCATGTATAGATATATTTTGTTTTTAGTTCTTCTAGTTTAGAGAGTGAGGATCTGTACGTTTGTGCATTATCACATAATATCTTATCATTCTTAAGTGATCTGGAACATAGCCAGATAGGCCTTAGCATTGGTCTCAACTTGAGCTGAACATGCTTTCCATGGATTATATAGTACATTAAGCTGATTTCAGATGTTGCTGATATAGAAGTAAGGTCAAGCAGCATGTGTCATCTTGTTTGCATTGATAAGCCATGACCAACGCACTTAAGTCCTGATATTTTCTTTTGAAACATGTGTTTATATGTTTCATTTTTTGTTGCCTGTTTACAGCACACCTCTTTGAGTCCTGATGGTAAGCTTCTGGTCATTGTTGGTGACAACCCAGATGGGATACTGGTGGATTCTCAGACGGGAAAGGTAGTCACTTTTCCTATTTTTGTTTGGTAGAAAGTTGATGGTCGCATCTCTGGTGTATGGCGACCACACATGTACTTTAATGAGAACACTTTTAGCTAATTTGACGTCTGTCATTGTAGACTATAACGCCTTTATGTGGACACTTGGACTTCTCATTTGCATCTGCATGGCATCCTGATGGCCGCGTCTTTGCCACTGGGAACCAAGACAAGACTTGTCGTGTATGGGATGTCCGGAACTTATCAAAGTCTGTTGATGTGCTCAAGGGCAATTTGGGAGCTATTCGATCAATTCGTTTCTCATCTGATGGGCAGTTCATGGCCATGGCAGAGCCAGCAGATTTTGTGCACGTCTATGATGCAAAGAACGGGTTTGAGAAAGAGCAGGAGATCGATTTTTTTGGGGAGATCTCCGGTGTGTCTTTTAGCCCTGATACTGAATCACTTTTCATTGGAGTGTGGGATCGTACCTATGGTAGCCTCCTTCAGTACAACCGATGCAGGAATTATACATATCTTGACACCATTTTGTGAATTCATATCTGAGCTTGTTGTTGTGAGATTATACCTGCAATTTATATCCATTTTTATTGGAACATGAGAAAATGGTGGGTCTGACATGTGGTGTACATGAACAAAGATTAGATACTTCATGTTACTGTGTTGTAATATCTTGATATTGTTCTTGGTTTTCAAAAATAATATTAAGCACACAATCCGGTTGTGAGAGAAAAGATTGGGGGTGTATGGGCAGGTAGGAGGAGTTGAGCAGTTGAAAGGGTCTGTAAAATAAAGGAGACTGTAAAGAAGCTTTCGAGCATATGTGATTAGGAAAAATCAATTAACTGCGAGTAAGACTAGACTTGCTATTTTATTTCTGATTATTAGTAGATTATATCATGGGGTCTTCTGTTTATTTTCTTCCTTCGATTTTCCTTCCCTTAACATCTCATGCAAAAATATTTAAACTCAATACGATCATAGACTTTTCTCAGAATACTTATCATAGTTTTATATTTTTTCTTTCGCCAATGAGATGTCGCTAATGTAATATTTCAACGAGGCTGTTACATGTTTCTTAGTTTTGGTAGTTCTTCTGAAAATGCAAGTATATATCGATAACATTGTGTGGAAGAATACTGTTGTTTGACGATTCATATTAGGGGCGTGAATTCTCTACTGAATTATTGCAGGAAATGAGTTCTAATTTCTCATGTTACTTTTCATACTTTTTTTTGAGTTCAAATACATACTCTGTTGTTTCTGTGGGATCGAATCTCCTCTTCAATTTTGCTTCTTCTGGGTGTTTTCTTCCTTGAAATTCTCTTCAATTTGTTTGAGAACGATTTCCTCTTCCACCTCAAGTTGTTCCATGCACTCTTCCAAGGCAGCCACCAATTCTGGATCGAAGATGGTGCCCTCACTGCATTTGTTTGCTAACCCAGATTTAGGTAAGTTATAGCTACCAAATTTTGGAGTGACATAGGTACCAGGAGAGTAAACCTGTCCTCTGGATAGCCATTCGCGAAGATCCGCAACCTCTGGAAACTCAATGCTTTGTGGGATTCTGAGTGATTCTAGCTCATTTGCCATGGCCTTTCTTTTCAACCCCTTCACATACATATTTCCTTTTTGTGTTGTTTCCTCTCTTGTCGTGGGGCTATCAACAGTTGGTCCTGAACTAAAAAGGGTGTCCATCTCTTTGATCACTGTGTTTTCTTCTACTCTTGATTGTTCTAGTTCCTGGTATAGTTTTTGAGCAGCGTGTTCTGATAAGTCTGAAGATGATTTAGAGTGGTGAAGTTGCAAGGAGCCGTTTTTACCCCCAAGCCCTGTTTGTCCTGCCCTGGACAAGCAGATTTTTTCTACTATTGCATCGAATTCCTCGACCGTGTGGAAACTCCTGGCACGCGTCCTACCCCCATTCGTCTGCTTGAACCTATATTCCTTAATCCCATCAAAACTCTCTGGAGCCATAGAGGACACCTCACAGTCGTCAAAACAACGAAAACTTTTCAATCGTCTGGCTAGATCAACCTCAATGGATTCTATATCTTTTTGTAGAACTGGACTTGTTGGTTGCACTTGTTCCCCTTGTTCAAGACTAGCTTTCAATTCCCATGTGTCACTGGTTTCATTTCTTACAAGCTCAACAGTTGGATTTGAGCATTTGTTTGATTCTGAAGCAAAACTCGTCGAGAGGATTTGGTTGGGTACGGAGTTGGCTGAAGAAATCAGAGCAAGGAAGTTACCACTGCCATTGGCTCTTCTCCTATGCAAACTCTTGTTGAGGTCTTCCTGGAAACTCAATGATCTTGACACTAGTTTTGAAGAAATGCATCCCATTTTTTCTTTTAGGAATATTGTTCAACTACAACCCAGGTTTAGCGGAGAAGATTATTGTTTTCTAATAATAATAAGAATAAGACAAACCAAACTGGTGAGGAGAAAGAAGAGGAAAAAAAAAAAAAAATCAAACAAGAGATTGCAAGCTAGCCACACCTGAAATATGGATGGATTGAAGTCTGGTCCATTCGCGATACTTGGAAGTTAACTCCATCTGGTTTTCAACTCCATCTCAAGCAACTCGAAATGGGATTGGTGTATTGATGATGATCAAGTATTTGATAAGGGTTGTTATCATAGCCAAGTCAAAGGAGACCGTGGAAGAGTGATTTTTTTAATGCATGATAGGCTTATGCTAATAGAATTCAAAATTTGAGGCCTTGGACCAATTAAATAATCAAAACCTATTAAGCTGATTTTTGTATGAATTCCCACACGCCGTCCACTCCAGACAAAACCTAACCACTACAACACTAGAGCGTAGGCCGTAGGGGGGCAACATCTTAATTTCAGATATTTCATTCATGGTGATGGTTGGGTGACTGTTTGGTTTGGCGGACCAAAAGTAAACAGTTTGTGTTTTTGCACCCCAATTTAACCACCTTGACTGCATATATCAAGCTATCACAGGCTGGCTTACAAAGACATGCCACAAAATTCAAAAATTTAAACGAGCTTGTATTTAAGTGAAGAAATATAACGAAATTCATACAAGCATCCCAACATACATATATTCTGGACTAAGAATTGAAGTTACTTCTATATCTCAACATATATGTAATGCACTGAGGCCTGGCTCTTCATTACAAAGTGGTGCCGTGAAAGTTCAAGGGAGGCACCATTGCATCAACGCCGAAAAGCATTGCCTTCGCCTTCCGACCTGCCTTGCGAATAATGGGTTCGGCGACGAACACTCTCCTCTATAGTTGAGCTTCCTCCCCTCTCAGCACCAAATACACTCTTTTTAGCAGCCTCGAGAAAGTTCTTGCCACTAACTACCTCATCCCGGGTAGCTTCTCTTGCCTCATCTTCCTCGGCCTTCCTCAGCCTTTTCCATCTCTGCTCTTCGTGCAATTCAGCATTCACTTGCATCTCCCGCAGCCTAGCAGCCCGATCTTCTTCTGAAATCTTGGGAGCAGGAGCAACATTACGACGTCTATAGTTTGACTCACTCCTACTTGCAGCAGCAGAGTTGTCACTTCTAACCGAATCATAGTAGCTTTTGTTTTCCCTTCCTTTTCTGTCAGCATCGTAATTTCTCCGACCTTCAGATGGGTGTTTATCATGCTTTGATCTGTCATAATTTCTCTTTGTAGAGTCTTGGGCATCACTTCTTGCACGTTTAGATTCTGAAAGGCCACTGGGTGACTGCTCTCTGTATTTCGAGTCCTTGTAGTGGTTCTTCCTATGATCTCTTCTATCACTCAATTCATCCGCGGAATCTGATCGTTTGTTGTAATGATGCTCCTCCTCAGTATATGACCTCTTGTGATTTCTAGACTTCCTCGGTTTTTCTTCTTCAGAAGACGTGGCATGTTCTGAATCAGAGTGCTTCCGATGCTTCTTCTTCTTCTTATGTTCTTTTTTATCAAGAGACTTGTCCTTGTGTTTCTTCTCTTCAACCTGTCAAAAAGAATTATTGGGTCAGCAAAACAGCATTCTAGCATCGCATTAGTCTTCGAAAAGAGTTTGCATCAATAGAGGGTTTGATTGCAGTCTATCTCAATTTACCATCATAAAAGAACAAAAAGCCAGCAAATTGTTACATGAAGGCAATCAGTATTGAAACTAAAACCGAATAAAGAAGGAAACATACGGATTTGCGAATTTGGGCCATCCTGATTGGGTTGTTTTTGACGCGGGCAAGCGCTTCCTGCTCACGCTGGCGAATCAAAAGCAAGGGATCCGAATGGAGTTTTCGCCAAGCGTCGGTGGCAGAGTGAGGCTTATCGTCGAACAAAGCACCTGGAGCAGACGACTGCTGTTTTGAAGAGCCAGTAGCCGCAGAAGGCGGGGCACCGGAGGAGGGTTGATCGAGTGTCTTGAATCCACTTCCACTCGCAGCCGCTCCTCCTCCGCCTCCGTCACTCTTCCCAACGGCAAGCCCTGAATCGTAAAGGAAATCCAACCGCTCCTGCCTCCTGAATGAAACCCCCAATCAAAACAACAAGTTAAACCCTAACCCTAAAAAAGGAAAAACCGAAATGAATTAATAATTTTTTTTTCGATTAATTGATGACTTACGGGACGAGGCCGGCTTGCTCTTGAAGTTGACGAAACTCGCTTTTTTCTCGCTCTTCCTGGATCTGCTTACGTAGCTCGTCCAATTTCTTCTCCTCAGCATCGTGCTTCTGCTCCGCCTTCCACACGTTCTCTATGTTCCTCAAGCTTCCCGTGTGCCATCCTTTCTTGTTCAGAAACTTCAACGCCATCGTTTACCTCTCAATCAATCGATCGATTTCACTGGAGGTATCAATTTCTCTGATGCAAGCTCGTGTTTTTATGCGAATTTTGGAGGCACCATTTGTTTTTTTTTTTTTGTGATTTTTACTTTTGTGCGTACCACGTGGCGTGTGTCTTTGACTTTGTGCGTACCACGTGGCGGATTAGTCCTTCTACTCAACGACGTCGTAAGTAGATGATGTGTTTTTAATACTAAATAGAAAAACGCTGCGTTTTGTTTGATGGCTGGAATTACTCATGACTGTAAACAGAAACAATTATATAAAGAATAAAGAGGAACTGTTATTACTGTCACAATGTCAATTGTACATTCTATTATTGAATGAAAACAACAACTCATATCAAAATCATATCTACATTCACATCAAGCCAAATATGCAATAGGCTCACCAAAAAAATTGTGAAATTATTTACAGGCCTTACAATTATTGAACAACAACACATATTTTGGCCTGGTCATCACTCTCCAAAGGCTTGAGATTTGTTAAAAGAATAAAGACGTGCGGAAAATTCAATTTTGATAACTCTCGTAACAACACCCTTCGATCTCTATCATCGAAAGGGAATTTGAAAAATGAAATTCCTTGTGTTGTGGTGAATGCCAAAGGTCAAATTTTTATCTCATATGGACAGCATTTAGTGATAAAATGTTGGCATCTTCCTGGAATTTAATGGGAGGAGCACGAAGCCTTTGATTGAATTGCATGATTTGGCCTCTTAAGCTGCACTCTTCCACCTGAAAATACAAACCATCTTTATAAGAATTTACTAATAAAAACAAACTACTTAACATATTTAATGAGTCATTTTTTAGTACCGGACATTCAGATATTTTTGTTTATAAGATATCAAAATTTAGTCTTTGGATGTGGCTGTTAGGAGAAATATAATGCAAACGTAAAGGGAGTCTTTTAGTAAAGGATATATTTATAAAAGTTCAATAATTATGAATTCTCTACAATAAGCATTCGGGTATAAATGAATCTTAAAAGCCGACATCTAAATCTGAGAGCTTTTATTGATATAATTTATGGTCATTTTTCGCCAAGCAAGTACTTAGTTGAATTGGGCAGGAAATAGTAGGAGACAAGCACAAGCTTGTTTAATGCAAACCTGGAAAGCATGTGTTTTAGACAACAAAACTCCACATTCTTCGATGAGAGCTCTTTCACTACCAGTCGCCTTAGCTAGTTCTGATATCAAAATATCCATTTCATCTGCCTGCATTAAAAAACCCAAACACATACATGTAAACAATACAGCAAGACATTCCCTTAGAATTTTACCATCGCCCTTAAAACAAATTCAAATTGATTACTTTTTACCATCAACTAAGTTACTCTCTCAACTTAGACAAACTTCACCATTAATGACGAAAATGTTTCAAAAGAAAGTCTTTGTTGATTAAAATACAGTTTCATCACACACAACCTAGATAAACTTCACAGTTAATGGTAAGTTTCTTGATAATGCTTCAAAAGAAATTCTCTGTCAATTATAATAGAGTTTCATCACTCCTAACCTAAAGAAAAATTAATGTTCTATGATTCGACCAGTAAATTTTACTCAATATCTGACCTTTGGTAACAAGCTTTGAATATGGGAAATTATAATCTCCATAATCTTTGCAGAAGAGCTCAATGCCTCCCCTACCTCTCTGACATCAGCCTGCCATGTACACATATCTAATGGTCAGTATATCATCAACGTGAAGAGTAATAAAAAGACAACATATTAAAGCAATGCAAGAAACATAAGATAAAGCATTTCTTCAACTACAGACGCAAAAGACACAAATACCATACCTTGATATTCCCACCAATAGGCAGTTGAAGCGACGTGTTCAACAAAGCTTGAATTATCTCTGATAAAGAAACTGAGTAATCACCTTCAAAAGCACTCCATTCATCCAAATATGGCATCTGAATTTGATTATAAGAAGTATTGTGAATCTCAGACTCAAAAAATAAAATTTATTAGAGCACCACGTATTGAAATGCATGAGAATCAAAGAAACATTAGCCATTCATTAAGCAAGAAGCCTTACTTGAGCATCAAGAATTGTTGATAGAGTTTTCATTCTCTGTAGTAGCCCAAGTTCCATGCGTTTTCTTTTCACTGAATCGTATAAATCAGATACCTTGAGCCCAAGAGAGTAAAGCATTCTCTACAAATATAAACAAAAACACACAAATTAGCTTGATATAATTATAGGGTGAATAAAGAGGTGAATAGAAGGATCACTGACAGAGAAATTCTGCTAACAATAATATGTACTTTACGAGTAAAATGAAATTTTGATTAAACCCCCTTTTTTTGTTCAATTGGAGCCCTCTTAGGGCCAAATAATCGTACAAAATGGTTTTACCAATTGAGCTATTACTGTCAAAAAATTTGTCTAGTTAATTGAAAGAATAAACATGATAACTATACATAGACAAATGGACAAAATTGATGTGTGTGAATATGTTTACAGATAAAACTAATGACTATTCATATAGAAAGTATTATACACTAACATATATAAAATATTCTTTTTATTGCACTTGTTTGTCATATGTTCATTCACTTATTTTGCTGGAAAATTTCTGTCGCCTTATGTCTAGTGCTGGCGATCTGTCATAACATGCATCCATTACTAATCAAATTTTGTTTCTTTTCCATTACCATAATTCTCAACATTCCCACTTTTTGATCAGTAAATTTCCACTAAACATGTCATGAACCATATGTTGAACACTATCTTAGTCAAAAACCAGAACATCAGACTCTAACATCTCCAGTATTGAGGCTCTTATTCTCAAGACACACACCACAATCTTCCACAAACAAGTCTTGACATCCTACCATTGTTTTGAATTTCTATCAAGTTGTGGCATACTCAATGTGCTAGTGGAACACTAATAATTATCTCCATATATGATTTGAACACTATTAAGCTAATCAATAACATATACCCAAGATTAACAATAAAATCAAGATATCAAACTCAAAAATTTTGAGTGACTAACCTCGGTTTCTCTTCTCTGAGCTTGTCTGGAAGCCTCTGCCTTTGCATTAGCAAATCTCCATTGTAGATGACGATTGTGAAGCATTTTGAGAGCATGCGTGTCTTCCTGATGACTCGGAGCTTTCTTTCCTCCCTTCTTGGCATCTGCCCCTGGTTTTACACTGGTTGGCGGAACTGGTGGCAGAGAAAGACCCCCCATTTTCAAAGAGTTGGAGAATGACCTTGATAAAGCAGACGTAGTCTTTTCACTGCCTCTTATCGAAGAAAACAAATGGTGTTGGGAAGCGGATAGAGACAGATTTAGCGAACGCGAAAATGGGGTCAAAGCGGCATTGGCATTGACCCTGTTGATACTATTACTATTCCTCTCACCGAGCAATCTAGCCGAAACTGTTGGCAGCATATCTGCATCAAGAGAACTTTGTGATGAAATGTCATCAGAATTGGTCGAATTCGTGTCTTCCTGCGATGCAGGTTGAGCTGATAAGGACTGTAAAAGCTTGGTGGCAGCTGTGTTGCTGCCGCTGGTCGACCGTTGAAGTAGCCTATTTGGTTTTGAAGAAGTTGTTGTTGTTGTCACTGTTGGGGTGTCAGGTCTGGAGCATCTGCCTGTAAATTTGCCTCCGTTATCGTTAAACAGCTTCATCATAGAACGAGGAGGCTGCTGCTGCTGCTGTTGTAATCTCCGCTGGGACTGAAAAGGGGATTCCAAGCTCCGGGCGGTCTCGATGGGGCGATTCTCGTCGGAGCTCATCAAGTGCTCCGTCTCTTTACCGTCCTGGTGCCGGCGGTGCCTCTGGTGATGATTCGGCTTGTGAAGCGGCGACTTGGCGGACACGAGATGCGGATCACCGCACGATGAAGAAGAAGATGTTGATATTGATATTGGTGATGCAACGGGAGACATGAACCTGGAACTGACCTCTCTGACTCTGGGACGCCGATGAGGTGGCGGAGGAGGAGGAGGCGCCGCCACCGCTAGAGTAGAGTTGGTATTGTCTGAAAGTGCTGACGATGTCGTCTGGTCAACTGGTGCCATCTTCTTCACTTCATTCATGATTCCTTGGATTTTTCCAAAAGTTAAATCTCCCGATTGACGCGATTAGGGATTGGATCCGATGATCTCCGGTTCTGTTCTGTCTCCGTCAAATTGGCTATGATGAGTGCTTCTTCGACACAGATACAACTATTTCGTGCAACAACGATAAAAAAAAAACTAGCCGTTAGATGAGAGGAACCAGCAGTAACGGTCCTATTTTTCAAAAAGTGGGTTTTGTTTCCTTTTGTTAAACAATTTTTTTTTTTTTCCAACACAGTAAACTTTACCATCCCTTTTTAACTTAATTGTACATTTTCTCCGCGATCGACACGTAGCCTCCCTTTGTCACCCAAGAAATATAATATTATAAATAAAAGGATGCAGATCTTATTACCTATAAATATAATTTACACACTAATTTTATAACTATATCCATACTTAAAATTTAAAAATTAATTCATTAATAATAAAATCCTGTTTGGCATAACTTTTTCTTTAAATTTTAACTTTTTGAATATAAGTACTTTATTAAAATTAATTTTACTTATTTTTATAAAATTTTATTTTATTTATAAACCCTTTTAAATTATTAATACACCCAATTTACTCCTTACATCATCATGTTAATTAAAACTTACATAAACATCGATTATAATTCTTTTTATAAAGATCTCATGAATAGACCACTTGAAATTTTATGGTCTAGTCTCATTTTTTTTATTATACCCAAAAATCATCTTCTTTTTGTTACACCAGATCCTAAATCGAGAATTGATTATTGGAGCCCACAAAACACCCTTTTCATTTTTCTCAATTATCCACTTGGCAAATTGGCTCTCCCATATGATTTTCGTGGGGCAATTTTAAAAATCAATTTTCTAACAAAAGCAATGAAGGCCCAACTAAAAAGAAAAAGAAAACTGTTTTAGCAAAAATGGCAAACAAGCAGACATACAATAACACACAAAGGTAAACGAAAAGGCAATACTGGCTATAACTATGGCATCATAAAAATAGGTAACTTTTCACCACATCATCTCCATATGAGAGAAAACATGAATACAATTACAAAAACTGTAGATATATCATAGTATGCAAGAATTTCTATTTATATATTTTCTAAATCACGTGTACAATCAGTATCAGTATTGTCCATGCTTCAAACAAATGTCACCCTATCGAACTTGAATTACTCTTATCTTGGTATGTAGAAGAATATGGAGGTCAGAGTAATATGTGCATATCCAGAAATCCTTTTTTTTTTCTTTCTTTTTTTTTTTCTTTTTTTTTTTTTGCCGTGCATTGCTCCATTATCATCTCTAAGCTATTAAAAAGTTGACTCCATCTATGATTACCGATGTGTTCTTGGTATAATTGTTAGTCGAACTTAGCCACGGCCACGGAAAGTCCCTCGTCTTGCACTGGGCATTGGATCATCTGCAAAGCATCAAAAAGCTTAAAATTATAAGAAGCAAATGTGACGGGGACCTAAACATTATAGCACAAGCAAATAATTACAATGATGATATCTACATGAAACAAGTGCTTCCTTTAAACCTTAACAAATGCGTATAGGTCATCAGCTGCTTGCGAAAAGGATAATATCTAAATGACTTGGTCAAAGCAGCAGTAAACAAAATGGTTGATGCAATCAGAAGCACTAGATAATGCAGTAATGTTATCAATACTTAAGCAGGAGATTCCACAATATATATTTTATTCAAAAGATTGATTCTCAGTCTTACCATCTTCTTCATCTTCATCTCCATTGTGACTTGTAAAGAACGGGGTCAGGTAGTTTTTATCTAATGCTGTGAAGGATGCCGCGCTGCAAGAGTAAAGTTCATGAATAAAACGCATTAAATGCTAAATGAATGTAACAGAAGGTTTTTCAAAGTCGCATGATATAAGGAAAATCTTCAAATGTTACCTCCTGTGCAATTCTTTTAATTTCATCTTCAACCGGTTCCCTGATGTTGGATCCTCATCATCATAAGAGGGAGCAATGTAACCACTGTTGCTCTCAAAGTTCTGTAAACAAATATTGGATTTACGTATTAAAAACTTGAAAATTTACCATACCACCATAAAAGCTGCCGTATCCAGCAACTATTGAAGTACAATAAATCTGAGGTGTTTATACAATTTCTGAATTTACGTTAAAATAATAAATTAATTTGGCATAACTTACTTCAGCTAACGGACTTTCATGGGCATCACCTACAACTTGTAAAGCTTCCAGCATGGTACCAGTTGAACCTCCAATCAGTAACACCTAAAACATTGTTTAGAACTTTTAAGTAATTCATTAGAACAAGTAACATATGCAACTTGCACACATTCAAAACTTTAGGATTTAAAGTCTGGAGTTTATAAAAAGCCAAAAATAGAAAATTACAGTTCCACGTATTTTCAGGCCACTTTTTATGCCATGTAATGCATGAGTAACTCTAAGCAAAACAAGAAGCAATAAAAATAGAAGTTAGACTGACAGGACCTTGAATCTTTCATATGCAGCTAACTACTTAATTTAACTTCCTTATGATAGGCCAACGGCATTAGAACACAAACAATTAACGAATAGATCTAAGTCACAACCAATAATGAATAAATTAAAGAATTTATTAGTCTAGGCAACCAAATTTCAAAGGACTTTTAATGTACAGTTCTATGCTTACTGTCAAAACAACTATGGCAGTGGTTGCAGTGAATATGGTCTGCCCGTGTCCTTCTGGAAGATCATGAACCGATTGCAAAGCAAGAGCAAAAGCCATAGCACCACGAAGTCCTACCAGGACCAAAATTTGTGAGCAACATGGAAATTGTGTTCAACTCCTAACTAATCAATATCAGAAACAAAAAAGATGAATAAAATATTGTCAGCATTTCTGTTCTTACCACTGTACCAAAGAGCTTTTTGATGTTTCAAAGGAATTTGTCGGTGTGCAGGACGAGCCAAATTAACCAAATATCCACAAGAAAAGACATTTGCTGCCCTACAAAAATTGATTGCACAACCTGATTAATAATTCCACTAATACAATATTGTAAAGAACAATAGCATTGGCATGTACTGAAACAGCCCTGCACAAATTCACAAGTTTAGCAAATGCAGCACGCATACCTTGCAACTCCAATGAATAACTGAGATAATCATATCGCAAGTTAAGGAATAAAAAGAAATGCCAGTTAAAGAAAATTTCCTAATGTCTGAGTCAAGGATACAATGGAGAAAAAGATAAACCCGACGTGTGACCAGCTATGTTTTTCCATGGCAATATCAAAACCCATGTAAATAAATCTGAAAATCAAACAAGAAAAGGTCAAGGAAGGTAGAGTTGTTGCACAGACAGTAATGTACAATTACTTAATACAAATAAAAATAATGAATCACTTACACAAATGTCTCGGCCAATGATGATATCAAATGGAAAAATTCTTGTACAAATTGCTGTGATTTTTCTGACAAATTTGAGAATGTATAACGCTTCATGACCTAAAATAGGATAACATTTCTAGTTACACCACTTCACATGTGCGATCAAGTAGGTGAAACTTATAAATCAACTTACAATTCCAGTGAACAATATCGACACAATACCAGAGAGGCCAAGACCTTCTGCAAGCATGTACCTAAACATAATACAACAGTTTGATATTGAATTTGCACCATAGCACCATGACTCAAGCGAGATTCAGAATATGAAAATAAATGGCCCAAGAGAATGCTTACGAAAAATATGGAAAAAGAACAAAGAGACAGCTCTCCAAGTTCTGAAGACTGAACAGAGAATAAAACCAACATAAATTGATCAGAAATCTTCAAAAAGAAAAGGAATTATCATAAGTCTGGAAAAAAATATATATATGTCTAGTACTCACTTGTCAATATCTAAAGCGGCATACTTGAAAAGGTTCTGGGAATTAAGGTTTTACAATCATTCTAACAACTATAAGTTCATGTAGTAGAATATGGGTTATAAATAAGGATCGACGGAAAGGATATTAAAGCAGAAATAAATCCAACTCCAACACCTGCAGAGCAATTAATAACGCGTTGTCAGTAAAATCAAGAAAAGCATAAAAATGAACATTTTAAGAAAAGACGTGATGACAAAAGATCTATTTAGTGGCTCTTAAGCAGGTATAAAATCTTTGCTTCCCTCAACTACATAACATGAAGACAAATACACTGATTTTTAGTAAATTGCAAGACGGAATGAAATAGCTACCTGCAGACATAGAACCAACAAAGGTCTCAAGAAACCTGACAATCACCATAAAGAAGTTTTCCCCAGATGAAGAATGACTTCTCACTAAGGACATTGTCCTGCACAGCAAGTACTGCTTACATAAACAAATCCCTAAACGTTTTCTAACCATTTAAGACAAATGCAATTACTCTACGTACCGGTACAAGGATATCGCCATCTACCATTTGTTAAAAAAAAAAAAAAAACCCCGTAAGCATTCTTCCAATGAAACAAAAGATTAATTCAACAAGAGCAGAAAATATCAACAAAAATAGCAACAAAAACTTACTGCATCATTTAAAACAGATTCTCCGAAAACCAAGGCATAGAGATTCGTATCTGTGCCTAACTCCTGTAATTCGGATCAGCATATGTAAATGTGACCCAAATAAAAACACAGATACTTTACCAAATATTAAATGCTTACATGGTAGATCTAATCCCTCATAATAGTCTGAACAGTTTTAAGTAATTCAAGCACGAATCTAGAGCTCATGTAAGGCCACAATCACAAAAGATAACTATGAAATTTGTCCTTATTTTTTTTCTTTTTTTGATTTATTGCTCAAAGACATTTGTCCTAAAATAATATCTACAAAGTGAAATATCACCTGCCCAAATCTTTCTAGGGCATAAATTCAAGCATTTCAATTATGTTGGTTTTTTTAAGAAATTAAAGTATTAGTTAATGAACAAACTGAAGTACCAGCTTTAAAAGAGAAAAAAAAAATGATAAAACAGAAAAATAAGGAACCTCAGACCAGGCCTCATCAGCAGTCTCAGATTGATCTAATGTACAATAATGCAAAGGTTGAGCCTAAGTTTCAGATTTATGTCTCTAGAACAACACCAACTACAGCAACTCTTGTCCAAAGTGGCAGACTGCCGTAAAAATTTGAAAAAATTGGGTTGGGAAAGACCCATGCCTCCGACTTGTCCAAAGTGTGCGCTGAATTACCATATCAGGCTTACATTAATCTATCAAATTAAGAATTTAGAGATTCTTTATATAACTGTGGTACAATGTAATTTGGTTTGTATACAACACTTTGCCAGATCAATTTATTTAACCTAACCATGCAATAAATAGGAAGGAAGAAGTTTATCACCTGAAATATTGACAAAACAGTGACAGGATCTGTTGCTGATATAAGAGCACCAAACATCAGACACTCAACAAAAGGAAGTCTGTACATTAGGTACATCAAGCCACCAAGGTAACTATTAAAAAAAAAAAAAGCAGAAAACATAAGAAAAAGGAAAATCTCTCACGGCACGGAAAAGACAGTTATTTATAAATAAAAAAAATCTACTTACACTAGGATACCCGTAACCATGGAAGCTATAAAAGTTCCAAATATAGCAAACGTAACAATGGCTCCGAAGTTAGAAAAAAAGGGTTTCTGCAAAAACCACGACCATGAGGAGATGAGCCACTAAAAAGACGAAATACTAGGCAGTTAACTAATAAAACATATGCTGAGAACAAATGACAAGTACTTACAGGTGACAAGCTGAACCCTGACTGAGTATGAAAATCGAGTTAAGAAAAAAATTCAAATGGAATCAATGTGTAATTTAGTGTGCGTTTCCGTGTCCGTGTGCTTGTTTGAATGATCATAAAAATGTTAATTTTAGTGAGGATATAATATAATGGGAGGCAACAGAAACAGGAAGAAAAACTCCTCATGGAAATTGAACCACGTCCTGCCAAATCAAGCGAAAAGCAAAAAACAATGATCGAACTAGCTGTCGTTGTTCAAGCATCACATCACAAAATCAAAAAATCACAAAACCAAACCAAAAACGGAAAGTAAAATAGACAATACCTGATATTAGTTTCAGTGTTAGAAATGTTAGCGAGTACACCAACTATCAAACCTAATAACAATAACAACAACAATTCAGCAATTTAAGTATTTTATAAAAAAAAAAAACAATGCAAAATGCCTATTATTTTTATTTCTATTTTTACAAAATTGAAAATTCAAATGAACCGAGACAAAATCAGAGAAGGGAAAAGAATGAAGGACCTATGAGAAGAGAAGCGCTGGCTTCGGGAAGATAATAGAATTTGTGGCGGCGAAGGACGTGGCCAAGGACGAAGGAGAGAACGAGCATCATGATCTGTAAGAGTATGCCGACTCCGGCGGCTTGCTGCTCCTTTCCGGGACTCCCGCGCGTATCGTCCGTAGGAGATATCTGCAATTCCGCCACAGCCATTTTCAAAAGGCCCCCTTTTCGAGTAACCCTAAATTGCGAATTTAAAAGTTTTACTTTTCTCCTAAGAAGACGATGATTTCTAAATTACTATGCTCTGTTTTCAAAAGAGTGAGTTGATGTGTTGTGTAATTTCCATTTCTTGCTTGCTTGCTTGCTCGCTCTTCGTCTTCTCCTTCCTTTGACTCGTTTGTTTTTTATTTTATTTATTTATTTGTTTAAATTTCAGTTTTCTCCTTAGTTATGGAATCATTTGCATTTTAACCCCTATTGTCTTTAAAATAATTCTCTCGCATCAAGGTTTTAAGAGTAAGCGGTGATTTGTACTTATATAAATTTTATTATGTCAAAATTTAATCTTTTAAATTATTTATAGTAAAAAAGTTTTACGTTTTAGTATGACTTGTAAATCACTAAATCGATTAAATAACGGTTTAATTTGATTTTGGTCATAATAAAAACCAAATTAAATAAATGGATGTTCACACTAAGTGTTTGAGGTGAATAACTGGATCAATTTTATTTTATAAATAATTAATTATTTACCCTTATATAAGAAAATTGGGCTTTTTTTATAAATATGTATCAAAATCAAATGCAACAAGGCTTTTTCTTTATTTGGTTTGTAGGATCCGAGAGGATTCAGTCCAGGCCCGAATAAAAAGGTTATGGGCTACATGGGCTTTTGGTGGGTGGTCGTATGGGCTTTGATTAACAATTATTTCTTCTATATATGAGCAAAAGTGGTCCCACGTAACTCAGATTTGGACATATGATCAGCCAGAGCCAGCTTCTCTGGATCGATGTCAACATTTTCTTTTCTATAAGAGATGGTGATTTCAAAAGACTTTTCTCTCTGTCCAAACAGCAGAGAAACTTTTTTATTTTATATATTTATTCAACTTTTAGTATTGCTAGCTAGCCTGTTTGATCAAAAAGAAAGGGTCCCCATCGATGAGAATCAGTCTCGATCCCTGCCTGATAAGAAAACAAAATGCACTGCATATGCATCTAATCACAGTCATTTCAATTTAACAGATTATTGCAATCGAAATATTTACGTACGTGACAAGATTTTATCGTGTAAATAAGTCGTGTTAAAGCTTTTCTTTTTTTTTTTTTTTAAACACAACAACAAAGGAAGATTATCAGAATCTGCTATTCTCTCCTTTTTACATTAAAGAGAAGTAGCTCAGTGGGTGTGCATGCATCGACATGCAGGCATGTAATTAAGGTAATTAATAAGTGTTTAATTACAATCTACAAGACGCTATGCATCAGAAGCGCATGAAACGGCGATCGAGCATCGATGCACCCAACACACAGATACATATAAAGAATATATTCCATTACTGTTTATTATGATTTATCTAAATTAAAAAATATATATATATTATATATTAATGGGAAATAAAGGTGGACCCAGATCTCAGATGGGGTGCCACGTGTAATGATCTAGTTCGAACTTTCTCTTGATTATCAGTATCTATATATCAGTAATATCTTAATATTGTACACATATAATACAGTAAACAACAATGAAATGGGAGGAGGACCACTGTTTTTTTAACAAAGAGAGAATCTACATACCATATGCATTGGATATTGATGATGCATCTTCGGCTCAGATTTTATCATGTGTCATCAAGTCAAGTCATACATCATGCGAAATTTGAATGGAAAATGCATTCTGCATCGTAATACACTCAAGTTTTTTTTCCATAAAAGAGCCAGTTATACTATATAAAATATATAATTCATAAGAAAATAATATCAGAGAGAGAGAGAGAGAGAGAGATCAGAGATGCCAGGTGGGCAACGTGCGAGTAGCTCGCACCTCTATGTATAATGTATGGAGCTTTGGTTGGCCAGTGGAGTGGAGTGACCAGACCAATAAAACTTCAAAGTGACTGAGTTTTATAATAAAATAGATATCGTACGCCCATTAGATTCATGACTGAGTTTTGTATCGAAATGTAGAAGAAAGTAGTGATAATTCATGTATTTGAAATTAATTAGACCCAAGTAGTGTAAATGGACGAGAATAAGGTCAGTTTTCTTAGGAATTATATTAGAAGGATATGTGGTCAAGTCAATTCAAAAAACCAGAAAGAAAAGAAGGTAGAATAAACCACTAACTTCAACGTCAAGTACAGCTTGCCAGACCCATGTGGAGATGTGGGTTCGACAGCACCAGGGATCGTGACTCCAACCAGCCAAAATTAAGTTTGTTCGAAGGACAACAGAAAACCTACAAATTTTGGTACCAACATTTGTAGGTTTTCTAAGCCACTTTTGACCATGAAATTAGCTAAGCAATACTATCCCCCACTTGTATTATATACGCCCAAATACGGACGTTCAAAAATAACGTTCAAATGTGTTGGGAAAATTAACCTCCCCAAAACCTCCCTAGAAATATGCTAAATATCAGAAATAGCAGAGAAATAAAATAGAAAATAAAACAATCACCACAACACAATAATTTACGTGGAAAACTCCAAAACTAGGAGAAAAACCACGGCCCTCAGAAAGAAATTCACTATGTGATAAATTGTTACAATCACACAATACACTTCTCTCAAAACTACGACACCAATACACTCATACTCTCTCAAAGCATAAAATAATTCACACCTTTCTACACTCTAAAATAAGATAAACAAGAAAGGAATTTAATTAGAATTAAATACAATGCTTTAAGTGTATTTAATTGGTGCAATTAGAAACTAAGGACTTGGTCTCCTTATATAGCCTTGAGAAGCCTTGACATTTTGCTATTTTTCCAATGTGGGATTCATATCCCTTTTCTTCTCTTTTGCTTTCTTTATTTTGCCAAATTTCAACAAATCTCCACCTTGGCAAAATACAGGAAACCTCCGCCCTTCCGCCGCAACTTTCATGCAACCATTGTCTATACCGACAATCATAATTCTCAACCCAGAGAACTATCATACTCCACCATAAAAGTATACCACTTAGAATTAATCACCAATTCTAAGATTTCCACCTCGGCACATGTCGAACAAACTTGCTGAAATTTATGGTGCAACTCCCATGTTGGCTTTCCCGGAAGTTCTTCAGCCATCGACATAATTCTACCACACACCTTGCATCAATGCCGCCAACCAACGCCCGTGTGCAAACTTATGGACCCACTAGTAGTGTCACATCCTTTTTCATAGCACCTAGTGATATGCTATAAGGATGTACATATCCTTCTCAAAGGATAAATTCAGTGTCTTCACAAGACACACTATTAGCTTGATTGTTGGAGCTACCTGCCGAACTTGCTCCACCGTTTTGACAATTTTTCTTAACGTGCCCAGATTGTCCACACGCCCAGCAAAATATTTTCTTCCTGGAGTTATTCTTCTTCCAATTGCTCCCATTGCTAGCTACCAATGCTGTGTCTTCTGATGAAGTACGACCTCCACCTTTCAGCCTTCTCTCCTCAGAAAGGAGTTTACCGGTAACTTCTGCAAAATTCAGAGTTTCCTTCCCATATACCAAAATAGGTTTCATATGTTCATAGGAAGATGGAAGAGACAATATAAGCCTTAATGCTTTATCTTCATCTTCAATTTCAACTCCAATAGACTCCAGTTCAGAAACAATACCATTGAGAACACTCAGATGATCTGAGATTTTTGCACCTTCCTCCATACGCAGAGTATGAAACTGTTCTTTCAGGTACAACCGATTTGAGATGCCTTTTGCCTGATACAACCCTTCAAGTTTTTCCCAGAGTTCCTTGGCTGAATGTATTCCATGCACATTTGCAAGAACATTCTTGGCCAAACACAGACGAATCACACTTGCAGCTCTCAAATCCATTTCTTCCCAATCTTCATTGCTCATACTAGACTCACCTTTGCTGGAATCACCTTTGCTGGATTCACCTTTGCCGGAATCTTTTAAAACAGAGCCTGATTTCTCCTTCAATACCTTGTGTAACCCAGATTGTATTAACACATCCTTGACTTGCACTTGCCACAAGCCAAAATTAATCTTTCTATTAAATTTCTCTACACCAAACTTCAAGGAGCTTGAAAATTTAGACATTCTAACCGTATACTGAAATAGTGCTCGTAGTCCGTGAACAGCACTCCAGGTAAGTTCCTAGGAAAGAGAGGTGGGTCACAATGGACACACTTAAATACCAAGTCTTTCCTAGCCAGAACCTTCCTTAAACAAGCACTTCCACAATACTACCACACTTAACTCCAGCAATCAAGAACAATTTAGACCAAGAACAATTCTTTTCTGATGTGGAAGATCAGACAATGCTGCAACCACAGAGCATACTAAGAATTTTCTAAAACCTCTGACACCTTAGCAACCAACCTAGTCTCTGATACCACTTGTTGGGAAAATTAACCTCCCCAAAACCTCCCTAGAAATATGCTAAATATCAGAAATAGCAGAGAAATAAAATAGAAAATAAAACAATCACCACAACACAATAATTTACGTGGAAAACTCCAAAACTAGGAGAAAAACCACGGCCCTCAGAAAGAAATTCACTATGTGATAAATTGTTACAATCACACAATACACTTCTCTCAAAACTACGACACCAATACACTCACACTCTCTCAAAGCATAAAATAATTCACACCTTTCTACACTCTAAAATAAGAGAAACAAGAAATGAATTTAATTAGAATTAAATATAATACTTTAAGTGTATTTAATTGGTGCAATTAGAAACTAAGGACTTGGTCTCCTTATATAGCCTCGAGAAGCCTTGACATTTTGCTATTTTTCCAATGTGGGATTCATATCCCTTTTCTTCTCTTTTACTTTCTTTATTTTGCCAAATTTCAACAAGATGTTTTCATATTCATCCGTTGTCAAATACATCCAACGAACTAAAAATATGCATCCAAAAAAAAAAAAAAAAGAATTAGGGTTCAATTCGGATGATACTGTTAAAAATTCGATCATCTGGATCAGAAGACCATTACAAATAGTTTGGTTAAAAGATACGAAGACAAGAAGTCATGAAATTGGAAGCATGCATTTTACTCATGTTGATGGGGACATGTTTGGGTATTGCTTGCCACTACAATAATCACCAATAATTCCACTTGCAATTTGCCTAGTATTTACAAGTTACAACCACCACTCATCAATAAAATTCTGCAAATAATACCTAATAGTTTTAAAGACAGGAGGGTTGGTATTGTGGATTAATTTGGAGAGACAAAGAAGATGGATCCAGAGAGTGGGAACTCATCTTATTAGTCAAAGATATATAGATGTGTGGATTATCTAAGTATCACATCTACTTAGTTTTTATATTATTGTTTACATTGAAGAGTAATGAATTCATATACCCAAATTGCTCTTATAATTAATGAGATTTCATACTCATTGGGACCTCAAAATTAAATCTCCTTTTCTTATATATCCATCTCTAGATCTATAATCTAACTACGATAAATGGAGTTTTCACCGAAGAATTTTAGAACCCGTTTCTATAATAATTAGAACTTTTATAGATATTGTGACATATAACTAGAGACTCTTTGTTGATGGGTCGGCGAACGTAAATGGGTCTGGAGTAGGAGTCGTATTGGTGAGACTCTAACAAATGATCGATTGGAGAAGACAATGAAGTTAGGGTTTAGTGCCTCAAATAATGAGGGTGAGCATAAGGAAGTACTCAACGACCTTCGGGTGGCATGAGAATTGAAACTAGGCGAGATTTTATTTTCAGTGATTCGTAATTAGTAGTAAATCAGAATAATGAAGAATCTTGACAATCGACAATAACAAAGTTTGTTCGAATAAAAGTTGAGATTAGTTATACGGAATATTCAAACCGAGAATTTTAAGTAGGACACACACATATATGCATGAATGTATACATGCTTTCTCATTCACTAGTAAATCAAGCTATGATCTAAGTAGTGTTTATGTGATCCAAATGTGATGGCATGTCCCATCAAAACAAAAAGGGCATTTAGGGTTTGGGTCCATGCATGCTTGCCTTGGCTGGTGTTTTTGCCACAACACATTTGGTAAATGAAGCCAATTATATATGCATTTTCCATATCAATAACATGGTTTGCGAGATCACAAGGATTCAACCTTAACATAGACAGCCCCCACCTTCTCAATTCCAATCTATTTAATGGACCGCCACATTCATCTTAATTAACATTTACATTTACTACATGACGTGATATATATATATATATATAACAAATATTATACGAGTCATTTTCACGTGATTTTTATTGTCTACCCAAATAGGTAAGTAATTACCTAGATTAGGCAATCGACAATCCTAATGTCGGCAAAAATGATGGAACTTTGTCATTCTCCAACAAGCATTATTCTTTTTCTACAGCGACCCATAATTACAAGAGCCATGCATCTCCAATATTTTCCTCCTATTTTTTGAACAACACACAGAATTATTCTTAAAAGTAAATTATTTTTTTACAAGAAAATTAATTAAAATGTCTTTAGATATTGTAACGTGTATTATTTCACATAAAAAAGAATACACTAAAAAAAATAAAATAATGAAGCACACAACAATGATTAAATCTAGAGCTTGGAAATAAAGAAAAACAAAGTGTTTTAATTAGCACAATCCTTCTATGTTTTGCAATTATTTTATGTGCTGTCACGGGTCAAAATAATTATTAGTATCGTCTAAATCGAATAATATTTACTAATTAAGATTTAAATTTATAAAAATATGAATTAAAATATTAGAAATATAGGTAGAATTTCTATTTTTTTTAAAAAAAATTATCAAAATTTCTACGATAATTTCGATGTTTACTAATTCATTAAAAAAAAAATTGAGTATAATAATCAGGAAAAAAGAAAAGCATAAAGGGTTTTTTTGTCATTAGAGAAAAAAAAGGGACAGGAAGTGAGAGAACCTCACAGACCGCAGAGTACTGCCTGTTTGGAGACCAAAACCCCTTTAGTTGAGGGACACAAAACCAATCAAAAATTATTTTTATATTTTAATAAATTAAAAAAATGAGAACACCCAACTTTTACTTTTTAAGTTTTACTTTGACCCATCTCTCTCTCTCTGCCTAATAGTCCACCACAAGCGCACACAGCACACAAAATTTCTCATTTTTATACAACCTTCTCTATCTCTCTCCTCTCTATACAAACAGCGCAGTAGTATATGTATATTACAATTAAGCTATCAAGGAGCTTCTTTTTTCTCTCTGCCGGAGGAAAAAGATAATAATCTGAAAAAAAAAGTAGAGCCCCTGAATTTTGATCCTTGAAATCAGGTATATTTTTTATTTTTTATTTCAGTTTTTCTTGGTGTTTCACTTAATGGGTTTTTGTTGCTTTGCCTTGTACTCTTGCTTTTTGATTCTGGGTGTGTGTTGTTTTTTTGGATCTGTGTTGGGTCTATGCAGAAAGTAGTGATTTTGCAATCAGGATCTGATTTTTTTGTATTGACTTGAGCTTACCGTTGATGATCATGTTCATGCTGTGTTTCTGATTGATTTTTTTTTTGTCCTGCTTGAGATTTAGCTAGCTAAGGTTTTTCTGGAAACGGCATTTTTTGGCTGGAGGAATTGATTGACTGATTTTATGTCTGTTTTGCTGGTCTATCTACCTTATCCTTATTTACTAGTATTAATTCTGTCTTCTTTTTTTCTTTTTTCTTTTTTCTTTTTTCTTTTTTTTTGTCTTTTGTAATTTATGATTTTGTTTTATCATTTATGTGACGTTTTTGAGGAATCATTTTCTATTGGGTTGGATAATTAATTTCAGTTTCTACTTCTTTGACATTTATTCAGTGCTTTAGGATTGAACATGGTATGCATGTTCTGTGGCTGAATCTTCTTTTTTCGTGGGAAATATCAGTTTGATTTAGTAATTGGGGTTTAGGATTTTTACTGTTTACTAATGAAAGCTTGCATCTTGGAAGCAAAGCTTTTCAGTACTGTTGTTGCTCCTGGAGTGTGTATGTTTGTGATATGAGGTGACTTTTGCATGAAGTTGTTTATGGATTCAATTTTCTTTTTCCTTTAATTTTTTTTTTTGGATATGCTGAAAGACACTCCTTTTACGCTTATTAGGAAGTTGTATTTTTGTGTCTGTGTACATGCTTTCACTTGCCTTATTTATGTTGTGTTTAATAGATAAATTGTTGCTTTTGACAGAGATAAGGGGAGAATTTGTTGCGCTTCTGATTGGTGATATAATGCTCTTCGTGGAGGGTGTGGAGCAATGTGTTTGTTGGATCTGATGTATATCTAAAGCTCTTTGCAAACTCTGATGGCCTCAAAAACTATTGTGAAGGCTTCCCAAAAGGGGCAACAAAAAACAGCTAGTTTTCAAAGAATCGAGGAAAATGATCCCATGTCTTTGCCTATGAATGGTTCAAAGACAGGCAAAGCTGAGCTGGTTTCTGCCAAACAATTACCAAAATCAGTAGATAATATCCCGAAGCAGACTGTGGTAGGAGCTTCCGAAAATAAAATTTCATCAAATTCTAATCAAAAGGGGCCTGTTGACTCTTTGATTGAAAAGCTTAAATCTAGTTCGCTTGGTCTTGAACAAGAATCAAATGTAGTAGATTCCGCTGTGAGTGAGAATAGAGGCTCACAGGATACTTCTGTTGATCGAGAAAAGAAAACATCAGAGTATGGAAGTGTGAAAAACAGTTCGGTTTCTGCTAAAGTTAGTGATGGGACCAACAGTCTTGGAAAAACAAGTGGAAGTGCCAAGATTAGTGATCGTCTTGATTTTGTTGAGAGTGGCAAGAGCAGTTTGTGTAGAGGAAGCACAAGCAGTGATGTGAGCGATGAGAGTACATGTAGCAGCTTCAGTAGCAGTATCAATAAGCCCCACAAAGCAAATGACTTGAGATGGGAAGCCATCCAAGCTGTCAGAGTTAGAGATGGAGCTTTGGGATTGAGCCACTTTAGACTATTGAAAAGGTTGGGTTGTGGGGATATTGGTAGTGTCTACCTGTCAGAATTGAGTGGAACAAAGTGTTATTTTGCGATGAAAGTAATGGACAAAGCATCTTTAGCAGGTCGTAAGAAGCTGCTTCGGGCTCAAACAGAGAGAGAGATATTGCAATCTTTGGACCATCCCTTTCTTCCAACGCTTTATACCCACTTTGAGACAGATAAGTTCTCATGTTTGGTAATGGAGTTTTGCCCTGGAGGAGACTTGCACACTCTTAGGCAGAGGCAGCCAGGAAAACATTTTCCTGAGCAGGCAGTGAAGTATGATAACCTAACTTTGAGATAGTTGCTTCTCTTAGTTTAGTGCTAATGCATATTTTTTGGTTCTCTGAGCTTGAATTATCATTTGTTACTTTTTTTCTTCGTTCTCGTTCTTTCAAGGGCTGTCTGTTTCACAATTCATGAAATTCAGAAACATGCCTCTGGCTATCTCCCTTTAAGAATCTGTTGCAACAATCAAATTCTGGTCTTTTTGCTAGATCAAAAACTCAAGAGATCTTAATGTTTGTGCTCATTAGAGCACAGATGTTGTAGACTCTTTCACACAGTGTTAGAAATTCTCCAACTGTACCGTTCTCCTTTGATTTTCTCTTCAGTTCTGTTTTGAGCGCTTGCCAGAGTCATCATTAGTACCACATTAGAGCATGTACTTGTATCCTTGTTTTGGGAACCTACAGCTTCCTGACATCCCATAGCCTTGTTAGATTGGCACCTTCTTGTGTTTCCATCTACAAATTGAAGGGATCAATTGTCATGTTGGTGGCTGCTCCCAGCAGTCACAGACTCTTTTGTTCTAGGAACAGTTTACCAAATGCATAAATCGGTTCATTTTTCAGGATACTAGTGCCCATTTTAGTTTTAAGGTGATGATGTAGTTGAATATGCTGGGAGTCTAATTGTGACACGATTTCTCTTTACAAAATAAATAATTTAAAATGCCTTACTTGTTACTTGGGAGTTTTACATTTTGCAGAACCCTCATATGTATGGGCTTTATGAATTAATTAATATAAAGATGTGTTGCCCTCAAATTTAATGTATGCTTCATGTAACCTTACCTAGAGCCTTCTATGAGGATTAGTCTACCAATTGTTTGTGTATCGGATCTCTCTAGAATGCTCTGATTGCAACTCTTCTCTCTTATCTCTGATGAAATGGAGAGGCTAACCAAGCAGTTTTTCACTATTAGGTTGACTACCTGTCACTATGGGACATGGCATGGTTATTACTTATTAGAAATATTAGGGTAGAATTGTTGGAAACAAATCTGGACTGGAAGTCTTTAAAACTTCAATATTTGGTTAAAGTCCAATCATCTTGCAGATGGAGTCAAATTGTATGAAATCTAGACCCTTCTTTTTTATTTGGATTTTAACATAAATGAATATTGTGGCTAATCACTTCCAAGCTGTAGTTAATTATGGCAGTAGTAGGGGAGTTACAATTGTGAGATGCAAATATAAACTGTGAGAAAGATGTAAGCCTTTATTAGGAAGGCTGATAGCACATTTAAAGGATTAAGTGTTCAACGTTAGAATGATGCAATGCTTTTTGATTCTTGAGGACTGATTTTGTGAAATACCATGGACCTATGGAGTAAACACAATTATTTTAGGTTCTCCTTTCCTTGATCATTTATACAAGCTGAAATGCTAACTTTTTCTTTTTTTTTTCTTTGGAGCTTAATAGCAATTGTTAGCTTGATGGTAACAGTTGTTGCTTTCTTCATTTTCAGGTTTTATGTGGCAGAGGTTCTGCTAGCTCTAGAATACCTTCACATGCTCGGTATTATCTACCGCGATCTTAAGCCAGAAAATGTCCTTGTGAGGGATGATGGACATATAATGCTCTCAGATTTTGATCTTTCTCTCCGTTGTGCAGTTAGTCCAACTCTTATCAAAACCTCATCCCTTGAATCTGAGCCATTACGAAAAAATTCCGCTTACTGTGTCCAGCCTGCTTGCATTGAACCTTCTTGCATTCAGCCATCTTGTGTCACTCCTACATGCTTCTCACCCCGCATCTTTTCTAGCAAGTCTAAGAAGGACAGAAAACCTAAAAATGAAATTGGAAACCAAGTCAGCCCGTTACCTGAGCTCATAGCAGAGCCAACTGAAGCTCGGTCTATGTCGTTTGTCGGCACCCATGAGTATTTAGCACCCGAGATAATTAAGGGTGAAGGTCATGGTAGTGCTGTTGATTGGTGGACTTATGGGATCTTTCTGTATGAACTCATGTTCGGTAAAACTCCTTTCAAGGGATCTGGGAATCGAGCTACGTTATTCAATGTTGTGGGTCAGCCTCTTAGGTTTCCAGAATCACCTGTTGTCAGTTTTGCAGCCAGGGATCTCATTAGGGGCTTGCTTGTTAAAGAACCACAGCACAGATTGGCATATAAGCGAGGCGCAACTGAAATTAAGCAACACCCTTTCTTTGAAGGAGTGAATTGGGCATTGATACGATGTGCTACCCCACCCGAAATCCCAAAGCCAGTCGAGATAGAGCGAATACCAGCCCCAACACCATCAACTAGCGAAAAGGCTGTCCCTACTGTGGCTGCACCTACCCAGAAAGGTTCTGATAATTATCTGGAGTTTGATTTCTTTTAGTGATGGTATTGATTGCAATTTGCAAATTGTTTCTATTTAAGGAGAAAAATTGTTACAAACATCGCAAAGGTTGTTGGTGATGAGGATAAAGTCTTTTCTTATTGACAGATAATGGGGAATTGTATGTTTGTTTTTTGTTGTTGTTGCCTAGTAAACGATTTCATCTGTATTGCACATTCGTTGCTTGGACTTTCACATTTAGGTTGAACCAGCAAGTGCATCAGGAATTTAGGCCACCTGTGGGGATATTAGCAAACTTCAAATTTGATCTCACAAATATGATGTGGATCAATTACTGAGATGTGATTTACAGAAATATATACCATCATTACCTTGAAGGATTTTTGCCATTTCAAAAGGATACTGTTACTTAGTGGGATGTATTGGGGACTTATATCATTTATTCATCAAATAACTACAGTGACAAAAAAAAAAGAGTCTGCTAACTTGGTGGTATATTTGTACAACATCAAGGGGCTACTATTTCTTGGTGGCATTTCTGTCTCAGAAAGAGCTAAGTATCCTAACTGAGCTTTCTTTTCTGTTGAGACTTGTGGTTGCAAGTCTTTACTAGTATCTCTAATCAATAAACTTAGACTTGAAGCACAGGCATGCAAAGGAATCTTTGCTTTGATTCTCCTCCAGGCTAGCCTTGGGACTCTGACTCTGATGGTTGTCTCGCAGAGATGGAGATGGAGATGGTGATGGCGATCCCATCATCTGATCTATTGCTTCCTTTCCTTCACATACTATCTTAATCTCACAAGTTTCTGGTGCATTGTGCAGTATCTGATCTGCTATCCCAATTCCACTTCCTCTTCTGGACTTGGATTTTCTAAATAAACAAACAAATTATTACCACGTTGAATTTTGCTTAATGAAAGTTGAAATTTATTGACAGAAGAAGATGATGTACCTTACACTTGATTTTGTGGTTCCAACTACTAGTTTCCTGATGTTTAGAATTGGAATAAGGTCCAGAAGAGCCTTGGCAACCATATCACTCTCAACAAGCATAGTATCTACCTTAACCTGTGTCATCACAACTACCAACTTATGAGTTGGTAAAAGACATTGTGTGTGCATGTATGTATATGCAGTAATGCAATTTGGTCCTTTAGCAATTTGTAACGTTACAAATTTTATTCTGCATAAACATCTGATGTCCGTGTACCTGGGAAACAGAGCATGCATTAATAAACTTTTGAAGCAGTTCTCTCCTCTTGCCTGTTTCTTGTGCCATGTAGCTCTCCACTTGCTCTGGATTTACTTGACTCTTGGGCAACTTTCCCACTATCAATCATCAAAGCACGCAACTCTTATTATCAGTACCACACTACTACTTGCCTGAGCAAATAAGCTAAGAACATAAACTGTTAACATCAAAGCTAGCCATAAATCAATCTCAGGCAGTAAGTTGACAAGTCTACCAAGTGTCCAAACATTACATAATACTGTGCTTAATTATGTTTATGTGTAGAAATTAATCAAGTGTCAGCCTGCTTAAAATCAAGATGGGACCTGCTTAGTTGTATTCCAGCATAAAACCTGATACCATACAACCACCAATAATTGGCTCAACTTGTGTACACTTGTCAGATTGAGGTGTACAACCACTTAATTAAAATTTGATGCATTTCAAATATAAAATTTTGATAATAATATTTATAATCTTAATTATTGTCATGATCTAGAAAGTATCCAAGTAGCATATTCCTAGATATTTCCAAACTACCTAGTAATCAAGGCTTGACTATACATCTTTGCCCAAAAAAAAAGACAAATAATACGATGACACTTTGTACATATTCTTGGAAAATTCAATGATGGTTGTTAAGCCTAGAAAAATCACAAGGTGCAGATTTCCAGAACACAAATTTTGACCACCAGTGCTCAACCACTCATCTCTTATCAACCATAATACCAATTTTCAATAATGTGGATTGTGGACCAAGTTTACAAGAAAAATGGAAAACATCTACATCGAGTTATCAGTTGTCCAGGCCACATGCTTGGAAAGAGAACTGATAACACGGACAGTCTGCACCTGATAATAATACAAGACCAGACCAGAAAATAAAAGAAAGAGCTAGAGATCATGCATGTGAAATACGAACGATGATGCTGAGAACTTACATGGAGAAGGAATGTATTTGATTTCCGGGTAAACATGGATGAGATAGACTACAGTAGTTGATGGATTGACAGCACGTTTGAGGGCCCATTGAAGAGCATCCATGCTTGACTCACTCTTCCCAACAGCAACATATATGTAATCAGCTTGATCACTTCCATGGACATCAAACGAGAACATACTCCCTTCAAAGAGCTCTTCCTTGATGGTTTCCAGAGGGAATTCATCTTCAATCTCGAACAGTTCACTCGATTCCTCTTCTTCTATCTCAGACACACCACTGCTTGAAGCACCATTATCAAAATAATTATACTGATGATGATAATGATCATATCCAGCCTGACTACTCTCCGTTATAGACACAGACATCTTTTTCCTGAAACTTTCAAGTTCCTGTTAAAAATTATCAACAAGGTTTTCTACATGTATACATATATATATACACACACATCACATGTATAGTCTCCAATTATGTGTACAAATCTCTCATTGACTTTTCAGGGTCTCCATCACATGTATATTCAACCACGAAGTTGCCATACCATATAATTAATGTTTTTTGTGTGTCAGTATCTGCTTGGATAAGACGCTATAAACGCGGTCCGGAAGGGATTTCCACACACTATTTATTTAATGAGCCTTGACGGAAATTACAATAATTTTATTATCAACAAACATTTCATCAAAGTCATTGATTCTTATTATATGAAATGTTTTTGCATATGGAAGTACGAAATCTGGAACGAATATGCGAATACAGAAGAGGGAATCACAGCTTTTCATGACCAAGAAGAAGCAATAATACAATTTAAAGTCAATGTACATATAGTACTGATTGATGTTAATATTTGTTCCAGTATTTTATTTGCATTATTGCTCTTAAGTATTTTAAACTTTTTCTAAGCAATGTAATTAATTAATATCGACTCTATAGTTTAAATGAAGTTTAATAAAGTTTAGACGAAGAGGAAATGTAAATATATTCTCTAAAAATTATATATTAAAAATGGTTGGCAATAAAGCCAACCATTGCGTTATTAGAAACGTTAACATATTATAAAATCTTTCAAAATTTTAATAGAGTTTAGGTGAGGAGAATATCCAAATGTGGTTGCATGATGATGATGTACTGAAACTTGTATATTGTATCTACCTCTCCAAAATGTTAAATTTTTTTTTTATTATTATCAATACTATTTGATTTGATGATTATGTGAGTAAGTTTTATATGGGCCAATAGGAGCTCCATCTTAATTGGGTTGGGCCTAGACTTGTATATGAAAAGATAAACTGGGTTCTGAGTCTATAATTTGTAGTCAACGGTAGCTTCTGTGTGCAACATGTGTTTGTTAATTTTTTACATATGTATTAAAAGAATAATTATATTTCATAATATAAATACGAACATATAATAGGAGTCTATTTATAAGCTACATAACGGAATACCTAGTCTCAGGAGATATTAGAATAATATTACACAATATATAATAACGATATAATATTAAGTGATACTGATTGGACGTAATAAAGTAGTTTATAGATTGATTTTTTTAAAGGGAGAAAAGGAAAAAAAAAGAAATTAAAAATTAAAAATTTCAATTACCATAGCTTTTTTTTTAGAAAGAAAAGGAAGCGAATCAAACTATGTATGGTGCCATAAAAGTGAATAATTCCTATCTTTTGTTTTTAACTTTTTCATCTTTTGTATGATAAGATTAAAAAGTTTATTCATTTTATTTTTGGATTTTATATATATTATTTTATTATTTTTTAAATTGGCACCATATAACCACCGTACAATATAGTTCAATGAAAAAGGTATTCATTCAGCTTAACAATATTCCAATCACTCCACCATATGTGATTTTATTTGTTATAGCAGTTCTCACCTTATATGTAACCAATAATTCAACAATAAAGTTTATATACAAGTGCTAATATTATTTATTAATAGCTTGTTTGACATATGAGATTTATTGAATTGGACAATTTTCATTTTGATCCCATTTACCAAGAATTCAATAATAAAATTTATATAACAATACTAATATTATTTATCGATAGCCCGTTTGATACATGAAATTGGATTGAATTAGACAATTTTCAGTTCAATCTCATGTTTATTTGTTGCATGAGATTGGAGAGTGAGGTGGGATTCCTCATAATTTGTCCCATCTCTCGTCCTTTTGTTTATTTTATTTAATTAAATTATTTATATATAAATTATTATATTTTATTAAAATAATTTTCAAATATTGTATATTTTTAATATCAATTTATCAATATCAAATCAATGTTATTTTATTTAAATTAAAATGATTAAAATATTTTATTTTATTTAAAAAATAGTTTTTTAATTAAACTTAGTTTAAGTAATTTAAATTTTTATTTGACTTAAAATGATGCTATTTTATTTAAAATTAATTTAAAATAGTTTTATCTATTTATAAAAATAATTTAAATATGTATTTTATTCATAAAATAATTTTCTAATCAAATTTCATTTAAATAATTTAATTTTTTATTATTTTAAAATTAATTTTATTTTATATAAAAATTAATTTAATCAAATTTAATTTTATCTAATCTCATACTACACCAAATAAGAGATAATACTATTTCTAATTTAATTCATACTACGTACTTTACTAAACATATCACATTGCTAATTTAGTCCTATCAAATCCAATCCAATTTTATCCAATTTTATTCAATAAAAATATTCCAACATAATCCTATACACTATACACACACACACTAATAGTTGTAATAATTTGTTTATATACATACAAATATTATATACATACACACACGTTAGATAACATAACAAATATTTTTTATTTTATTTTATAGTTTTATAAAAAAAGAATCGTATAAAAGACTTAAAAATAAAAGTGGTATGCCCCCACATTACAGGAGAGGTCCAAAGACGTGGTGGTGAATACAAAGCAAGTAGTTTGGTGATAAAAATCTGATTGGGTACTGAAATTATTTTATAAAACGACATTTTATTTTTCTAAAAAGTCGTTTTTTAAGTCGGTACGAGCATACCTTATTACTTGGATTGTGTTAAAAGTAAGGAACGAATAATACATTGACTCTACTTAGCTCTCCGTATTTTAAATTTAACTGGTAATCTTTCCTAATTCGCGATATATATATATATATATATAGATTTATTTTGAATTTCTCTCGTTTATTTTTTTAAACAGTCAATATTAACTATCAAACTTAACGTCAGAGAATTTCAGTGCGAATCAACAAACTTTAAATACTTTTAATGTTATTTATTCAAATACTTTTATCTCGTGAAGTAATCACAAACCCGACCCGAATTGTTTTTTAAAAACAAGTTTGATGTATTTAGAAAATACGACACAGCTGCTGTATCTGCTTCCAAAAACACAAAGAAAACAAAAACGTTTTTTGTTGTCTTGTAGATTTGTAAGGTGGGAAGCAGTGGTAGACCCGCCTTTATTGACCCATTTCGTTTCTTTTACTCTCTCTGTCTCTCTCTCTGTCTCTCTGTCTTTCTATTAACAGTTTTTTGCTTGGTTTTTTCTTCTGGTTAACTACTATAGATTGTACGAGTGTTAACTGCAAAATAACGAAGCTGTAGAATTGAAGTTTAAAACTTTGGGTTGTTTTGGCATTTCTTGTGAGATTACACGAAATGGGTATCGTCTCACAGGAAGCGATCAATCAGTTTCAAGCTCTGATGGATCAAGGTTTCATTTTTACTCTTTTTTTTTAAAAAATAAAATAAAAAAACTTCAAATTGTAGCTTAATTTCCTTGTTTACTTGTTTATTTATGTACTGGGACAGTTGATGAGCCACTGAAGAAGACATTTCAGGTACACATTTTCTGTTTAATTCTTTCTATTGTTTTAATTGGTCGGATCTGTTGTCCAACTTTGGTCAAATGTGGGTTTTTATTTTTTTTGTGGATTGTTATAATATCCACTATTGATCCGCTCAACTATCTAACGATTTTCCCGGAGTTCAATTTTTTTCAATTTGTTTTTTTTTTCTTTTTTGGGGATATTGAGTGACAAAAATGTGAAGTGTAAAAATTGTTTTTTTGTGTAAGTAGAGTGAGATTCCTGAATTTTTTGAGTCTAGAAACTAATTAGGTCTGTGTGGACTTTGACAAATTATATGATCTTTTCATCATTTTGTTTTTTCTGCTGTGATCCAATTCTGCACATGGAATTCAATCTGATGCCACTGGAGGGTTGGAGTGAATTGTTATTTATTTATTTTTTCTAAATTATCTGATGTATGAGAATGGTTTTCGCAGTATACTTCAATTCACGCTTTGTTTGATTAAAACTCTCTGTTGATGCCTACTGGTTATCAACAAAGTAAAGGAGATAAAATCCGTTGGTGGGCAAATGGTTCTGATATTCTAAGCATCAAATGTGGTAATTTAAACTTCATGATTCGATATTTCAGTAAGAGTGATTAAAGAGGACAGTAATAGAAGTTGGTGTGTTTTTGCATCCTGATTAAGATTTAAGACTTTGTAGCAGAAAAAGCCTTTCATTACAGTATTGAAGACCGTGACTTCTTTTAAACCGACCATTATCCCACATTGGCTTTGCCATTAACACATTATCTGGATAATCGGAGGTGCTTTATCCTTGTTGGCTAATTTCAGATCTCCTTGATAGGTTGGTTTAATGGGTGGCTTCCATTCTGCAAAATTATTACTAATATGAAAAGTGACTTACAGCTAGCCTGCCAGATTTAAATGTCTACATTGGATGTGATTACTAAATTTGTGAGAGAGTCTGATGCATTTGAAGATTTATGTGGTTAATAATATAATGTATATATGAATTGTTATGTTTTCGTGTGTTATCATTTTTCCTTGTATGTTGTTTAATGAAAAAAAAGGGGTTTGTTTTGTAGGAAAAAAAAGGTGTTGATTGAAGATTTTGGAATTTAGTGATAAAATTAACAAATATTTCTTGATATGCAGAGTATTCATCAAGGATATCCTACTGAAACTTTGGTCCGTTTTCTAAAAGCAAGGGAGTGGAATGTGCCCAAAGCCCATAAAATGGTGAGTTGTAGTTCTTGCAATATAAACATTGTACAAATCTTTGATTCTCTTATATATTGAAAAATTTGATTATAATCTCTTTTTCTAAATTTTAATTGCAATGATGCTGCATGATCTTTCAGTTGGTGGATTGTATGCACTGGAGGGTACAGAATGAGATTGACAAAATATTATCGGTAAGTTCATGCTATTCCCTATTTTAACTGATTAATTTAAAAAGATAAATTCTCAGTTAGATGCATGTTATTCATAGAAGGAAATTCAAGATTGAGTTTCAATACAAGTGGCATCCGGGGCTACTATTACTGAGAAACTGAAAATCAATATTATTGCTTGTTGTGAATTGCTGTATTTTTCAGAGTCTGCAATGCACCTAAAGTATTGAATATTGAGTGCTGGTGGTGGTTGTTACAATTTTGATCGGAATCTATTACTTAGCTAAAGATTTTTTTTGAAGTTCTAGTTTGATTTCTTGTATAACCAAACAAGCTATTTTAATTGATAAATTGGATTATGTACAAGTTTGTGTTCCATTGTGAGTCTTGGGGTAGACTACAATCTTTTGCAATATTTCTAGACTGCATGAGTCGTGAGGTCTGATGTTCATGATATGTGGAGACATATCTAATATGATATTAATAGTTGACATTATTGACCTTTGAAATTCTTCTTGTGTTTTCTGTAAGCAAATAACATATTTGTTTAGCTGAATAAGAATTTTATATTTGCACACAACATAATGAACGCAGTCATGATGCTTTTTGTCATTGCATGTTTGGTCCTATGTTCTGGTTTCGTATTCCATCTTCTTCCTCTTCTTCTTCTTTTCTTTTTTTTTGACATTTGTATCTGTACAAGTTAGAATCCGGATTATTATTTGAGTATATGGACATTGGTGATTCTGACATGGATGCTCTCTTGCACAGAAACCCATAGTTCCTGCTGATTTTTACAGAGCAGTACGGGATTCACAGCTCATAGGAATGTCTGGATACTCAAGAGAGGTGTTCATTGTTTTATCGAAATTGATTTTATTTACATTGTATTTTGATGGGAACAGTACATCTTCTCAGGTATTCTTACCTTGTTGGCATTTTCTCCAGGGGTTACCTGTCTTTGCTATTGGTGTAGGGCTCAGCACATTTGACAAAGCATCTGTATGTATTATTATAATTACCATTATAAGTAATGTTTCACTCGGTACCAAATTCTGATGTTAGAATCTTCAACATCCGCCAGTTATCTCCTTTTTAAGTACTACAGTCTCTTGTTATTTCACTTTATATAAAGAAGCGAATATATGTGATATTTGTTTTCATATTTCCTGTTATTTCAGGTCCATTACTATGTGCAATCACACATTCAAATAAATGAATACAGGGACCGTGTAGTTTTGGTGAGTAGTAGAGTTTGAAGCATATACTTGGATTAGACAACAATGTTCAAGGCAGAAAATTTTTAATCTATAAGCCATAGTTGTATTTATCTAGAGTAGTAGAGTTTGAAGCATTTTAAGTTTTCTACTTATGGTTTTGACGTGTATGCATTCTTGTAGCCTTCTGCTTCAAAAAAGCATGGGCGACCAATAACCACCTGCATTAAGGTTTTGGATATGACTGGACTGAAACTTTCGGCATTAAGCCAGATAAAGGTATTTCCATGGTGAATTTTTTACTTTATTTGATTTCCATTCTCACTCGCTCCCTACTTTGATATCATAAACTATCTCCATGTTTCCCATATTATTTTCCTAGTCATGTAAACTTTTAATTAAATGTTATTGGAAACAAATTTAATGTGAACCATTATATTTCAGCCCACTTGTGTACTCAACCAGCTATATTCATAGCCTAAGTGTACATACACCTTATCTTACTTTGATCTATAGATAATTTGATAAAACATAAAAGTAAAGAAGTGTGAGAAACTTAAAGTAGCTTGGTGGCCGAAACAATTACTGTCGATGTTAAGCTGACATTTGAGCTATAATTGAGGATGCATAATGTGTAAAGGTTCTACTTTGCAGATCTCTGAATGAGTTGGTTCTAATGTATGACCTTGTGAATCCATGTAACATTCCCTGAATCATGGATGTTGTATTTATGCAGTTGTTGACAATCATATCTACAATTGATGACTTGAACTATCCAGAGAAGACAAATACATATTACATTGTGAATGTCCCATACATATTTTCTGCTTGTTGGAAGGTAAGCCTCCACATTGTCTTCTTAATTTTCCCCTATCTTATCAGTTCCTCCTATGCAGTCGTGCGAGTTTGTACACTTGTTTATTAGAGTTCGGCTTGGCATTGGTAATAACCTTTGAAATTTTAGCAGGTTGTTAAGCCCCTTTTGCAGGAAAGGACAAGGAAAAAAATTCAGGTGTTGCCAGGTTCTGGGCGGGACGAGCTATTGAAGGTAAGGTGTTTTTCATATATTTCTTAAGATATTGCAAACTTGAACCTTGACATATCTTGTCAAATATAGTTAAATTAGAGAACGTTAGAGCTTTCTCTCTCTCTCTCTCTCTCTCTCTCTCTCTCTCTCCCCCTCAATAGTTGAATGGTAGAATTTGAAGGTGAAACCTATTAAGGCCTCTCCTTGCCCGTCATACTGAAGCTAAAAGCCCAAGGGTAGAAATCTTTAGGAACCTTGGGGGAAATGCTCTTCTTTCATGTTTCTTGTGAAATCACGTGAAAGAATTTATCGTAGTACTGAGTAATAATTTCATTGTGTCAAAATGGCAATCTGATCTAGTTATTTTGCATGTTTCTTGTAGACAATGGATTTTGCATCGCTTCCACATTTCTGTAGAAGAGAAGGCTCTGGATCCTCTCGCCATTCAGACACTAACAATTGTTTTTCATTGGACCATCCGTTTCATCAACAGCTCTACAACTACATCAAGCAGCAATCCATGATCAGTGAACCTGTTGAACCAATCAAACAAGGGTCTTTTCATGTGGATCTACCTGAGCCAGCTGCAGAAGGAACGGAAATTGCCAAAACCTTAGAATCCGAATTACACAAGATTGAAAATGGAAATGGGCTATCTGAGTCCCTAGATGGCCTCAAAGTCACTGACACCTGAAACTACAGAGCTCTCGTGTTGTCTCTATGTACTTGCACCGATGAATCTCAATCTTTGATGCCCAAATTCAATGTCACTCCTATTAGATGAGAACGTGATTTTATCTATTAATCGGATGGTTATACAATATAAATGTACGGGACAGTAGCGGCTCACTTTATCTCTACGTAAGTTTCACGTGGAAGAATCCACGTGGGAGAAGATGATACCATATATGTAACATGAAATTAGCTGGAAAATCAGCTTGAAGCTCTCTCCAGCATGTTACGGTGTAGGATTGCAAGCAACAGATATTGTAATTTTTAGTTTCACTGTTTTAAGCTGATATTAATTTTATACTTAAAAACTGTCTGAGCCCCATCTATATTATGCTTAACTGATTCTCTGGTGTATGAATGTGAAATATATAATCCTTTTTGTTTTTGTTTTTAATTTGATACCTTAAGCTTCCCATGCAAAATAAACAAGGAAAATTTCGAAGTTGCCTTCATGGAACAGATTTTTTCTCCTGTTCCTTTGTTGGTGTTCAACATCTGACTTATGATCCTAGAATTACAGGGCAAATAAGATCTTGATGTCTTTAGATTTTCTAGAATCAGTGAAGCAACTTATGCCGTCTGTTCTTGCTGGCGCCATCTCTGGAGTTCACCCTCAACCATGGTTTGTGCAGCTGCTGCCATGTCTGCAGCCTTAAGAGCTATTTCTGTTGCAGTTTTGATTTCCTCAATTGCCTTTAAACCTGCTTCAAACTTCTTCTCTGCTTCGTCTTTGGTTGCATTTATATTTTCCAGCTGAGTCTTGGCATCTGCCAATTTCTTCTCGGCTAAATTTTCAGAGTTCTCCGCTTTCGTTTTCATGGATACAAACTCCTCCTTTGTAATCTTAATCTTGGCAACAGAATCGGGATTGATTGACAAAATATTTAACTCATCAAGGGCCCTCCTCTCTGCTGCTTTTGCTTCTTCAATCTGTGAGAGTATCAGTTGTAGACCTTTTTCAGCTTCCACTTCCTTCATTTGGGCAGTTTCAGCTTCTTTCCTGAAATTTCCAGCATCCCTTTTCATCTCTTCTGCTTCTCTTTTCGCAGTTTCGGTTTCTGATAAGAACTTCTCCAGCATTGAATTCTCCATTTCCTTTTGTTCAGCAAATATCCTTTCCTCTTCCTTCTCCTTCATGTCAGCATATTCCCTCTTTACATCTTCCAATTCCATCCTAAGTGAACTCACCAAGTTTCTAAGAGAGCTTTCCTCATCAGCAACTTGTTGCAGAGTCCTTGTAGCTTCATTGAGCTCTGTTGTTACAAGTCTCACAGCATCCATTTCAGCAGCATGAGCTTGTTTCATTTGTTCCTGTAGAACTTCAACCTCTCCAGTCGTTTCCGCGAGTTTCAACTCGAGGCTCAAGGTCAATTCAGGATCAAAATCTCTCTTCAAATCAATCAGCTTCTGCTCTGCTGCTTCCATGGCATTTCTATAAGATTGCTGGAGGGTTACTTTCTCCACCGTGATCTTCGCTTGCTCTTCCAGAGCTTGTTGAGAAGCAATCTTCAGCTGTTCAATTGCTTCCTTCATAGCTGTAATCTCCTTCTGAAGCTGGGAAACCCTCTCTGAGCCTAGTTTCGCCAAACGCTGCGCTTCTGCTGCCTGTTGGAAACCAGCCTGCTTTGCATCCAAGGTTGCATCAAAATCCTGTCTGATTTTGTTGAGCTCTTGCTTCTCAGCATCAAGCTCAGTAGCAATGGTCATATATTGTTCTCTTTCATGGTCCAATTCCAGTTTCCTTACAAGGGCACCATCCATACTTTTCTGTGATTTTGCCTGTTCAAGTTGCTTGGCCTGCTTCTTTACAGTTTCTGCAGCTGCAATAGCTGATTGTTTCGATTCTGTTACAGCTTTGAGCCTGTCGTATAAATCCTGCACCGTTCTCTTCGCCTTCTCAAGCTCGACAAGTGCTCGAGCTTTGGTAGTTTCAGCACTCTCTAACTGATGCCTTGTTCTTTCCACTTCTTTTTGTGCCAAAAGAAGCTGTGTCTCCTTGTCTATGACATTCTGGTAATTTAACCAAAATGTATGATGTCAGTTTCACCATAAAAATCTCAAAATTTATCTGATTTCACATTGCTTTTAGCATTCAACAGCAAACACTATAAAATAAAACGAAGCATATATATATATATATATATATATATATATTGTCTCTTTCCTTTGGGTTTGTTTTCAGGCAGCCAAAAAAAGCGAGGAGGATCATTAGATATCCCTGGTTGACAAAATCCTGTGAATATATAATAATAATAATAATAATATATACCTCAGAAGAAAGTCTACTCCTCCTAAGAGGTCTGTCTTTAGATACAACAGCAACTTCACCAAAAAGACTAACAGCAGCTTTGACAGATTGAAATGGTGCCCTGGTATCAATCTCTCCCACCTCTGCTTTGGGAGAACTTACCGACTTTTGCCTATCAAATGGTCGAATATTCATCCTTTTATTCTCCTCTTAACAACCTGTAAAACACAGCTTCAATTAAATTCACATAAAATAAAATAAAAATGTTGGAAACTGAAGCAAGAAAAAATGTTTCACGTTTTTGCCTGCCAACCCTGTCCTGATCTTTTAAACCAGCTAATACAACATACCCCAACAACTGCAGAAGAGACAAGAATCAGAGACTGGAACTCCAAGAATTGTTGTACCACAACAGAAGAAATGACGTCGAAGAAACAAAAATCAGAACAAAACTTGTGGGTGTTTTTGTTGTTTTCTTCTTGTTGTGGTTCGTATGCTAAAACACGAACATGTCAAAAGCAAAGAAACAGATCAGAGTTGTAAAGAGTTTTTGTGTTTGTGCTATTTTGGAGGAAGAGACTGCGAGGTTTTTGCGGGAGTTTTAACGGCAAATTGCACCACTACAATAATAGTATATTCATGAAAAAACATAAACACCTCTACTCTACCATCCAACCATTAAATTTATGGGTCCAACTACAATCCTGTAATAGTTTTAAAAGGATTGGTCCCGTAGTTTACGTACCATCCATCAATATTGTTGAATCTTCATAAATATATGATCAAATTATTAACGTTGTTAGTATCATTGACTAGAGAACATTCAATGATATATTATACATCTAATATTAGACTTATACAATAATTTTATTGGATCATGAATATATGTGTACAGAATGATAGTAGTTATTTTCTTTTAATATGTGATATTGATATGTTCATATATAAATGAATAGACTAGAACACTACTCTAGTGGTTAAAGTGTTTCTCTAATTTATAAAATAAATAAAAATAATAATAATAATAATACATTTTTTTTAAGGAGGTATAATTACAACATTAATAACTATTGGGACCTACTGAGATTAATCACTAAACACGCGGTCCGGGCCCTGATATTAGTCCCATAATAAGGGGAGAAAACACTCACACATACTGATAAATATGCATGGTGCACTAACTACTTTACTATAAATGGATGTGTGATAATAATACACTTATTAACTATTAAGTCGTTTCAAATATGGTGTAAAAACTTATATCCCCCCATATATATATATATATATATTTCTGATATGGATTATAAGCATATATATATATATATATAGTCAAAGTTTTATATATAATAATGTTTTTCTCTTGTGGATCAATCAAGCTAAAAATCAAACTCTCTCTACTACCACTCGTTTGAAGCTCTATCCAGTAGTCTCAGAGAGATGATGGAGAAGAAGGAATATGTTCCTCTCTTCGAAACGAAGTCAGCAAAAGGACGTTCACTTTTCCATTTGTATGCAGTTTCAATGTTTCTAGGTATATGCATGATATTTGTGTACAGAGTCAGTTACTTTCCAAGCAGCAGCAGCAGCAGCTTGGAAGAAGGAGGACTTGATAAAAGATGGGTTTGGATGGGGCTGTTCTTTTCAGAGATATGGTTCTCTTGGTACTGGTTCCTCACTCTTGTCAACAGATGGAACCCTATCTATCGTTACACTTTCAAAGACAGGCTCTCTCTCAGGTATACTTAGGACTTGAGAACCTTTATTTCATAACGTCTAAACTGAATATCTAAGTTTATAACATTACAGAAGTAATCCTACAATATTATGAAACAGTTTTTTTAGGACCGTCTAAGTAGATAAAGGATCCTCTAAAAACAACCTATCTAACTTTTGTGTTTACACTGTTTATTATAACTATGATATATATATATATATATATATATATATATATATAGGTATGAAGAAGTTTTGCCAGGAGTAGACATATTTGTATGCACGGCGGATCCTGTAATAGAGCCTCCAATAATGGTGATCAACACAGTTCTATCAGTGATGGCCTATAATTATCCAACCCAGAAGCTAAGTGTTTATCTGTCAGATGATGGAGGCTCGGATTTAACTTTCTATGCAATGTTAGAGGCCTCAAAGTTTTCAAAGATATGGCTACCGTTTTGCAGGAAGTTTGGAGTGGAACCCAGATCACCTGAGGCTTATTTCCTGCAAACAGCTTCTCCAGTACCACCTGATTTTGATGATCACATTCATGGTGGTGATCCTGATCTAAAAGACAGGGAGTACTGGCATTCCATCAAGGTAATATGGTATATGGGATGAGACCAACCAATACCATGCATACGTAATACATGTATTTGTCTTTTTAGCTATAGCTATCAAAATTTTCCGTATAAAACAGAAGGAACCGACAAAATTTATCAGCTTGGTCCACAATGAACTATTTCCACAAAGAATAAGCTTTATATATTCTGTCTAACTTAACTTTTACTGTATATTTAATATATACACACTATTATATTCTTCCTCTTTCAGGTTACTTGGATTGGAAGTTAGCTAACATGTGTTCTATTCATTTTCCTCTTCTTTTTCTCACAATAATTAAACGAATACAAATTCATCTTCCTCTATCACAGAAACTATACGAAGAAATGAAACGTAGAGTTGAAACTGCAACAGAACTTGGCAGGACCTCAGAAGAAATTCGCGAAGAACACAGGGGATTCCGTGAGTGGGATTCGGTCTCAAGCCGACGTGATCACCAAGCCATTGTTAAAGTACTTAATTGTTTTTGTTATACCACATGATCAAAAACATTAAACCTACAAAACTCATTATATATAGTATTATACAATGTAGATACTGATTGATGGGAGAGATGCTGTGGATAGTGAAGGACGACCTTTGCCAACTCTGGTGTACTTGGCACGTGAGAAGAGATCCCATTTTCATCATAATTTTAAAGCAGGAGCCATGAATGCACTCGTAAGTTACATTATTCATATATTTTCATGGATGTATATTTAAATGGGATGGACATACCACATCATTTATACACGCGTACAATAAAATATTGACATGTGCCATTGAAGCTTGTTATCTTCTACTAAACTAACTTGGTACATTTTGTTTCATGGTTCGCGGATGATTAGATAAGGGTGTCATCAAGGATAAGCAATGGTCCAATTATCCTTAACGTAGATTGCGACATGTATTCAAACAATTCGGAGGCAGTGAGAGATGCCCTATGCTTTTTCATGGATGAAGAGCAGAGCCATAATGTTGCTTATGTACAACATCCACAGAACTTCTTTAATCCCACAAAAAATGACATTTACAGTAGTAACCTGTTGGTGGCACGTGAGGTAGGACTGACAAAACTCTTAAATATGATTCTAAATTCTAAGCATAGTTTAACTAATCATTGTTATTGAGTGGAGGAAATTCTGACGAATATATTAAATCTTGTTTGTTCTCTTTATGTACCTAGGTGGAGCTTGAAGGGCTGGACTCCAATGGAGGCCCTTGCTACGTTGGTACCGGTTGCTTTCACAGAAGAGATACTCTTTGTGGGAAGAAGTATAGCCAGGAATGTTGTAAGCTGGATTGGAATAGTGTGAATGATACAAAAATCGAAGAAAGCACAGATGTATTAGAAGAAACATGCAAGATTCTTACAAGTTGCACCTATGAAGAGAACACTCTCTGGGGAAAGGAGGTTTCAAACACAAACTCTCTCTCTCTCTCTCTGGATTACACACATAGGCATATTACATAGATGTGTGTGTGTGTGATTGTGTTGTTACTATGTCTATATTAAAGAGACCGTTTTGTGCTTTGCAGATGGGTTTGATGTACGGGTGTGTAGTGGAGGACATAATCACTGGATTTATAATACAATGCAGAGGTTGGAGATCAGTCCTCTATAATCCTGAAAGGAAGGCTTTTTTGGGACTTGCTCCCACAACATTACTCCAGTCACTAGTGCAACATAAGAGATGGTCTGAGGGTCATTTACAGTTATTCCTCTCCGAGTACTGTCCTTACATGTATGGATGTAAGAAAATTCCCCTGCAACTACAACTCGGATATAGCCTCTACTCGTTTTGGGCTGTGAATTGTTTTGCTACTCTCTACTATGTTTCTGTGCCATCCCTTTGCCTCGTTCGAGGCACAGCCTTGTTTCCAAAGATATCAAGCTTGTGGGTAGTACCATTTGCATATGTATTCTTTGCCAACCGTGCATACAGTCTAGGAGAGTTTTTGTGGGTTGGAGGAACAACCAAAGGTTGGTGGAATGATCAGAGGATGTGGCTGTTCAGAAGAACAACTTCCTACTTCTTCGGATTCGCTGACAACATACTCAAGCTACTGGGGTCCGCAAAATCTGCATTTGTAATCACAGCAAAGTTGGCTGAGGAGGACGTATCTAGAAGATTCGAGCAAGAGGTCATGGAATTTGGTGCTTCGTCACCAATGTTTACAATTTTAGCAGCACTTGCATTGCTCAACCTATTAAGTTTCATTGGAGGACTAAAGAGGGTGATTCTGGATATGCAGAATAAAGTTTTAGACCTATTGGCTGTGCAGCTAATTCTGTGCGGCCTTGTAGTGTTGATTAACTTACCAGTCTACCAGGGGCTTTTCTTCCGGAAGGACAACGGCAATATGCCTTCATCAGTAGTATACCGCTCAATTATTTTTGCTCTATTGGCTTGCGCAATAGCTGCAAACTAAATACAAGAACTCGACATCCACCTACAAAGCAAAAGCTTGAGAAGAGCTGTCGCATTTGCCGAAACAATACATCAGTAACTATTGTAGTCATAGTGCCCCAATTTCTATGTTTCACATGCTTATCATTTCAGAACAGAATAAGATTATTAGGGAACCTGAGTTCTACCAGAATGCACTTTATAAAGAAATGCCGTTCAGCTTGCAGTACATCTTTATTTTCTTTACTGAAATGGCAAAAGAAGAGTACAGTATTCAACAACACATAAATATACTGCTAGGCACAAAGTTTTCAAGAAACTGATAATGTTATTCCTCGGAAATATCTCCTATGCTGAATATAATGTTACACGCTGATGTAAAATTATTGAAGTAAACGGTAATTACAAGGGGAAAAAGAAGAAAAATAAAATGAAAAGTTACACTGATTGGATGATATGGCGAACAAGGCTATCTATCTTTGTATGAGTTGATGTACCTTTTCTTTTTATTCAGTAGACAAATTGCACAGAAGTGATAATGTAAGAGAATAAATCAATTCATAACTTGGAAAGTCTCACCCTCGCAGCAGGCCTGCAAAATGCAGAGTTTTTCACGATCAACAGAAATATGTAAATATTGTATAAGCAAAGAGATAAAATAAATTCATGACAACACTGGAAGATAAACAAAATTAATAGGGGATTAAAGCATAGGGAAGGTTTCTTATATTGAGGGAGATATTGACTAGGGTTCAGATGAGGATTGGGATTTTTTTTTCCCTTATTTGATTCTTTGATATGTCCTCACCAATAACTGATAACGTTATTAACTTTGATAAAGTTTTCAATCCATAGCAATTATTAACTTTTTTTACGGGAATATTAGCAGAAAAAGCAAAAGATAAGGGGGGACAAGGCTGATAATTCGTGGAAATGTAAAGAGATGGTAAAATTCATAAGTAAACTGAGCATACACCTTACAAATGTAAAAGGCTTACATTAACTCCAGAACAAGGGCAGATGCCCCGCCTCCACCGTTGCAGATGCCACCAACCCCGTACTTTCCTTTCTTCTGCCTCAGTACCTGTAACACCAAGCCACCTTCACTGAAATGGTCTCAAAAGATAATACAAACACTAAATAATATAATTCATCCTCCATTACATTAAAAACAGGCAGCTTATAATTTTCACACCGAAGAATAAGAAAGGGATGGGAGGAAGACAAGATTGCTTCACAGCCATATTATTATTTGAGCATAAATAGTGGAGAGCAGCAAGAGGGGGGAAGGGAGGATATCCAACGATATTTGGCTGAATCCTAATCCTTAAAATACCCATGAACTGAAAAACAAATGTGATAAGCCTTTTAAGTTACCCCTAATAATGCGACCAAGATACGAGCTCCACTACACCCTAATGGATGTCCCAAAGATACAGCTCCACCATGTACATTGACTTTTTCCTGCATTTATAAGAAAGGAACAATAGTATAAGAATCAATAGACTAAATGGAAGCACAATGAAACAGCCCAAAGCAATGAATAACATAATTTAAGCATGATGAAATTATAATATAACATAACAGAGTTGGGGGAAGACTCACAGGACTAAGACCAAGCAGTTTTTGATTGGCAATAGCTACAACCTACAGATAGGAAGTTAGTATGAAAACTAGTAATAAACCAAATAACAATAAGACACTGGCAGTGTCAAGGGTAAAGTATAGTATCTTACAGAAAATGCTTCATTTATTTCATAATAATCAATCTGAGAAGCCTCCAAACCAGCATTTGATATGGCTTTTGGTATCGCAAGGGATGGGGCAGTTGTAAACCATTCAGGAGCCTGCAAAGACAATTTTGTTTCAGCACCAACTTTTCCCATATTCTGCCAACACCCAGACAAATACAAGTAATGTTCTTGGAGCTACCTGAGCTGCATCAGCATATCCTCTGATCTTGGCAATTACTTGCAAGCCAAGCTCAAGTGCCTTTGCTCCACTCACTAGCACTAGTGCTGCTGCACCATCACTATCCACAAGAAAGGATCAGCCTATAACTGATGAGGAATGCTCTTTCGCACCAAAATGTTAATATATTATATAAAAAGGATTCTAATTGCATCATAGATATTTGCATCAGATATAACAAACCTAAAACTCAATTCCTTTTATTTTTTATTTTGGCAAGTGAAAAAGTAATACGTTAATTTACTTGTTAATTTCAGGTGCACCCACAAGTGACATTACATTTGTGTGGACAAATATATGCCTGGACATCTTGTTCCAAGAGTTTCTTCTTTATTTCAAACTCAGAAATGTAATATCTATCACAAGCAATTGATCATTTCACTACGGCACAACACAATGATGTAAGCTGTTACACTCTCATAGGAAGAACAGCACAAAATATATGTTTTGCCTCCATAAATAAACAGGAACAGAGAGACAGAGAGACAGAGAGAGAGGACCTTCTGATAGAAGCATTCCCCGCAGTCACTGAACCCCCATCCTTAAAACTTGGTCTGAGCTTCCTCAGTTTCGAAGAATCAAACTAGAAGGATATAGCAAAAAGGGAGGGGCAAATGATGAGTACCAAGCTAGTAACAGGTTATCAGAATGTAAAAGCACAACGAGTACTCCATACAAATGGCAATGTTTAAGTTAGTTAATAGGCTAAATTATAAAAATATATATGTAATGACATGAATATAAACTAATATTAGGGGATCGGATGTTTTTCATTGGTTTGCAGTATCAGAATAATCCATGGCATTCAAAATTATTACTAAGGCCTTCTCTACTTATCTGAACCTAAAAGAACAGGATAATGTCAAAGTTCATATGTAGAAGTCATATGATTAGGAATTCAGTTCAGACAACTACAATAAAAGATTTACATTTCACATTATTATGCCTTGAAGATATCTAACTAATAAATGTTAATCCCATCCCATCCGTTCTATATAGTTTATACCTTTTCTAGACCTTCATCCTTATCAACGACTGTGGATGGTTTCCCTCTTCCAACAGATACTTCAACCTGCATGTAGATAAGAAAATCACGAACTAATATCGAGACCACACCAGAAGCTATAAACTTTTACAAATTAGAGTAGAATTAAAAATCACACCGGAGCTATTTCCCAAGCAAAGTGACCTGAATTTTGTGCAGACATTCCTCGCTCAAAGCTTCTAATAGCATAAGAATCCTACAAGAAAGAATACACACACCAGAAGTGAAAACATCCACATTAAGATAAATGTATAGCATCTTCAAGGTCACCTAGAATATCTATGAGGAATAGTAATCATCGGTTAAGCAAATCAAGTGAATTGAAACATAAATCAGAATTTTCAAATAATTTGATGTTATTTGTAGGACAAATTGGTAAGCTCAATAATTGTAAGTATGCCTGAGATGTCGTCAAAAGATTCAGATAAAAAATAAGATCCCAGGTTAGACAAAAGACAATAGCTAGCACATAACTATGAAACTTAATGAAGTGCTAAATATCAAGCGTGTGAAAGACACAAAAATCTAAAACTATATGACTGTATAATACCTGCTCTTCTCTAGTTATAGTATGATGATCAGCACATATTTCTGCACAAACTCCCATTCCAAAGTTGTTATAGACATCCCACAGGCCGTCTTTGAGCATGCCATCAACAATAGTATCATGTCCTAGACGAGATCCCTTTCTGTTAACAAAACAGAATAAGCATATTTTTGCCCAATTGCATTACAATAGGAACAGTAAAAAGAGATTATGCAAAATATTGGTTGGTTATAGCATCAAAAGCTACATTTTATTAGCACATAGCTGCCAGCACAACTAGACAACAAACAAGATAATGAACAAATAAAATGCCCAACTTTTTTCTTTGGGATTCAAATTTTGCGGTATGAGTTTTCCACTAAACCAGACATCTATAGTACTACATACCAAAAATATTAACAAGACAAAGCCAGAATATCATATACAATTTAAATGGGGCTTAACTCATTCAAAGAGTGTAGCAACTTTTATAAATTTTTACTCGACAACAGGGAGACCTGATCAAGATCAATTATATTCATTGACCCCAGCTGAGCTCACCTTCAGCTAGAGAAAACCACTTAATCCAAAAATTTCATATCAAAATTGACCGACTAACCATCGAATGACCAACCAAGGTAAGCATAAACCCTTCAATAACATATGTTGTTTTCTTCCAATTCACATTCCAGAAGCCATGATCACAACAACAAAATAAAAAGCAACAAACAATTCAAAATCTTACCTTGCTTCTGCTACATACTTGGGTGCATTAGACATGCTCTCCATGCCACCCGCCACAACAAAATCATTGATACCCAATTCAATACTCTGTGCTGCAAACATTACAGCTGCAAAACCCCACCAAAAAAGAAACAAAGATCATTCCAATTACATAGCCATATAACCACCCAACAATGAAAGCATCAAAATTTTCAAATAAAGCACCAACCTTTCATGCCAGAAGAACAAACTTTGTTGATGGTGGTACATATAACCGAATTAGGAATTCCAGCGCCTAACGCGGCCTGTCTGGCGGGAGCCTGTCCTAAATTGGCGCTAAGAACATTCCCGAAGAAGACTTCTTGAACAAGGGACGGACTCATGTTTGCCCTCCTAAGAGCACCTATAATTTTGACAACAAAAAAGGTTACTAAACTTTTAGAGCAAATTTTACATTAAAAGGAATGACAAAGCTAGTGGGGGTTGTGATGATTTACACTGAATAGCGATGGAGCCAAGCTTTGTAGCTGATACAGATGAGAGCGAGCCCAGAAAGCCACCCATAGGCGTGCGTGCAACACCGACAATACAAACATCTGCGCCCAAACAACAAAATAAAAATTTTATTAAGAAAAAAAATAAAAAAGAACCCAGTTGTAGATGAAGAAGAGAGAAGTGAAATAAGCAACCTCGAGGCTTGATAGAATCTGAAGATGATGGAGGAGCCATTACTAAAGTTTTGAAAAGAGAAAGAGTAAAGTTTCGAAAAGAGAAAGAGAGATTTAGTTATGGTTTATGTCCTCCTATGTCTCTGCGTTGGTGTCGTGAACGATTTATTATTATTATTTGGTTCCTATCTTCTCCTTCTTTTCTTTTTTTTGGATAGAATATTTGGTTCCTATCTTGAAAAGCGTTATATATATAATGCATCAACTCGATCAAGTTGACATCTCGAGGTTTTGTTGATTGGTTTGGTTTCAGTTTTTAAGTCTTGAAACATGGGGTTCTGTGCTACAGTGCTAATATGATTTACAGATTTGGTGCTCGATAAGTTCACAATACAGTTAAAGAAAACAACTCTAGAATTTTTATTTTTTTTTTCTTTTTCAAGACGGATACTGGGTCTGAGTTGTAGCCACCAAGAAAGAGGTCAATTTAATTTGAAGAATTAGCATAATTGTGGATATAAAAGGCAGTATGGCATTGCACACAAGTGGTGCCATAAACTTCCTAAACCAGTGCAAGTTGTGATAATCATTTGTACATCCCTACAACATTTTGGAGTAAAATACGATAAAGACCAAAAGAGAGTGATAATCAAATTGTGAGCACACATCTAAAGTAGCCATTCTCATTCCATTTCATCAAACTTGAAACACAATTTCAAACCAGCTAGAACCCCTTTGAATCTAGCTAAACATCATTACACTTGCCAACTTAATGCTGAATTACACCCAACACAATCTCTTTAAAACATCTAAACAACAAGACTACAAGTACAAATACATGTTCAAAACTCTTCACCACCTTGTTAGAAACCTAGGCCTAGGCTGCACTTTTTTTAAGTTTTGCCACTATCTTGAAGAAACAGCAGGAGGACTGCTAAGCTTAATTGTTAGTTCTATCTCCCCCGACTCAACTTCACAGAGCCTTAACCAGACATTCTGCACCACTTCACCATTTATACACCTGATTGAGCTTTCCCTGGCAAGGCAGTTGTCTGAATCCGCGATGATCTTCCTTAATGTTGTCTCCCCCAACGATGAAACGTTTACAACATGCCTCAATCTAGCAACAGAGACGAATGGTTGAAGGTTGAGATAAGCCTTTCCCATCTTGTCATCCGCTTTGAATCGATCTTTATCAAACACTTCCTGCATTTGTCAGACATACACAAAAACACAATAACAATATCGTTAGCAATTCCAAGTTACTGCTTTATGATCAATATAAATTGCTTTCCAAAGGATATTTCTTCTGATATTGCAATTTGCAAGACATGAACAGGAAACTAAGACCATGTTTGATGACCAAGATTGGATATTGCAATGGATCAGATAAAAGTATTTTAGTTGGTTGTCCATTATAATGTTTGATATAGGCCCGAAGATTAGATACTATTAATCCGTTCCATTATTATCCGATCCCATCCAATTCCGTTTGGAACTTGAGGAAATCTAGACAGAAAATGAATAAACTTGGAGAGATCATAAGACTGCCAAAATTTCTACCTATGGTTTTGATGTAACCAAGATAATAATTGAGAACAAGTTTGAACAAATAACCGAGCAATGGAACATCAGAAACATACCAAATATAGAACTCCAACAGGTTCAGTAAGAGAGAAATTCAGCTCTTCATTCCAGACTGGATTAAGACAACTATTGATAACCTTAGTCTTTGCCGTCTGGTACGATAGACACTAGTTAGATAACACAGCCAAGTACAATAATTTGTGCAAAGCAGATCTAGAACATGAGGTTTCCAAAAATGAAAATGAAAGCATAAAAATGGCACAAAACAACATAAATAGAACTACAAAGCTTAAAAAAAAATATGTTACCTGATTGCCCAACTTGAGCACAACATAAGGATCACTGCTCTTGAAATCCCTGATCACCAACGTTTTCCCTTGCACAACAGTAACTTTCAGCTGTCCCAATTGGTCCCCCATCAAAAAGGCAAGACACTACAAAACGAAAAGCAACTACACACAAAGAAATCCCATCAGATATCATCTCAAAGACTAAAAACTTTTTTGGATTTTAAACAAAGCAGTAAAGAATTATCACAAAGACTCTACTAAACCAAAGGCGAGCAGATCACATCTCACATCAAGAAGTTTTTAAACATATATATGCTTAAAAGAATCTATAAAAGCAAATGGAAAGTGTATAAAATCACCAAGAAAGACCATAGAATAAAGTATTTCTTGATTAAAAGTCCAAATTTTGACTAGAAGAAAAACAACCCTTTTAAGTATAATTTTCATGACCAATCAAAAGAAACACTAGTTGAACAAAATATAATTTTCATGACCAGAGAGAAAAAGAGAGAGAACCTGGTTAGTGGAGGCAGAGAAGAGGAGCTGTGTGAATTGGAGGATGAAGAAAAGGAAAAAGGTAGCTAAAGACAGCAAAGAACAGAGCTTAATGAGAAAGCATATATATTTTATATATACATATATATATAATATACAGATGTATTGAAAAGAAAGGAGTGACACTCGTTTAAAACCACTTTCTAATTTATCTTCTACCTACATTTTGTTACTCTACGGGCACTAACTGAAGCTCACAATTGCACTTTCTTGATTTTTTTTTTATTTTTTTTTTATTTTGTTTTAAATTTAATAACCAAAACCTAACCAACAAAAACAATCCAACAGAAAACGAAAGCAAGTGGGGTTCTTGCTCTTCTTACAATAAATACTTCGGTCCAAAAGTTACATTCTTTATCTACAATAATTAATTGACACGTGTAGCTCAGTAGTTGACTTGGACCACGTCCTGGTTCTAGTCTCCTTTACGTCTTTACTTACATCATGGAATCACTGGTCCCATTATTCTCTTCTCTTGTGTTTTTATTTTCTTTTATTTGACCAGGTTTATTTTGGTGAAGAATATATCCTTCTACGTTTGACCAAAATTTCAATACAAGTAGATCGAATCCTTCTTGTTCACGTTAATGTCCATTTAATTGGGCTCATCACTTCTCTGGTAAATCATATGCATACACACAAAAAATCACGTTTTCCACTTGAAAAACGCCTCTCTTAACTTTCTAATGATAGCATAGCAACAATGTTCATAATATCAAAGCAGCAGCATCAACAATCTAAAACTCGCATTCGAAATCTTTTCAAAAAGAATGAGATAATAGATTCGGACCCAATACGAAAATAGCAAAAAGAATAGATAATAAACCAAGTAAAAGGGTAGCAAGTCAGAATACAAATTTGATGGATGGATGTTAGGGTATCAAACATAGATGATGAAAACTAACATACAAACTATCCCTAACTTGTAGCTGTACATGTGGCCTATCTACTTTTATGATCATAAATCATGGCTATCGCAAAAGATGCTCTACACCCACAAGTACAGGGTCACTTCAAAAGGATCCTTGCCCCAAAATATTTTTTTTAACAAACACTAACATTCTTACCTAAAATGCTGGAAATGCCTAACTGCTATCTTTACATTACGTTCGCACCCGCAAGGGGGCAAGACGCTAAGACATTTTTATTAAGTATGTTTACAAAGTTACATGCCCTCTGCTGGCTATGTCAACTAGTGCGAACGCACGGTACTATAATACAGCATCACATCTTTGTATGTTGTTCCCTGAAATTGGTACCGAGCCAAACTGCCTTACTCTACCGCCTTGAGCCTGATTTTCCTACTTTGACCTTCCACTTGCTCTGCACATGACAAGAATTGGAATTAGTATCTCAAATGCACACTGATGTAATCTAGTAACGTTCATGTACTAATAGTTCAAAGCAGGGAGGTAAGTACAAGAGGCTCATCGTCGGAATTGTCAGCATCTCCTGCATCAGGAGATGTTGATTCTCTTTGGGATTTCTCTGGATTTGTAGGACTGATCCCATCATCGCTAATTTCTTTATTCCTTCCAGAATCAGATTTCTCATCTTCATTAACTTCCTCTCTTGAGTCTTTGCTTGATTCATCTGCCTCTTTGTCATCTTGATCAAATGCTTTTTCATCTTGTGGGACAGTCTCCACATCTTCGGCAAGTTTGTCTTCCGAATCCAATTTATCTTCTTCATCTGATTCCGCAGCATGATTTGGGCTCGCCTCTGCATCTTCAATATGTCTTTCTGGGGAAGCTGACTCCACTTCCTTGTCAGATTCCTCCCTATCAGTTAAATTCTCATCCTCCTTGTTGGCTTTTTCCTCTTGAGAATCATCTGGGAGACCAAAAACTAAACTAAGTTAATAACAAAAGGACAGATATTCTCTATCTAGTAGCTGTGCAAGCTTTTTAAGTCTCAGCAATGCAGATGCCATATAAAGATCGACATTCAGATGAAACTGATGAAACAAATAACTGAGTTCATCTCAAGAATTGTAGTGTTTAACACCTGAAATGTCAGTTTTCCCTCTGTCCTCAGCTTCACTGAATTTGGTCCTTGATGCACTTGACCGTTGCTTCAAGTTCTTCTTTGGCGTTCTTTTCCCTTTAACTCTAAACAAAAGGAAAGATCAATTAATTTTAACTCCTAAAACAGTAAAATATATTGGCAAAGTTGCAGAGATGCAAGATTTTACTCACATTTTCGATAATTTCTTATTCTGATGTGAACCACCAGAAATTTTATTTTTCTGCCCAGGTGATCTGCAAAATAATTGAAGAAAGAAGATGAAAATGGAACATAAAAGTAAGAATAAGTTTGATGGTAAAACGACACCCACAATTCTAAAGTGCTACCACAAAGAGATACACCATCAGTGCCCGCATACTTGACATAAGTTATCTTTTATGAAAAGACTTTGTTAATATTGAAGATAATCATTTAATAACTACATTAAAGAATATACTTACGCTTCTGTAGTAGGGGCACGCTTCAAAGAAATTGACTTTGTCTGTAAATAGGAGTAAGGTAAAAGCTATAAGACATTTTGGATTAAGTAACAACTCACTGCATCACAGGAAACTAGAAAAAGAATGGAATGCTTTCAGGTCAAGAAAAAAAATGCTAAAGGGAAAAAAATCTTAAACCTTCTTAGCCTTGCGACCAGTATCAAGGGGCTCCCACCGCTCTTTATCTAATCTCAGTACTTCCACATCTCCATCATCGTATAAGATCTATAATATCATATTAATGATAAGAGGTTACATCTTAAAGATCATTTGATAATAAAAGACAAATGATTGACAGCAGGTACTTCCAAGTTAGAAAATGAGAGAGACAGAGACATAGAGAGGGAGAGACGGGGAGAGAGAGATAGGGCAAGAAGGTGCAGCTTACCACATGCTTCTTTTTTATAGGGTCATAAGATTTGACAGTGCCTTCATAAAACCTGTTGATTAGTAAGATACATCAACTAAGTAATCATCTAGAAATAGCTCCTTTTTATCTTAAAGTGATATAAACAAACCACAAAGAAAGCTTTAGATCTTACAATAAATTTTTTTCAGAAAAGAAAAAAAAAATTGTTTCTGCCTCATGTGACAAAAATTAATACTCACTGCTTATCCATAGGCCACCAAACTTTTATTTTGTGTCCAATTAAGTCTTCAAAATTAATTTCACCATGCTTCGTCGTACACTGAAGAGGAAACAAATCAACTAGGTCAGACAAAGACATGTTCTAAGGTAATTAAAGAGGCTTTCCACTTTAAGCAAGAAACCCCTAAAAGAAATTTCAAAAATGTCATGAGCATACTTATGTAGAGTACCACACTTACAGAGCAGTACTATAGATACTATGAGAATGAGAGCAGACAAAAATCTAAGTATTAACTCTCTGTACTTTTACAGTTTGAAACATTTAACGCCAATCAATGAAACCAAAAGAGAGTCAAAAGAAAGGGTGGGAAAAGGAAGGGGGAGGAGGACAAAGGAAGTACCAAAAAAGCAAGAAATAAATAAATGGATGAAAACATGTTTAGAAGGCAGCTGATTGAATATACTGTCATAAATTACTATAATCATATCCTAAATAAAAACAAAAACTAATCCCAATTTGTGTCATAGCTGCAAAATGAAACATAATAGCTTAGCTATTCCATATGGAGCGTATAGATGAGCTTCAATGAGAAACCACTATCATATAGATTAAAAAGGGTAAGGAGATGCTGACCTTTGCCAATCCTGCAATGCTTCTTCTTTTCCGCTTCTTGCTAGATCCAGTGGGAGATTTTGAATTACTAACTGTGTTGATCTTGTTAGTTTCCAACAGAAAATTAGAATTCTGAAGAAGTAGAAAAGAAGTTAGTATTCAAACTACGAACATCCACAAAACATAAAGTGAATGTACCTCCCAAGCAATTGACAAATAGAAGAACTCACCTCTAAATCATCATCATCTGCTTCTCCAACTTCACTTTCCTCATCATGATCTGAATCAGAGCCTTTTCCTTTATGTTTCCATGAGAAGCTTGTGTTCTTTCCAAAGGATGATACCAACAAGTCTGACTTAGTGTTTTTGACCTTTCTTTTCTGCATTGATGTTTTACCTTCTGAATCATGAATATCTGCATCCATTTCAGCAGACTGAAATGAGGAAACTCTAGCTTGATGTGAGTCATCCTTTGAAACTCTTGAAGCAGCCTTCGAATTACTTTTCAGAGATCTGAAACCACTATAAGCAGACGATGATCTCTGACGCTTAGGTACTGAAATAGACGTTTCATCGCCAGATTTTCTTTTTCTACTTTCTTGATGCTCAGAATCCAATTTTGTACTCAGAGAGTGTTTATGACCATTGCTTGACTCAAACTTATTAGATATCCCACGATTATCCACATTTATCTCCCTCACCATTTTCAAAATATCAACATCATTTTCCACAGTTTTCACTTCAGTCGGTAAAGACTTTTTCTTTTTGGCCTTTCCAGCCTTAGTTCCCTGAGATTTTAAACGCTGCATCATTTTCCCTAGAGGCACATCATTTCCATCTCTTTCACCATCTTCCAGAGCCCCATCCTCCACAGCTTCTGAAGCAACCTGATGTAATAAAAAACAGCATATGAAGTGAGTGGCAGATGCAATATTTATTAAATATCTGCATGTAATGCTGAAAGCTTTCTTAAGATGGTAGACTTACCATTTCATCTGTTTCTAACTTAAGCGATTCAAAATGAGTCAAGACACTCTCATCAGCCAACCACGTTTGCCCTTCACTTGCCTAGCAGAACATGAAACCGAGTTAACGGAGATTATAACAAACACAAGTCATGGCAAAAGATATAGCAAATCGTAAAATGAGATTTAGTTGCCAAGTAACTGGGAGCATAAACCATCATTGAATAGGGTTTTTCATCTTCTTCAAATACATAAATCAAGTCTCAAAAAGGTAAAGGATGAATCATTTTATACAACCTCAAATTAGGCTTATAAGAGGTTGTAATGTGATTCAACAGTAAGGAAAGCACATGGGCAAAGCCTACTTATTCTTGATTACTGCTGCCAGCTTCTAATTGTTGTGACTAACTTCACTCAATAAGATACTGCACATAGATTCTCTAGTGTTTAGCAGGAAAGACTCAATCAATTACCAGCATTAATGACTCATAACAAATTCAAATGGTACAATGGTTGTTAAGTCAAAATTGCCACAGAAAACACTCATGTCTTTTTTCAGTGACTACTGAGAATATAGAGACAACTGAAGATTACACAAGCAACAAGTAAATGAAAATTTTGATGAAGCAAGAGGAACATGGATTTTAATAATGGGAAAACTTACCAGAGAGTCATCATCTTCTTTTTTTTTCAAATTGTTTATACAGCATTGTAGGCAAAGAGACCGGTGCAATCATCGTTTGTAAATCTTCTTCCTTTTGGGCTAAGCGCTTGGTGATCGACAAGCCAAGGTCAGAAATAGCATGTGAATTCTGAAATTCAAACGATTATACAGATAAGCTTAGAGTTTTACACTTTTTCAAGTTCTATTAGCTGTTTTCATATGCTTGAAAATAATGATAAACCGAAAAGTTGGAGAAATTTCTTGTCAAACCTTCGACTTTGCTGCATCAACTAGGTCTTCCGAGCACTTAATGCCTTGAAAGATTGAGATGATTGCAGAAATACTCTCTTTATCCTTGTTACTACCTTCTGACTTGACATCTTCATCTTTATGGATCAACATAGAAATGATGAAGTACAATCGCCTGAAAAATAAGTACATTGCCTATAATATATAGCACTAAAATAAAGCCTAAAAGCATACTCAAAATAAATAAAATGTCACTTTAACCATACCGATATGATAGTTCAAATGCTTTTACATCCTTGCATTCCTCTACATTGGGACATGAATGATGAGCAAGAGCATGAACCACATATGGCAGAATATATTCAGGATATGCTGTCAAGGAATTTGCATCAGACTGCATAGAGATCTGGCGTGCTTTCATCTGGTGATACATCTGTATGATGTCAGCCATGTTCTGTTTTTCCTGACATTTCAATGGATTATGAAAATTCAGCGAAAATAATAAAGTTCCTACCAAGATGGCAAGCATAACATGGAGAACTACTTTGAACCAATTAAGTTTTGAATAGATACCTCTTCAAAGTCGAGTGGGTTAGCTTCAGTTATACTATATAAGAAGGCACTAGCATATTTTGCATCCAAAAGCCGATCCTTCGTATATTGATGAACTTTGCTCAGGAATAGTTTCTTAGCTTGAGGGAAAGGAATCTACAGGACCCAAAAGAAAAGCAAATGAAAAAAATTATTTACATATACGAATTATATCAACAAATTAGAAACTGAAAGGGAAAATCTTTAATGACCTCACCTCCGGTGTTCTAATGGTTAAGTGGAAGATATCAACAGGTATCTTATGATCCCAGTGCTTTGACAAACGAAGAATTGCCTTAGCAGAAGCAAGCCTCAAGTGGGCCTTATCAACTGAACTGTAATATAGCAAAAACTTGTACATGAAATTCCATTTATTATCGAATAAGCAATGCAATTCTAAGTAAACCAGTCAAGTAACATAACACTCCCATGACACTTATTTATTTACCTTGATTCAATGTCTTCTGAAATTTCACCACAAGAAAGTATGTTTCTAAGGATTCCCAGAAGGTCATCAATACCAGGACGGAGATGAGCATCTTTGACAGGTAAGTAGCTTTTAACCAATGTCTTAATCCCATATATCTGTAGCACCACCCATAAAATTCAGGGTAATCCATGTAAAGACTATCCACTACCAGATATAATCACATACTTTGTATCCAGTAAGACAGAGATAGTAATAACGAAATTACAACAACAATTGCTTAAAATGATCAACCTTCAATAAACAAAGTTCACTTCTGTCATCCCAACATGCTTTTGTATCATCTTCTCCTTTCTGAAACAGAGTAAAATGCTTATACATAAAAAAATAAAAACTATTGATTATTATGTTGTTTGAGAAGAAATATTGCAGAAGTGAAGTGGGTCACGACAGACATACATTACTGCATCTCAGAATCTTGCTTTTTATAAATTCTTCAATTTCACTCTCTCTAGTCTCAAAAACAGCCATTGCAGTCTGTGCTATACATCCTAGAGATTGTAGTACAGCAGGCAAATGTGTCTTCTCTTCCAACATGTCTACAAGCCTCTGAAAATCGAACAGGAAAGATCAAGTTTTGCATAAATCACAAGCATACCTATTACAGGAGACTTGATTAAGTACACTACTGATCATGCATGAAAAAAAATATAAAACCTTGTACAAAACAGAAAGAGACATAAGCCCGTCATCCTTTGTTATTGCTGCTAGTGCATGTACAGCATACTTGGCCTGTCGTCGACTACCTTCTAGACAAAGTCTTTCCAAAACAAGGTCTATGGAACTGCAAGCAAGTAACAAGAAAATAATAAGAATAAGCAACAAACTGGACCATACAAGTCAATAAATTTCAAGAATTGCACCTGGATGACACTGCAAGTTGTTCACGGATTGTCCCACCAGCCTTTGCTAAAACATGCAAAGCACCTTCTTTTATGATTTCATTTTCATCTTTCAGAAAAGTTACTAGTTCTTCTTCCGTGCCACTCAACAACAATGGACTAAAACGCGCAAGAATCTGAAATTTCATCACATATAACACTTAGAAATGAGGATTAGAATTTTTTCCCAGAGGTGAGGACAATAGAAAAAACTTTAACAAAGAATATTATAATTTGAAAGCTATTATATTTCAAACTCAAAACACTGTTTGTGAAACTAAAAACAAAACAAAAAACTAAAACAAATTAATACGAACAAAGATGAAAAAACAAAGAAATAAGAACCAAAACCGAAGTGGCATGAATAATTTATGACAGCACGAATTCTTAACTCATGTTATGCGATTACTTTTAAAAACCATGATACAATAAGTTTCATCAGCAAGAAAAAAGATACGATATGGTAGATCACAGAAAGCCGATGCATTAGTTGAAGAAAGACAATTAAAACAAATTCCATATAGAAATGCAGCAAAACAAACTGCAAGCCAAGACACATGCCAAAGAAAAAACTAACAATAGAATATCTATGCATGAATTTGACTATGTCATTTGTACACAAAATAAATGTAGGAGAATATATTTTACCCCCAGTATATCCATGCAAGATTGAGTACATTGCACATTTCCAGAAGATTTTTGTACAGTCGCCTCCAGAAAAAATTCTTTGACATGCTCCTTGTTAAAAAGTAAATAAGAACACTTCACAGAGAGAGTGTTCAGGAACTCATACAGTCGGTGTTTTTCGCCGAGTATTTTAAGCAACTCATCCTGCGGAACAAGAATATATAAGAGAGAGATAGAGAGAGAAAATATATCAAAAGAAGAATCATCCTAAATGAATTTAATTATTATTATACAAGTAACAAATTCATGAGCAATGAGAGTGGTACGGATGGGATGTTGATAAAGACAACATGGTGGTAGCTATGGTGGTTGGGATGGCAGCACAATCTTGCAGGCAGTGATAATAGTGTTAGCATCAACAGTTTTCAGAGTTAATGATGGCAATTGTCACCCTCAGATGGTATATATAAGGCCTTAGCTCAGGAAACTTTGATGGTTGGAGCTGAAGCAAAACATCGCTTAAGGCAATGACTGTGTTGTCAATAGTTGTCAGAGGTTACAATGGAGCCAGCAGCCACAATGTCAATGGCAATGGGGATATGGCCCTCAGATAGTAATAAGTGATTTCCATGCTAAGTAAATCTTGATGGTGGAAAGATATCTAGGAGGAAAAGGTCAACTGAATCAGGATATTGTAAACGTTAGCATCAAGGTTGAGGTACAAATGTGCTGGCACAACACAGATGGTATTAGGATATGAAAAACTGACATAAACATGCTGCTAATAGGGCAGCAAGGACACAAATACCTAATTTTCCATTGATCTTTTGCTATTTCTTACTAGTCAGCTTTGTAAATAACAACTTATATAAAATTTGTGTCACCATACTATAGCAAGGTTACCAAATTGTTACAGCCAAAGACATAAATATAAGGGCCTTAGATTCGGTGCCAATCACTCTCCCACCCAGGTTACCTACATACTATGGAAATTATCTGGATCTGCCAGTATCTTATGCCTTACCGACCAGTATAAGCTTGATGAAAGCTAATGTCTGGATCAAGTAAATTCGTCAGAATCTTCCATATATTAGCATCTTTCAATTGATCAAGAATCTGAAAATTCTCCTCAGCCTTCAAAGGCTCAGCAAATGAGCGAGACATGATTCTGAAGCATAACAAAATTTTCTTCTGGGTCTCAGGGCCATCCCCATCCTGCATTTAAATGAGAACCATTTATTTTAATTCCAAAATGATTCACCACAGATCAACTTATTCTCCTCCGTATTAGTAATGCAATATACGAGTTTCGCGAACCTGATGCATCTGCCTAAGGGAAAGATACCTCTGCATCTCTTGCTGCAACCTGCAATCCAAGAGGAAATCCCCTGAAAATCAGTGCACAATCCATCAAATACACAAAACTGAATGAGCAGAGTTTCATCCAAAGTCATGTGGTACCTGACATCAAAAACAAACAATTGTAGCATACCTTTGCTTTTGTTCCAGTATCTTCTCAAGAGCCTTCATCTCAACTCTGTCAAATCCTGAGAAAACTCTCACCCAATGTCTAACTCTATCTTTAACTGAAAACTCAGTAGGAAACAAGGACCCACATAGAACAGATTCAATTGTATCTGATCTGCAGAAGAGATAAACATGTTGAAAACAAATTCAATACGCATAACTGAGAATATTTTAAAATTCAAGCCTGAGATGAGATGAGCAAACACCACTAAAGTTTTTACTTTGCACCAAATTGTCTCAAGGTTTGCAGATTATCACAATTTTAAATTTTAGGGTACTAAGTCTTTTTTGCATAATTTCTTCCTCCTCATCTTTTCTCTGTTCTTTCTTTTCCTTTTCTTTTTTTTCCCTTTCTTTTTTTTTTTTTTTTTTTTTGAGGTTGACCTGCACTAGTGCATCCAACAAGACAGATTAAGAGACCTGAATCTCAACATGTAGATGATAAACTTGCACCAAAGATGATACTTACTTCGTGGTTTTAATATGAAAAACATTTATCTGGAAAGACTGACGAAGAGTTAAACATGTCTAAGCCAACAGATTAAAAGCAGGACATGCTACCAAGGCTGTCCTGCCAGTGCATATGAGCCTGGATAGTGCCTCATAGAGCCGGAACCCCTTTTAAGAGCCAGAAAGAGTCTGAGCATGCTACTATTTTCACTGAGATAAAATTCTTCTAATTTTTCTTAAGCCTTAGACAAAAGTTTTATCAAATTTTAATTTATTTTCTTCACTTCTTGATCAAGCCAATTTAAAGTCTACAAGCTAAATGGAATTGAACATATTAAAGTATGCTGAATCAGTAACCTTTAGCTTTTCATAGAAGAAAACAAGCATGAGGATACTCCTAGTTTCTCATTGCTTGATGCTCATACAATAGAAAAGCAGATCAAAACTTGTGCAGCATGTGAACTGAAATATTTACCTGAAGTCTTTATCATAAAACATCTTCAAAATCTTTCCAGGAATCCAATCATATTCATTTGGACTAATTGAACCATCAGCGCATCTCAGGCAATATACCTTGTAAACCTCAGCCAGTCTCTCCATGGTAAATTTTTTAACTAGTAGCTGAAATTTTAGGGAAATAAATCATGTACGAATAAAATGACCGGATAATTTTAAAACAGATGACCAAAGACAGGCAAAAGCCAAAAGTATACATACAGATTTGTCCCGGAGACGCTCTGCAACTAGTTTTATAGTGTCAACTGGAATGGCATTTAGAGCATGACATGCCACATCACAATACAGAAACAACTTGCTTTCTACATTTTCATCTAGTCCAAGAGCCGATCACAGAGGGCAGCTATAAAATGTTGAACCACTACAAGTTAGCTTAGCTAAATTTCAATACTCTTGCAATAAATTGAGGCACTTACAGATAATTTGGGGAGCCTCAGCTCTGGAAGGATCTGACAACAGGCAGCTCCTGACATGCTCAAGGACAGACATACGACAGCAACTACTCTATCAGTCACCTTTTCAAAAACTCCGAAAAGATTGGCTGAAATGCTTCAGGGATAGCAGTCCCAGGCAGAGCAAATAGGTCTCCAACTAATCCCACTGCCTTAAACGAGTGTCTAACTGATCAGTCTGCAGCCATAAAACTTGTATACTAAGAAAGCCATTCATCATACCGTTATCTTTAAACTTATATTACAGAACAGCAAATTTGCAATTACCAATAACTCTCCAGTGAGGTAGGGAACACTCCGGATAAGATCTGAGGAGCACAACGATAAACATCATAAATAACTTCATGGTAGTCAATTTGACTATTAGCTGGTCTATCGCCTGACATGGATGAGACAAGGAACTGCTTTATCCCAGCTTCAACTTTTCCAGCAGACTGCTCTATAACATCCATAGCAAGTCTCCTTGCAGTATTCTGGCATTATAAATTCAAGAAAATCATTTATCCTTCAAAGTAACACAAGGAACTCTTTAAAACAAAGGCAGAAAGAAAAACATAGTATCACACACTGGAAGAGCAAAATATTCATTTTCATAAGCTTGAAAATAGATGAAATACTTACACTTTTGTCACGACCTAATATAGACAATATGACAAGTAAACAGATCCTCTTGAATTTCCCTCGCTTTCTTCTAAGAGAACAAACCATGATTGTTGCATTGACGATAGAACATTTTTTGGATGATCATCGCTGCACGCAAGTAGATTATAGTGCAGTAGTAACCAAATCAGTATTATAGAGGAAAAAAGCTGATAAATTTAGATGATGATGCAGGTTTGTAAAATCAGAAACATAAACAGCCATCTTTGAGGGTCATTAGAGGCATTATATAGACCTACACTTTTCACAAACTAAATTACAATAAAAATAAACAAATTATGGATAAACAAACCTGGCAACAGCAAAAAATGTGCTGAACATTTCATTTATTAGGTCATCACATTCAAGAATCCAACATCACAACACATGACCTATATTTTGCAAGAGTCTCCAAAATGACAACTCTCCTTCCAAATGACGGACCACTGGTATCTTTAACCCACTAAAAGTGCCCACAATCAATTGGAAGATATCCTGCCAATATCCCACACCAATTAGGCAAAAACTGAATTTGAAAATTTACTGATAATTAGAGAATGATTGAATTAATTTCATTAACAATAAACCTATGTGAAAGAAATTCACCTTGAGAAACATCATCGCTATAAGGAGCTTCAGGTGCAGTAATCCTGGTTATCTCACAAATACAAGTTGCTACCAAAAGCTTGACATCCTTATCTGATGCTTCAGCAATACTGGCTTCACAATTGCATTAAGAAAAGGCTGCATTGCCTCTAACACTGAATCTGGCGGTGATTGATCCAACTCACAAAGACATGTTGCAGCTTGCTGCACGTTGAAAAGATATATATGCACACGTTCCCAAAGTGATATAGTAAAAGTGATAACTGTGAATATGAATTACATTAAACCACAAGTATGCGCTTCTAAAATGATGTGTAAGTATGATGGAATGATTATTTTCAATCATCCATATATGATTAAAGGTACCAATTTAATCATTTAATGTCATGACCCTCATGACCTCAATATCCAAGGCAAAATTTCATAATGTTTTCTTCTATGATGACACTGCCCACTGCCTCAAAAGCTTAGCAACAGCGAACAGAGAATTCCTCATGTAGGTAAAAGGAAGTTCACAAATAAAAATTTATTTCTACTTTCCAGTCAGCTACAAGATGTTCAAGAAATGAAGCACAAAAGAAGTCTCTGCGCTTATCATTCCTTATTGAAGGAAGTACTAGTAGTCTTAGACGATCCTGTTAAGCTGCTAAAACTATCTGAAAAATCAGTACCATACAAAACCAACTACCAACCATTGTGTTTTAGACCAAATAGTGCCAACAAAACTAATGTATTGCCTATCCCCTAATGTCAGCCCTAACCAGGAGGAAGATCAGTACTACCCACCAGCTTGCCAGCACATATTCACGTAGCTAGGGTGCAATATACTCCCCTGGGGTGGATCGGCCTTGGCAAGAAGAAAATCCACAATAAATGCTCAACCCTCAGATCAGTGACATAGCCCAGGTACCTAAGTACCTAAACAAGTGCACATCAAGCAGCTGGCCAGAAAATTCAAGATCCACACCCAAACACAAATTGAATAACATACAAGGTCAAGCCCAAGACAGCTTAAGCAACATCATAAGGCTGACCATGCATACAAATTCAACCTGAATTGTAGAAATCTACAACAAACGTGTTGGTGATTTTTTCAATCAAGGAATGTGCTTACCAATCCCAAATACCGTTTTCAGCCAATTTGAGAACAGTGGTGGACTGACTCCTAATTCTACCTGATATGCTCCAAAATGTTGTTAACCGTATCTTAATGAGAGAAACCAAATAAAAAATATGGAGAATCCTGTGTTATTATTCATAGTCTAGAACTAAGCAAACCTATGAAACTAATTCAGCTCTTGGAAAATCCCAACTCTTTTCAACATGCAAATAAACAGCATCCCAAATTGGCAATTCTCAAGTAGACACGTTGAATTTAACCCTAAGTTTTACAATTTAGGTCAAACCACCTTCAAATTTATCAAATTCAACCCTCAAAAACGGTCATATACAAAACTCCGTTTCTGGCTTCCAAAGATGACAAATTGACCGCATTAAACCTCAGACTTCTCATCATGTAACCCTACAAAACCACATACTCTCTCTCAACTAACCCTAACACAAAACTCCACTCCCTCCAGCTACAAAAACGACACGAAAACTCAGATATAATCCCTCTCTTCGCATCCTTCGGTTTCCCGCGACTCTCTCGTCAGCCAAACAGAAACTAAAAAATTAACAGAAAAAAAAAAAAAAAGGAACAAACCACCACAAACAAAAACTAGCTAGCTAGCTAAGCCAGCTGAATTCGAATTCTAAAAAAAACCTCGCAAAAAATTTAAGATTTTCAAAATCTTAACAAAATGCGAACCTTCAAGAGCTTGACGAGAGGCGTCTTTGGTGGAAGGAGGCGTGTCGAGCTTTGATCCAACCTCCTTGAGCTTCTGTTGAAGCGCTTCGTCGGCCATTTCTCCCTTCCGTCCAAGACCAAAACGGCGCGTCGTTTTTTTTTTTTTTAAATGTAACTCTGAAGTAGCTAGCTCTCTCGCATTTGACTCTTCGAGAGAGAAAAAATTTGACGGAAGAAGAAGAGGGTTTTGTTTCGTGTGTTTATGTTTATGTTTTTGGTTTCGTTTTTGTGGAGAGAGAGAGCTTTCGAACAACAAAGACGAAATGAGCTCTAAATGTAAGTGAAATCTACTCCAAGTCCTTGATTGATTTTTATATCTTGGACTTTTGCACCCGTGCTCCTCCATTCTTTGCTATTTAGTGTTAGATTTTCTCGTACTGTATACTTACCATTATCGTCCTCCACATTATCATATACATAAATATTCTAAGGTTTTGTGAATATCGATACTTGTGTTAAAGACTATATATGTAAACTCGAATGCTGAATACTCGTGATCCTCCATTCTTCACTATTTATTGTTGGATTTTCTCGTACTGTGTTTCTTATCATCCTCTATGTTATCTTATACGTAACATATTTAAGGTTTTTTTAAACTAATACTTTATGTTAAATATTATATATGTAAACTTGAATATTGAATATACTATTAGATTTTCTCATACTGTGTACTCACCATCCTCATTGTTATTATATACATAACATGTTCTAAGGTTTTGTGAAACAGATACTTATGTTAAATACCGTATACTATAACTTGAATGTTGAACACTTGTGCTCCTGCATTCTTCACTATTTTACTATTGGATTTTCTCGTGTTGTATACTTTCTATTATCGTTCTGTATTATCTTATACATAACATATTCTAAGGTTTTGTAAAACCGATACTTGTGTTGCATACTGGAATATGTGAAGTTGAATATTGGATATAACCTTGAATGTTAAACACTCGTGCTCCACCATTCTTCATTGTTTACAATTGAATTTTCTCGTACTGTGTACTTTCCATTATCATCTTCTATATTATAATATACGTAACATGTTTTAGGTTTTTCTAAATCTGATATTGTGTTGAATGCTAAATATGTAAAGTTGAATATTGAATATACTACACCAATTATACAGCCTCTATGAAGTTTTTAAGCGAGTTTCATGATATGTGATACTGACATGAAAATTTTAAAGTGAATTTCATAACACATGAATTTGCTTGTTGATCTATAAAATTAATAATACACTGTAAATTAAATACTATATTCACGATATTGATTTCAAACTTAATACAATTTATTACAAATTTTGTCAATTATACGATCAGTGTCCTCATTTGGATAGCAAATAACAAACTTCAGTTATTACTTTATTATTACTATGGTTTCATTATGCAATATTTACCTATTTGCTCTAATGGTTTCAACACAAATTATGTAAATCAAATGTAATCTCAATCATTTATAGTATCATATGATATTTTAAACTTGTGATTATAAATTTAATGCTATACATGGTGATATAGATTATTAGAATCTAATAACTCCATAACACAATTGCAGCAGTATTAAAAGTATAACAATTTTCACTAAACATAATGTACGATAACCATACTTTAAATGACTGTACTTATATGTGGCTTTAATTGAACAAGGAATAACTTAATAAAGTTGTGATAGAATCAAATATTGGTAAATACAAATTAAATTTGTATATCAGATGTAATTTCAATCATTAAAATGTCTTCACCTTATACTTCAAAATTGTGTTTATAAAATTTAATACAACACATGGTGATATAATTATTAGAATCTAGTAATTTCATAACACAATTGCAAAAGTATTATCAAAATGGAAAAAAAAAAAAAATTAAACTCATAAATTGAGTACTATTTTTTTTTTTAAGTGTCGCGAGTTTTCGGAGTTGATAGAGGGAGATGTGATTCGAACCAATAATCTCATTAGTGTGGATGTAAAAAAGTACCATTGAACTATTTCAACTTTCATCATAGTGGCACGGACTTGTAAGTAATATCGATTTGAATCATGGTGTAACTGCAAAATACGTAAATTATGTGGGGAAAAGTGAGGAAAAAAAAAAGAAAGAAAGAGATAATTGGAGTGCAGAACTCACGTCACTTAAGCCAGATTCAAGTATGTTATTTTAAGGTGTTAATGACAACTAGGCTCATGTAGGTAATCGAGTTATCAAAAATACCCCTGTACTTCTCTCAAATGGCATCAACGCCCTCTCAAATCACGTGCCACTATTACTAGTCTCTAGTCACGAAGAAAAACAATTATAAAAGTGCTTCTAGATATATATGAGAGATATAGGTTACTTTTTACTTTGATTTATTGGAAGCTCTTCTTACAAAAAGTTATAATTTTTATTTTTCCTAAGTTCTTCTAATGGAACATTCAAACACTTCTAAAAAGCTTTTGAGCCCAAAAAGTCAAAAGCAGATTTTCAAAGACCCTATCAAACAGGCTCATAGGCTCTATTTGAAAGAATTTTTACTTTGAATTTTTAACTTATTGGAAGCTCTTTCTACAAAGTTATATTTTTTACTTTTCCTGAAAAACTTTTAAAACTTAAAAGTTATTCTATTGAAAAATTCAAATACTCTCAAAAGAGTTTTGGGACTCAAAAAGTCAAAAACAGGTTTCGAAAAGTCATGCCAAACAAGCCTATAACTACAATGGCAACTCTAAAGTCCCAATTATGCGTTTTTACATGTTCATTTAACTAAAAGATTGTACCCAATTAAGAGTGAATAAGAATACAAGATTAACATTTGTCATCCCACTTTGTGTTCGTTACGTGTACATTTAACTATAAAATTCACACATTGACTTATAGATAAAGTGGTTTGTGTATATTCCTTCTACATTAGTGGGAGTGTTCAAATTTCACCATACGTATATACCGGCATATGTTACAGGAAATTGGAACTCGTAACTCCCGTTATGAAAATTTGAATTTAAAACCTCAATTTCCTTGAAAGGTGTGGTTACCATCACGGTATGCCTACGATCGCATATGATTAGATTATGTATAATTGCAAGAATATATTTAAAATATAATTACAAGCCGTCTCTCTGGGTAATGAAGAAATGATCATATTGTATGCGTAGTACTATTTTAGGGTGTCATCTTTATGCTAGTTTACAGCTTCCATTTTATCACTATAACTGCGAGTGTGTATAGAAATATAGGGTGGTTCTAAAAAAAAAATTAGGATTTTATTTAAAAACATTATGAAACTAATTATAACATAACGAAACTCAATGTAATTTTATAATATTATAAAATTAATTTCACAATGTCATAAATATAAATCTTGACATTTTGTTCATGATCCTCCGAACTAAACTCCGTGTATATATATAATATATATATATATATATTCTCTCAAAGTTGTGTAGTTTGATAATGCCAAGTGCCAGTGTTAGAGATCACAAAAAGGCATCTTCTTTGTTCATTATTATATAATAAATAAATATAATACATGAATTAATGCATTCTTAATAAATTAGATGTTTTATTATATAGTGTATATATGAATGATGTAAGACATTTATTCCATTGAAAAGCTTTAATTATCCATTAAATAAATCTTGCTTGTTGGAATTGAAATATTGAAAGATTTCCATATTTCTTCTAGCAACTTTGATCAATTGAAAGAATAGATGGAAAATGCAATCAAATATTCGGAAAAATATAAGCATAAAGCTTTTTTAACAAATATGTGCGGATCCAATCACACCAATGTAAAATTAAGCAAATTGTTTATGCTCTAAGAACACGGAGATAGAGCTTTTAACTATAATAAATGCACTAATTATCCTTACATTTCGTATTATATTATACATACGAAAATAATTTATCTCCTTGAAATATTATAGTTATTTCTTTTCTAAATTTTCCCAACTGTTTGGAAGTTCTTGCCTTCATTTTTTGCTATGTTTTTTTTAATTGTTATTTTATTATAAATTTTATCAATATATAACTTAAATATTATAATTATACTATTTTCTATTAATTTAAGTTTTTCACATTTTAGATATTTACGATCGTAACTAATATTTCGCATTGTCTTGCTAAAATATTCTGTTATGAAAATATATTGACGATTGGTAAAAAAAAAGAGGTTAAAATTGAAAGTTAAAGTCAGCTGTCGTGATACTCATGGGCACAAAACAAATAGGTAGAATTTTGGGTTTATTTGATATGAAAATCCAGATAGTTCATGGGAATTGTTACCATTTTATTTTCTATTTTGTCGGCTCTCGGCTCAATAATCAACTTTTTTTTATTTAAATCACTTTATATTTTTATTCGAGTGATTTTATGAGAATCTGAGTTGGTAGCTGGAAATTGAGGAGGGTATTTACTTACCAAGTCAATCCTGAGATCAAAGGGTGCTTCTAATGGCGAATAGCAGTTCAGTGTTCAAACCAGAGCTCCTTCTTTCTCACAAATACCCGGAGGTACTTCTTCATTGCTCCCATCTTTTCAATGCTCTTTTTTTGATTCATTGAACATAATATGGAATACCCATCACTCGTTTTTCAATTTCTCATGTGTTTTGTTTTCATTTCTCGCAGACAACATACACTTACACTGAAAGGTACATTTTTTTTAGTAACCCTCTACAGACAGACACTGATATGGTAAATGTAGTTTATAACATAAAAATTAAGGAGTTTTATGATCAATAAGAATCTTTGTTGATATCAGAGATGTAGCTGTCTATGCTTTGGGTGTAGGAGCGTGCGGAGGCAGCGCCGTGGATGCTGATGAGCTCAAATATGTTTACCATGAAAACGGTCAGCAGTTTGTGCAGGTATTCTTTCATTTATTTTGTGGCAATTGGAAAAAAGAAAGAGTTCGATTTGTTTATTAGATGAAATTTTAATCAATTGGTATGATTTGTCAGTAAAGATGGGGTGTGCTATTGTAATGTCTCGCGTTTTTGTAGGTCTTGCCAACATTTTGTGCTTTGTTTTTGTTCAAATCAGTGCCAGGAGGCTGTCCCGATCTGCCAGGATTGCCGTAAGCCTTCTTCGTTTCTCTTTCAAAATCATACGTTTTGCTAGTTCTTAACTTGGGGTTGGTTTTGTTGTGTTGATTTTCTTTTGTGATGTACCCAAGGGAAAGCTAATTGGTGTTTCTGGTTTTTGTTGTTGCCACATATCAGATATGATCCACGTCTTCTGCTGCACGGACAACATTATATAGAAATATACAAGCCACTGCCATCTAGTGCTTCTGTAAAATATCCTCACCACAAGCACTTTTGATTGTTTTCATTATCATACTTTCTTCTTGTTCTGTTGAGAACTGAGATACATAGAAATCTGTAATTCATAACGTTGTTGATGCAGATACGTAATGAAGTGACTCTTGCAGGATTACATGATAAAGGTTTGTTTTCATTAGCAAAAAAAAAAAAAAAAAAAAACTACAGCTAAACATCTTGTATTTGCAGGTTTTGTACTTACCTCAGGGAGCTCAAGTTGAGGCTTTATGCTGTTGTTATTTTGATGGATGTTATAGTGATTCTATCTGTTGATCCATTTTCAGGTAAAGCTGCTATTGCTGAGGTGGAAATCAAAAGCTATGATAAGGAGTCTGGTCTATTATTATGCACGAACCGGTGAGTAATTTTGAAAGTATCTAATCTAAAACTGCCATGATGTTGTCTCTCCTAAGATGTTATTTTGCAGGATGACTTCATACATCAGGGGTGCTGGTGGCTTCTCAAAATCATCCCAACCTTTTTCTTACTCTAAGTATCCAAGCAACCAGGTTTCAGCTGTGAAAATCCCAAAAACTCAACCTTTTGCTGTGTTTGAGGATTCTACCCAACCATCACAGGCATGTAGCACTGATTTCATTATTGCTGGACCTGAAGTTGCTTGCTTTGTCGTTTACTTAATTTGCACCACTGTTTATCTTAATTCATATACTACTAAAAAATTTATCAAGTCATAATATGAAACTTGGAAATATGAAGAGGTAGGAAAGAAGTCATCATCTTTGATTGGACTTATTTCAAACCCCAATTATGCAATTTATGGAATTAATGAAGAAGCCATCTTGCTTGTTCACGTCTCCTTCTGTTTTAAGTTAGTCTAAACTTTGATATTCCCTGACGTTGGGATTTTTCAGGTTGAATCTTGGTCTTTTTGATTGTGTATTCATGTTTCTTGGCTGTTCGTATTTGAGTGTTTAACTGCTTATCTTGTGACTCAATCTAATTGACACGGTTCTCTCATGCATTCTCTGCTATTTTAGTGGGTTATACATGCTTCCAAATTGACAATATTTCATAAACCTTCTGCCGTTGTAAACATATGGTGCATGAGAATAATTGTCCTGATGGTACACTTCATTTGTGACATGTATGAGTGAGAATGCATCGTGAGGAAAGGGTGGATGGGGGGTGGGGGAGAGAATTGGGGGTGACAAACTTCCAAACCTCTGCTAACTGTTGTAAACTTGGACTAGGTACTGATCTCTTTGTCCTCTTCTTCTGATGTGTAAAG
>CM010619.1:34166410-34334772 GCA_003430845.1 Xanthoceras sorbifolium
TTCTCTCCTCTTGCCTGTTCTTGTGCCATGTAGCTCTCCACTTGCTCTGGATTTACTTGACTCTTGGGCAACTTTCCCACTATCAATCATCAAAGCACGCAACTCTTATTATCAGTACCACACTACTACTTGCCTGAGCAAATAAGCTAAGAACATAAACTGTTAACATCAAAGCTAGCCATAAATCAATCTCAGGCAGTAAGTTGACAAGTCTACCAAGTGTCCAAACATTACATAATACTGTGCTTAATTATGTTTATGTGTAGAAATTAATCAAGTGTCAGCCTGCTTAAAATCAAGATGGGACCTGCTTAGTTGTATTCCAGCATAAAACCTGATACCATACAACCACCAATAATTGGCTCAACTTGTGTACACTTGTCAGATTGAGGTGTACAACCACTTAATTAAAATTTGATGCATTTCAAATATAAAATTTTGATAATAATATTTATAATCTTAATATTGTCATGATCTAGAAAGTATCCAAGTAGCATATTCCTAGATATTTCCAAACTACCTAGTAATCAAGGCTTGACTATACATCTTTGCCCAAAAAAAAAGACAAATAATACGATGACACTTTGTACATATTCTTGGAAAATTCAATGATGGTTGTTAAGCCTAGAAAAATCAAGGTGCAGATTTCCAGAACACAAATTTTGACCACCAGTGCTCAACCACTCATCTCTTATCAACCATAATACCAATTTTCAATAATGTGGATTGTGGACCAAGTTTACAAGAAAAATGGAAAACATCTACATCGAGTTATCAGTTGTCCAGGCCACATGCTTGGAAAGAGAACTGATAACACGGACAGTCTGCACCTGATAATAATACAAGACCAGACCAGAAAATAAAAGAAAGAGCTAGAGATCATGCATGTGAAATACGAACGATGATGCTGAGAACTTACATGGAGAAGGAATGTATTTGATTTCCGGGTAAACATGGATGAGATAGACTACAGTAGTTGATGGATTGACAGCACGTTTGAGGGCCCATTGAAGAGCATCCATGCTTGACTCACTCTTCCCAACAGCAACATATATGTAATCAGCTTGATCACTTCCATGGACATCAAACGAGAACATACTCCCTTCAAAGAGCTCTTCCTTGATGGTTTCCAGAGGGAATTCATCTTCAATCTCGAACAGTTCACTCGATTCCTCTTCTTCTATCTCAGACACCACTGCTTGAAGCACCATTATCAAAATAATTATACTGATGATGATAATGATCATATCCAGCCTGACTACTCTCCGTTATAGACACAGACATCTTTTTCCTGAAACTTTCAAGTTCCTGTTAAAAATTATCAACAAGGTTTTCTACATGTATACATATATATATCACACACATCACATGTATAGTCTCCAATTATGTGTACAAATCTCTCATTGACTTTTCAGGGTCTCCATCACATGTATATTCAACCACGAAGTTGCCATACCATATAATTAATGTTTTTTTGTGTCAGTATCTGCTTGGATAAGACGCTATAAACGCGGTCCGGAAGGGATTTCCACACACTATTTATTTAATGAGCCTTGACGGAAATTACAATAATTTTATTATCAACAAACATTTCATCAAAGTCATTGATTCTTATTATATGAAATGTTTTTGCATATGGAAGTACGAAATCTGGAACGAATATGCGAATACAGAAGAGGGAATCACAGCTTTTCATGACCAAGAAGAAGCAATAATACAATTTAAAGTCAATGTACATATAGTACTGATTGATGTTAATATTTGTTCCAGTATTTTATTGCATTATTGCTCTTAAGTATTTTAAACTTTTTCTAAGCAATGTAATTAATTAATATCGACTCTATAGTTTAAATGAAGTTTAATAAAGTTTAGACGAAGAGGAAATGTAAATATATTCTCTAAAAATTATATATTAAAAATGGTTGGCAATAAAGCCAACCATTGCGTTATTAGAAACGTTAACATATTATAAAATCTTTCAAAATTTTAATAGAGTTTAGGTGAGGAGAATATCCAAATGTGGTTGCATGATGATGATGTACTGAAACTTGTATATTGTATCTACCTCTCCAAAATGTTAAATTTTTTTTTTATTATTATCAATACTATTTGATTTGATGATTATGTGAGTAAGTTTTATATGGGCCAATAGGAGCTCCATCTTAATTGGGTTGGGCCTAGACTTGTATATGAAAAGATAAACTGGGTTCTGAGTCTATAATTTGTAGTCAACGGTAGCTTCTGTGTGCAACATGTGTTTGTTAATTTTTTACATATGTATTAAAAGAATAATTATATTTCATAATATAAATACGAACATATAATAGGAGTCTATTTATAAGCTACATAACGGAATACCTAGTCTCAGGAGATATAGAATAATATTACACAATATATAATAACGATATAATATTAAGTGATACTGATTGGACGTAATAAAGTAGTTTAGATTGATTTTTTAAAGGGAGAAAAGGAAAAAAAAAGAAATTAAAAATTAAAAATTTCAATTACCATAGCTTTTTTTTTAGAAAGAAAAGGAAGCGAATCAAACTATGTATGGTGCCATAAAAGTGAATAATTCCTATCTTTTTTTTTAACTTTTTCATCTTTTGTATGATAAGATTAAAAAGTTTATTCATTTTATTTTTGGATTTTATATATATTATTTTATTATTTTTTAAATTGGCACCATATAACCACCGTACAATATAGTTCAATGAAAAGGTATTCATTCAGCTTAACAATATTCCAATCACTCCACCATATGTGATTTTATTTGTTATAGCAGTTCTCACCTTATATGTAACCAATAATTCAACAATAAAGTTTATATACAAGTGCTAATATTATTTATAATAGCTTGTTTGACATATGAGATTTATTGAATTGGACAATTTTCATTTTGATCCCATTTACCAAGAATTCAATAATAAAATTTATATAACAATACTAATATTATTTATCGATAGCCCGTTTGATACATGAAATTGGATTGAATTAGACAATTTTCAGTTCAATCTCATGTTTATTTTTGCATGAGATTGGAGAGTGAGGTGGGATTCCTCATAATTTGTCCCATCTCTCGTCCTTTTGTTTATTTTATTTAATTAATTATTTATATATAAATTATTATATTTTATTAAAATAATTTTCAAATATTGTATATTTTTAATATCAATTTATCAATATCAAATCAATGTTATTTTATTTAAATTAAAATGATTAAAATATTTTATTTTATTTAAAAAAGTTTTTTAATTAAACTTAGTTTAAGTAATTTAAATTTTTATTTGACTTAAAATGATGCTATTTTATTTAAAATTAATTTAAAATAGTTTTATCTATTTATAAAAATAATTTAAATATATTTTATTCATAAAATAATTTTCTAATCAAATTTCATTTAAATAATTTAATTTTTTATTATTTTAAAATTAATTTTATTTTATATAAAAATTAATTTAATCAAATTTAATTTTATCTAATCTCATACTACACCAAATAAGAGATAATACTATTTCTAATTTAATTCATACTACGTACTTCATTAAACATATCACATTATTAATTTAATCCTATCAAATCCAATTCAATTTTATCCTATTTTATCTTATTTTATTCAATAAAAATATTCCAACGTAATCCCATACACTATACACACACTCTCATAGTTGTAATAATTTGTTTATATACATACAAATATTATATACATACACACACGTTAGATAACATAACAAATATTTTTTATTTTATTTTATAGTTTTATAAAAAAAGAATCGTATAAAAGACTTAAAAATAAAAGTGGTATGCCCCCACATTACAGGAGAGGTCCAAAGACGTGGTGGTCAATACAAAGCAAGTAGTTTGGTGATAAAAATCTGATTGGGTACTGAAATTATTTTATAAAACGACATTTTATTTTTCTAAAAAGTCGTTTTTTAAGTCGGTACGAGCATACCTTATTACTTGGATTGTGTTAAAAGTAAGCAACGAATAATACATTGACTCTACTTAGCTCTCCGTATTTTAAATTTAACTGTAATCTTTCCTAATTCGCGATATATATATTATAGATTTATTTTGAATTTCTCGTTTATTTTTTTAAACAGTCAATATTAACTATCAAATTAACGTCAGAGATTTCAGTGCGAATCAACAAACTTTAAATACTTTTAATGTTATTTATTCAAATACTTTTATCTCGTGAAGTAATCACAAACCCGACCCGAATTGTTTTTTAAAAACAAGTTTGATGTATTTAGAAAATACGACACAGCTGCTGTATCTGCTTCCAAAAACACAAAGAAAACAAAAACGTTTTTTGTTGTCTTGTAGATTTGTAAGGTGGGAAGCAGTGGTAGACCCGCCTTTATTGACCCATTTCGTTTCTTTTACTCTCTCTGTCTCTCTCTCTGTCTCTCTGTCTTTCTATTAACAGTTTTTTGCTTGGTTTTTTCTTCTGGTTAACTACTATAGATTGTACGAGTGTTAACTGCAAAATAACGAAGCTGTAGAATTGAAGTTTAAACTTTGGGTTGTTTTGGGCATTTCTTGTGAGATTACACGAAATGGGTATCGTCTCACAGGAAGCGATCAATCAGTTTCAAGCTCTGATGGATCAAGTTTCATTTTTACTCTTTTTTTTTAAAAAATAAAATAAAAAAACTTCAAATTGTAGCTTAATTTCCTTGTTTACTTGTTTATTTATGTACTGGGACAGTTGATGAGCCACTGAAGAAGACATTTCAGGTACACATTTCTGTTTAATTCTTTCTATTGTTTTAATTGGTCGGATCTGTTGTCCAACTTTGGTCAAATGTGGGTTTTTATTTTTTTTGTGGATTGTTATAATCCACTATTGATCCGCTCAACTATCTAACGATTTTCCCGGAGTTCAATTTTTTCAATTTGTTTTTTTTTTCTTTTTGGGGATATTGAGTGACAAAAATGTGAAGTGTAAAAATTGTTTTTTTGTGTAAGTAGAGTGAGATTCCTGAATTTTTGAGTCTAGAAACTAATTAGGTCTGTGTGGACTTTGACAAATTATATGATCTTTTCATCATTTTGTTTTTTCTGCTGTGATCCAATTCTGCACATGGAATTCAATCTGATGCACTGGAGGGTTGGAGTGAATTGTTATTTATTTATTTTTTCTAATTATCTGATGTATGAGAATGGTTTTCGCAGTATACTTCAATTCACGCTTTGTTTGATTAAAACTCTCTGTTGATGCCTACTGGTTATCAACAAAGTAAAGGAGATAAAATCCGTTGGTGGGCAAATGGTTCTGATATTCTAAGCATCAAATGTGGTAATTTAAACTTCATGATTCGATATTTCAGTAAGAGTGATTAAAGAGGACAGTAATAGAAGTTGGTGTGTTTTTGCATCCTGATTAAGATTTAAGACTTTGTAGCAGAAAAAGCCTTTCATTACAGTATTGAAGACCGTGACTTCTTTTAAAACCGACCATTATCCCACATTGGCTTTGCCATTAACACATTATCTGGATAATCGGAGGTGCTTTATCCTTGTTGGCTAATTTCAGATCTCCTTGATAGGTTGGTTTAATGGGTGGCTTCCATTCTGCAAAATTATTACTAATATGAAAAGTGACTTACAGCTAGCCTGCCAGATTTAAATGTCTACATTGGATGTGATTACTAAATTTGTGAGAGAGTCTGATGCATTTGAAGATTTATGTGGTTAAATAATATAATGTATATATGAATTGTTATGTTTTCGTGTGTTATCATTTTTCCTTGTATGTTGTTTAATGAAAAAAAAGGGGTTTGTTTGTAGGAAAAAAAAGGTGTTGATTGAAGATTTTGGAATTTAGTGATAAAATTAACAAATATTTCTTGATATGCAGAGTATTCATCAAGGATATCCTACTGAAACTTTGGTCCGTTTTCTAAAAGCAAGGGAGTGGAATGTGCCCAAAGCCCATAAAATGGTGAGTTGTAGTTCTTGCAATATAAACATTGTACAAATCTTTGATTCTCTTATATATTGAAAAATTTGATTATAATCTCTTTTTCTAAATTTTAATTGCAATGATGCTGCATGATCTTTCAGTTGGTGGATTGTATGCACTGGAGGGTACAGAATGAGATTGACAAAATATTATCGGTAAGTTCATGCTATTCCCTATTTTAACTGATTAATTTAAAAAGATAAATTCTCAGTTAGATGCATGTTATTCATAGAAGGAAATTCAAGATTGAGTTTCAATACAAGTGGCATCCGGGGCTACTATTACTGAGAAACTGAAAATCAATATTATTGCTTGTTGTGAATTGCTGTATTTTTCAGAGTCTGCAATGCACCTAAAGTATTGAATATTGAGTGCTGGTGGTGGTTGTTACAATTTTGATCGGAATCTATTACTTAGCTAAAGATTTTTTTGAAGTTCTAGTTTGATTTCTTGTATAACCAACAAGCTATTTTATTGATAAATTGGATTATGTACAAGTTTGTGTTCCATTGTGAGTCTTGGGGTAGACTACAATCTTTTGCAATATTTCTAGACTGCATGAGTCGTGAGGTCTGATGTTCATGATATGTGGAGACATATCTAATATGATATTAATAGTTGACATTATTGACCTTTGAAATTCTTCTTGTGTTTTCTGTAAGCAAATAACAGATTTGTTTAGCTGAATAAGAATTTTATATTTGCACACAACATAATGAACGCAGTCATGATGCTTTTTGTCATTGCATGTTTGGTCCTATGTTCTGGTTTCGTATTCCATCTTCTTCCTCTCTTCTTCTTTTCTTTTTTTTGACATTTGTATCTGTACAAGTTAGAATCCGGATTATTATTGAGTATATGGACATTGGTGATTCTGACATGGATGCTCTCTTGCACAGAAACCCATAGTTCCTGCTGATTTTTACAGAGCAGTACGGGATTCACAGCTCATAGGAATGTCTGGATACTCAAGAGAGGTGTTCATTGTTTTATCGAAATTGATTTTATTTACATTGTATTTTGATGGGAACAGTACATCTTCTCAGGTATTCTTACCTTGTGGCATTTTCTCCAGGGGGTTACCTGTCTTTGCTATTGGTGTAGGGCTCAGCACATTTGACAAAGCATCTGTATGTATTATTATAATTACCATTATAAGTAATGTTTCACTCGGTACCAAATTCTGATGTTAGAATCTTCAACATCCGCCAGTTATCTCCTTTTTAAGTACTACAGTCTCTTGTTATTTCACTTTATATAAAGAAGCGAATATATGTGATATTTGTTTTCATATTTCCTGTTATTTCAGGTCCATTACTATGTGCAATCACACATTCAAATAAATGAATACAGGGACCGTGTAGTTTTGGTGAGTAGTAGAGTTTGAAGCATATACTTGGATTAGACAACAATGTTCAAGGCAGAAAATTTTTAATCTATAAGCCATAGTTGTATTTATCTAGAGTAGTAGAGTTTGAAGCATTTTAAGTTTTCTACTTATGGTTTTGACGTGTATGCATTCTTGTAGCCTTCTGCTTCAAAAAAGCATGGGCGACCAATAACCACCTGCATTAAGGTTTTGGATATGACTGGACTGAAACTTTCGGCATTAAGCCAGATAAAGGTATTTCCATGGTGAATTTTTTACTTTATTGATTTCCATTCTCACTCGCTCCCTACTTTGATATCATAAACTATCTCCATGTTTCCCATATTATTTTCCTAGTCATGTAAACTTTTAATTAAATGTTATTGGAAACAAATTTAATGTGAACCATTATATTTCAGCCCACTTGTGTACTCAACCAGCTATATTCATAGCCTAAGTGTACATACACCTTATCTTACTTTGATCTATAGATAATTTGATAAAACATAAAAGTAAAGAAGTGTGAGAAACTTAAAGTAGCTTGGTGGCCGAAACAATTACTGTCGATGTTAAGCTGACATTTGAGCTATAATTGAGGATGCATAATGTGTAAAGGTTCTACTTTGCAGATCTCTGAATGAGTTGGTTCTAATGTATGACCTTGTGAATCCATGTAACATTCCCTGAATCATGGATGTTGTATTTATGCAGTTGTTGACAATCATATCTACAATTGATGACTTGAACTATCCAGAGAAGACAAATACATATTACATTGTGAATGTCCCATACATATTTTCTGCTTGTTGGAAGGTAAGCCTCCACATTGTCTTCTTAATTTTCCCCTATCTTATCAGTTCCTCCTATGCAGTCGTGCGAGTTTGTACACTTGTTTATTAGAGTTCGGCTTGGCATTGGTAATAACCTTTGAAATTTTAGCAGGTTGTTAAGCCCCTTTTGCAGGAAAGGACAAGGAAAAAAATTCAGGTGTTGCCAGGTTCTGGCGGGACGAGCTATTGAAGGTAAGGTGTTTTTCATATATTTCTTAAGATATTGCAAACTTGAACCTTGACATATCTTGTCAAATATAGTTAAATTAGAGAACGTTAGAGCTTTCTCTCTCTCTCTCTCTCTCTCTCTCTCTCCTCTCTCCCCCTCAATAGTTGAATGGTAGAATTTGAAGGTGAAACCTATTAAGGCCTCTCCTTGCCCGTCATACTGAAGCTAAAGCCCAAGGGTAGAAATCTTTAGGAACCTTGGGGGAAATGCTCTTCTTTCATGTTTCTTGTGAAATCACGTGAAAGAATTTATCGTAGTACTGAGTAATAATTTCATTGTGTCAAAATGGCAATCTGATCTAGTTATTTTGCATGTTTCTTGTAGACAATGGATTTTGCATCGCTTCCACATTTCTGTAGAAGAGAAGGCTCTGGATCCTCTCGCCATTCAGACACTAACAATTGTTTTTCATTGGACCATCCGTTCATCAACAGCTCTACAACTACATCAAGCAGCAATCCATGATCAGTGAACCTGTTGAACCAATCAAACAAGGGTCTTTTCATGTGGATCTACCTGAGCCAGCTGCAGAAGGAACGGAAATTGCCAAAACCTTAGAATCCGAATTACACAAGATTGAAAATGGAAATGGGCTATCTGAGTCCCTAGATGGCCTCAAAGTCACTGACACCTGAAACTACAGAGCTCTCGTGTTGTCTCTATGTACTTGCACCGATGAATCTCAATCTTTGATGCCCAAATTCAATGTCACTCCTATTAGATGAGAACGTGATTTTATCTATTAATCGGATGGTTATACAATATAAATGTACGGGACAGTAGCGGCTCACTTTATCTCTACGTAAGTTTCACGTGGAAGAATCCACGTGGGAGAAGATGATACCATATATGTAACATGAAATTAGCTGGAAAATCAGCTTGAAGCTCCTCTCCAGCATGTTACGGTGTAGGATTGCAAGCAACAGATATTGTAATTTTTAGTTTCACTGTTTTAAGCTGATATTAATTTTATACTTAAAAACTGTCTGAGCCCCATCTATATTATGCTTAACTGATTCTCTGGTGTATGAATGTGAAATATATAATCCTTTTTGTTTTTGTTTTTAATTTGATACCTTAAGCTTCCCATGCAAAATAAACAAGGAAAATTTCGAAGTTGCCTTCATGGAACAGATTTTTTCTCCTGTTCCTTTGTTGGTGTTCAACATCTGACTTATGATCCTAGAATTACAGGGCAAATAAGATCTTGATGTCTTTAGATTTTCTAGAATCAGTGAAGCAACTTATGCCGTCTGTTCTTGCTGGCGCCATCTCTGGAGTTCACCCTCAACCATGGTTTGTGCAGCTGCTGCCATGTCTGCAGCCTTAAGAGCTATTTCTGTTGCAGTTTTGATTTCCTCAATTGCCTTTAAACCTGCTTCAAACTTCTTCTCTGCTTCGTCTTTGGTTGCATTATATTTTCCAGCTGAGTCTTGGCATCTGCCAATTTCTTCTCGGCTAAATTTTCAGAGTTCTCCGCTTTCGTTTTCATGGATACAAACTCCTCCTTTGTAATCTTAATCTTGGCAACAGAATCGGGATTGATTGACAAAATATTTAACTCATCAAGGGCCCTCCTCTCTGCTGCTTTTGCTTCTTCAATCTGTGAGAGTATCAGTTGTAGACCTTTTTCAGCTTCCACTTCCTTCATTTGGGCAGTTTCAGCTTCTTTCCTGAAATTTCCAGCATCCCTTTTCATCTCTTCTGCTTCTCTTTTCGCAGTTTCGGTTTCTGATAAGAACTTCTCCAGCATTGAATTCTCCATTTCCTTTTGTTCAGCAAATATCCTTTCCTCTTCCTTCTCCTTCATGTCAGCATATTCCCTCTTTACATCTTCCAATTCCATCCTAAGTGAACTCACCAAGTTTCTAAGAGAGCTTTCCTCATCAGCAACTTGTTGCAGAGTCCTTGTAGCTTCATTGAGCTCTGTTGTTACAAGTCTCACAGCATCCATTCAGCAGCATGAGCTTGTTTCATTTGTTCCTGTAGAACTTCAACCTCTCCAGTCGTTTCCGCGAGTTTCAACTCGAGGCTCAAGGTCAATTCAGGATCAAAATCTCTCTTCAAATCAATCAGCTTCTGCTCTGCTGCTTCCATGGCATTTCTATAAGATTGCTGGAGGGTTACTTTCTCCACCGTGATCTTCGCTTGCTCTTCCAGAGCTTGTTGAGAAGCAATCTTCAGCTGTTCAATTGCTTCCTTCATAGCTGTAATCTCCTTCTGAAGCTGGGAAACCCTCTCTGAGCCTAGTTTCGCCAAACGCTGCGCTTCTGCTGCCTGTTGGAAACCAGCCTGCTTTGCATCCAAGGTTGCATCAAAATCCTGTCTGATTTTGTTGAGCTCTTGCTTCTCAGCATCAAGCTCAGTAGCAATGGTCATATATTGTTCTCTTTCATGGTCCAATTCCAGTTTCCTTACAAGGGCACCATCCATACTTTTCTGTGATTTTGCCTGTTCAAGTTGCTTGGCCTGCTTCTTTACAGTTTCTGCAGCTGCAATAGCTGATTGTTTCGATTCTGTTACAGCTTTGAGCCTGTCGTATAAATCCTGCACCGTTCTCTTCGCCTTCTCAAGCTCGACAAGTGCTCGAGCTTTGGTAGTTTCAGCACTCTCTAACTGATGCCTTGTTCTTTCCACTTCTTTTTGTGCCAAAAGAAGCTGTGTCTCCTTGTCTATGACATTCTGGTAATTTAACCAAAATGTATGATGTCAGTTTCACCATAAAAATCTCAAAATTTATCTGATTTCACATTGCTTTTAGCATTCAACAGCAAACACTATAAAATAAAACGAAGCATATATATATAATATATATATATATATATATATATATATATATATATATATATATATTGTCTCTTTCCTTTGGGTTTGTTTTCAGGCAGCCAAAAAAAGCGAGGAGGATCATTAGATATCCCTGGTTGACAAAATCCTGTGAATATATATAATAATAATAATAATAATAATATATACCTCAGAAGAAAGTCTACTCCTCCTAAGAGGTCTGTCTTTAGATACAACAGCAACTTCACCAAAAAGACTAACAGCAGCTTTGACAGATTGAAATGGTGCCCTGGTATCAATCTCTCCCACCTCTGCTTTGGGAGAACTTACCGACTTTTGCCTATCAAATGGTCGAATATTCATCCTTTTATTCTCCTCTTAACAACCTGTAAAACACAGCTTCAATTAAATTCACATAAAATAAAATAAAAATGTTGGAAACTGAAGCAAGAAAAAATGTTTCACGTTTTTGCCTGCCAACCCTGTCCTGATCTTTTAAACCAGCTAATACAACATACCCCAACAACTGCAGAAGAGACAAGAATCAGAGACTGGAACTCCAAGAATTGTTGTACCACAACAGAAGAAATGACGTCGAAGAAACAAAAATCAGAACAAAACTTGTGGGTGTTTTTGTTGTTTTCTTCTTGTTGTGGTTCGTATGCTAAAACACGAACATGTCAAAAGCAAAGAAACAGATCAGAGTTGTAAAGAGTTTTTGTGTTTGTGCTATTTTGGAGGAAGAGACTGCGAGGTTTTTGCGGGAGTTTTAACGGCAAATTGCACCACTACAATAATAGTATATTCATGAAAAAACATAAACACCTCTACTCTACCATCCAACCATTAAATTTATGGGTCCAACTACAATCCTGTAATAGTTTTAAAAGGATTGGTCCCGTAGTTTACGTACCATCCATCAATATTGTTGAATCTTCATAAATATATGATCAAATTATTAACGTTGTTAGTATCATTGACTAGAGAACATTCAATGATATATTATACATCTAATATTAGACTTATACAATAATTTTATTGGATCATGAATATATGTGTACAGAATGATAGTAGTTATTTTCTTTTAATATGTGATATTGATATGTTCATATATAAATGAATAGACTAGAACACTACACTAGCGGTTAAAGTGTTTCTCTAATTTATAAAATAAATAAAAATAATAATAATAATACATTTTTTTTTAAGGAGGTATAATTACAACATTAATAACTATTGGGACCTACTGAGATTAATCACTAAACACGCGGTCCGGGCCCTGATATTAGTCCCATAATAAGGGGAGAAAACACTCACACATACTGATAAATATGCATGGTGCACTAACTACTTTACTATAAATGGATGTGTGATAATAATACACTTATTAACTATTAAGTCGTTTCAAATATGGTGTAAAAACTTATATCCCCCCATATATATATATATATATATTTCTGATATGGATTATAAGCATATATATATATATATAGTCAAAGTTTTATATATAATAATGTTTTCTCTTGTGGATCAATCAAGCTAAAAATCAAACTCTCTCTACTACCACTCGTTTGAAGCTCTATCCAGTAGTCTCAGAGAGATGATGGAGAAGAAGGAATATGTTCCTCTCTTCGAAACGAAGTCAGCAAAAGGACGTTCACTTTTCCATTTGTATGCAGTTTCAATGTTTCTAGGTATATGCATGATATTTGTGTACAGAGTCAGTTACTTTCCAAGCAGCAGCAGCAGCAGCTTGGAAGAAGGAGGACTTGATAAAAGATGGGTTTGGATGGGGCTGTTCTTTTCAGAGATATGGTTCTCTTGGTACTGGTTCCTCACTCTTGTCAACAGATGGAACCCTGTCTATCGTTACACTTTCAAAGACAGGCTCTCTCTCAGGTATACTTAGGACTGAGAACCTTTATTTCATAACGTCTAAACTAAATATCTAAGTTTATAACATTACAGAAGTAATCCTACAATATTATGAAACAGTTTTTTTAGGACCGTCTAAGTAGATAAAGGATCCTCTAAAAACAACCTATCTAACTTTTGTGTTTACACTGTTTATTATAACTATGATATATATATATATATATATATAGGTATGAAGAAGTTTTGCCAGGAGTAGACATATTTGTATGCACGGCGGATCCTGTAATAGAGCCTCCAATAATGGTGATCAACACAGTTCTATCAGTGATGGCCTATAATTATCCAACCCAGAAGCTAAGTGTTTATCTGTCAGATGATGGAGGCTCGGATTTAACTTTCTATGCAATGTTAGAGGCCTCAAAGTTTTCAAAGATATGGCTACCGTTTTGCAGGAAGTTTGGAGTGGAACCCAGATCACCTGAGGCTTATTTCCTGCAAACAGCTTCTCCAGTACCACCTGATTTTGATGATCACATTCATGGTGGTGATCCTGATCTAAAAGACAGGGAGTACTGGCATTCCATCAAGGTAATATGGTATATGGGATGAGACCAACCAATACCATGCATACGTAATACATGTATTTGTCTTTTAGCTATAGCTATCAAAATTTTCCGTATAAAACAGAAGTAACCGACAAAATTTATCAGCTTGGTCCACAATGAACTATTTCCACAAAGAATAAGCTTTATATATTCTGTCTAACTTAACTTTTACTGTATATTTAATATATACACACTATTATATTCTTCCTCTTTCAGGTTACTTGGATTGGAAGTTAGCTAACATGTGTTCTATTCATTTTCCTCTTCTTTTTCTCACAATAATTAAACGAATACAAATTCATCTTCCTCTATCACAGAAACTATACGAAGAAATGAAACGTAGAGTTGAAACTGCAACAGAACTTGGCAGGACCTCAGAAGAAATTCGCGAAGAACACAGGGGATTCCGTGAGTGGGATTCGGTCTCAAGCCGACGTGATCACCAAGCCATTGTTAAAGTACTTAATTGTTTTTGTTATACCACATGATCAAAAACATTAAACCTACAAAACTCATTATATATAGTATTATACAATGTAGATACTGATTGATGGGAGAGATGCTGTGGATAGTGAAGGACGACCTTTGCCAACTCTGGTGTACTTGGCACGTGAGAAGAGATCCCATTTTCATCATAATTTTAAAGCAGGAGCCATGAATGCACTCGTAAGTTACATTATTCATATATTTTCATGGATGTATATTTAAATGGGATGGACATACCACATCATTTATACACGCGTACAATAAAATATTGACATGTGCCATTGAAGCTTGTTATCTTCTACTAAACTAACTTGGTACATTTTGTTTCATGGTTCGCGGATGATTAGATAAGGGTGTCATCAAGGATAAGCAATGGTCCAATTATCCTTAACGTAGATTGCGACATGTATTCAAACAATTCGGAGGCAGTGAGAGATGCCCTATGCTTTTTCATGGATGAAGAGCAGAGCCATAATGTTGCTTATGTACAACATCCACAGAACTTCTTTAATCCCACAAAAAATGACATTTACAGTAGTAACCTGTTGGTGGCACGTGAGGTAGGACTGACAAAACTCTTAAATATGATTCTAAATTCTAAGCATAGTTTAACTAATCATTGTTATTGAGTGGAGGAAATTCTGACGAATATATTAAATCTTGTTTGTTCTCTTTATGTACCTAGGTGGAGCTTGAAGGGCTGGACTCCAATGGAGGCCCTTGCTACGTTGGTACCGGTTGCTTTCACAGAAGAGATACTCTTTGTGGGAAGAAGTATAGCCAGGAATGTTGTAAGCTGGATTGGAATAGTGTGAATGATACAAAAATCGAAGAAAGCACAGATGTATTAGAAGAAACATGCAAGATTCTTACAAGTTGCACCTATGAAGAGAACACTCTCTGGGGAAAGGAGGTTTCAAACACAAACTCTCTCTCTCTCTCTCTGGATTACACACATAGGCATATTACATAGATGTGTGTGTGTGTGATTGTGTTGTTACTATGTCTATATTAAAGAGACCGTTTTGTGCTTTGCAGATGGGTTTGATGTACGGGTGTGTAGTGGAGGACATAATCACTGGATTTATAATACAATGCAGAGGTTGGAGATCAGTCCTCTATAATCCTGAAAGGAAGGCTTTTTTGGGACTTGCTCCCACAACATTACTCCAGTCACTAGTGCAACATAAGAGATGGTCTGAGGGTCATTTACAGTTATTCCTCTCCGAGTACTGTCCTTACATGTATGGATGTAAGAAAATTCCCCTGCAACTACAACTCGGATATAGCCTCTACTCGTTTTGGGCTGTGAATTGTTTTGCTACTCTCTACTATGTTTCTGTGCCATCCCTTTGCCTCGTTCGAGGCACAGCCTTGTTTCCAAAGATATCAAGCTTGTGGGTAGTACCATTTGCATATGTATTCTTTGCCAACCGTGCATACAGTCTAGGAGAGTTTTTGTGGGTTGGAGGAACAACCAAAGGTTGGTGGAATGATCAGAGGATGTGGCTGTTCAGAAGAACAACTTCCTACTTCTTCGGATTCGCTGACAACATACTCAAGCTACTGGGGTCCGCAAAATCTGCATTTGTAATCACAGCAAAGTTGGCTGAGGAGGACGTATCTAGAAGATTCGAGCAAGAGGTCATGGAATTTGGTGCTTCGTCACCAATGTTTACAATTTTAGCAGCACTTGCATTGCTCAACCTATTAAGTTTCATTGGAGGACTAAAGAGGGTGATTCTGGATATGCAGAATAAAGTTTTAGACCTATTGGCTGTGCAGCTAATTCTGTGCGGCCTTGTAGTGTTGATTAACTTACCAGTCTACCAGGGGCTTTTCTTCCGGAAGGACAACGGCAATATGCCTTCATCAGTAGTATACCGCTCAATTATTTTTGCTCTATTGGCTTGCGCAATAGCTGCAAACTAAATACAAGAACTCGACATCCACCTACAAAGCAAAAGCTTGAGAAGAGCTGTCGCATTTGCCGAAACAATACATCAGTAACTATTGTAGTCATAGTGCCCCAATTTCTATGTTTCACATGCTTATCATTTCAGAACAGAATAAGATTATTAGGGAACCTGAGTTCTACCAGAATGCACTTTATAAAGAAATGCCGTTCAGCTTGCAGTACATCTTTATTTTCTTTACTGAAATGGCAAAAGAAGAGTACAGTATTCAACAACACATAAATATACTGCTAGGCACAAAGTTTTCAAGAAACTGATAATGTTATTCCTCGGAAATATCTCCTATGCTGAATATAATGTTACACGCTGATGTAAAATTATTGAAGTAAACGGTAATTACAAGGGGAAAAAGAAGAAAAATAAAATGAAAAGTTACACTGATTGGATGATATGGCGAACAAGGCTATCTATCTTTGTATGAGTTGATGTACCTTTTCTTTTTATTCAGTAGACAAATTGCACAGAAGTGATAATGTAAGAGAATAAATCAATTCATAACTTGGAAAGTCTCACCCTCGCAGCAGGCCTGCAAAATGCAGAGTTTTTCACGATCAACAGAAATATGTAAATATTGTATAAGCAAAGAGATAAAATAAATTCATGACAACACTGGAAGATAAACAAAATTAATAGGGGATTAAAGCATAGGGAAGGTTTCTTATATTGAGGGAGATATTGACTAGGGTTCAGATGAGGATTGGGATTTTTTTTTCCCTTATTTGATTCTTTGATATGTCCTCACCAATAACTGATAACGTTATTAACTTTGATAAAGTTTTCAATCCATAGCAATTATTAACTTTTTTTACGGGAATATTAGCAGAAAAAGCAAAAGATAAGGGGGGACAAGGCTGATAATTCGTGGAAATGTAAAGAGATGGTAAAATTCATAAGTAAACTGAGCATACACCTTACAAATGTAAAAGGCTTACATTAACTCCAGAACAAGGGCAGATGCCCCGCCTCCACCGTTGCAGATGCCACCAACCCCGTACTTTCCTTTCTTCTGCCTCAGTACCTGTAACACCAAGCCACCTTCACTGAAATGGTCTCAAAAGATAATACAAACACTAAATAATATAATTCATCCTCCATTACATTAAAAACAGGCAGCTTATAATTTTCACACCGAAGAATAAGAAAGGGATGGGAGGAAGACAAGATTGCTTCACAGCCATATTATTATTTGAGCATAAATAGTGGAGAGCAGCAAGAGGGGGGAAGGGAGGATATCCAACGATATTTGGCTGAATCCTAATCCTTAAAATACCCATGAACTGAAAAACAAATGTGATAAGCCTTTTAAGTTACCCCTAATAATGCGACCAAGATACGAGCTCCACTACACCCTAATGGATGTCCCAAAGATACAGCTCCACCATGTACATTGACTTTTTCCTGCATTTATAAGAAAGGAACAATAGTATAAGAATCAATAGACTAAATGGAAGCACAATGAAACAGCCCAAAGCAATGAATAACATAATTTAAGCATGATGAAATTATAATATAACATAACAGAGTTGGGGGAAGACTCACAGGACTAAGACCAAGCAGTTTTTGATTGGCAATAGCTACAACCTACAGATAGGAAGTTAGTATGAAAACTAGTAATAAACCAAATAACAATAAGACACTGGCAGTGTCAAGGGTAAAGTATAGTATCTTACAGAAAATGCTTCATTTATTTCATAATAATCAATCTGAGAAGCCTCCAAACCAGCATTTGATATGGCTTTTGGTATCGCAAGGGATGGGGCAGTTGTAAACCATTCAGGAGCCTGCAAAGACAATTTTGTTTCAGCACCAACTTTTCCCATATTCTGCCAACACCCAGACAAATACAAGTAATGTTCTTGGAGCTACCTGAGCTGCATCAGCATATCCTCTGATCTTGGCAATTACTTGCAAGCCAAGCTCAAGTGCCTTTGCTCCACTCACTAGCACTAGTGCTGCTGCACCATCACTATCCACAAGAAAGGATCAGCCTATAACTGATGAGGAATGCTCTTTCGCACCAAAATGTTAATATATTATATAAAAAGGATTCTAATTGCATCATAGATATTTGCATCAGATATAACAAACCTAAAACTCAATTCCTTTTATTTTTTATTTTGGCAAGTGAAAAAGTAATACGTTAATTTACTTGTTAATTTCAGGTGCACCCACAAGTGACATTACATTTGTGTGGACAAATATATGCCTGGACATCTTGTTCCAAGAGTTTCTTCTTTATTTCAAACTCAGAAATGTAATATCTATCACAAGCAATTGATCATTTCACTACGGCACAACACAATGATGTAAGCTGTTACACTCTCATAGGAAGAACAGCACAAAATATATGTTTTGCCTCCATAAATAAACAGGAACAGAGAGACAGAGAGACAGAGAGAGAGGACCTTCTGATAGAAGCATTCCCCGCAGTCACTGAACCCCCATCCTTAAAACTTGGTCTGAGCTTCCTCAGTTTCGAAGAATCAAACTAGAAGGATATAGCAAAAAGGGAGGGGCAAATGATGAGTACCAAGCTAGTAACAGGTTATCAGAATGTAAAAGCACAACGAGTACTCCATACAAATGGCAATGTTTAAGTTAGTTAATAGGCTAAATTATAAAAATATATATGTAATGACATGAATATAAACTAATATTAGGGGATCGGATGTTTTTCATTGGTTTGCAGTATCAGAATAATCCATGGCATTCAAAATTATTACTAAGGCCTTCTCTACTTATCTGAACCTAAAAGAACAGGATAATGTCAAAGTTCATATGTAGAAGTCATATGATTAGGAATTCAGTTCAGACAACTACAATAAAAGATTTACATTTCACATTATTATGCCTTGAAGATATCTAACTAATAAATGTTAATCCCATCCCATCCGTTCTATATAGTTTATACCTTTTCTAGACCTTCATCCTTATCAACGACTGTGGATGGTTTCCCTCTTCCAACAGATACTTCAACCTGCATGTAGATAAGAAAATCACGAACTAATATCGAGACCACACCAGAAGCTATAAACTTTTACAAATTAGAGTAGAATTAAAAATCACACCGGAGCTATTTCCCAAGCAAAGTGACCTGAATTTTGTGCAGACATTCCTCGCTCAAAGCTTCTAATAGCATAAGAATCCTACAAGAAAGAATACACACACCAGAAGTGAAAACATCCACATTAAGATAAATGTATAGCATCTTCAAGGTCACCTAGAATATCTATGAGGAATAGTAATCATCGGTTAAGCAAATCAAGTGAATTGAAACATAAATCAGAATTTTCAAATAATTTGATGTTATTTGTAGGACAAATTGGTAAGCTCAATAATTGTAAGTATGCCTGAGATGTCGTCAAAAGATTCAGATAAAAAATAAGATCCCAGGTTAGACAAAAGACAATAGCTAGCACATAACTATGAAACTTAATGAAGTGCTAAATATCAAGCGTGTGAAAGACACAAAAATCTAAAACTATATGACTGTATAATACCTGCTCTTCTCTAGTTATAGTATGATGATCAGCACATATTTCTGCACAAACTCCCATTCCAAAGTTGTTATAGACATCCCACAGGCCGTCTTTGAGCATGCCATCAACAATAGTATCATGTCCTAGACGAGATCCCTTTCTGTTAACAAAACAGAATAAGCATATTTTTGCCCAATTGCATTACAATAGGAACAGTAAAAAGAGATTATGCAAAATATTGGTTGGTTATAGCATCAAAAGCTACATTTTATTAGCACATAGCTGCCAGCACAACTAGACAACAAACAAGATAATGAACAAATAAAATGCCCAACTTTTTTCTTTGGGATTCAAATTTTGCGGTATGAGTTTTCCACTAAACCAGACATCTATAGTACTACATACCAAAAATATTAACAAGACAAAGCCAGAATATCATATACAATTTAAATGGGGCTTAACTCATTCAAAGAGTGTAGCAACTTTTATAAATTTTTACTCGACAACAGGGAGACCTGATCAAGATCAATTATATTCATTGACCCCAGCTGAGCTCACCTTCAGCTAGAGAAAACCACTTAATCCAAAAATTTCATATCAAAATTGACCGACTAACCATCGAATGACCAACCAAGGTAAGCATAAACCCTTCAATAACATATGTTGTTTTCTTCCAATTCACATTCCAGAAGCCATGATCACAACAACAAAATAAAAAGCAACAAACAATTCAAAATCTTACCTTGCTTCTGCTACATACTTGGGTGCATTAGACATGCTCTCCATGCCACCCGCCACAACAAAATCATTGATACCCAATTCAATACTCTGTGCTGCAAACATTACAGCTGCAAAACCCCACCAAAAAAGAAACAAAGATCATTCCAATTACATAGCCATATAACCACCCAACAATGAAAGCATCAAAATTTTCAAATAAAGCACCAACCTTTCATGCCAGAAGAACAAACTTTGTTGATGGTGGTACATATAACCGAATTAGGAATTCCAGCGCCTAACGCGGCCTGTCTGGCGGGAGCCTGTCCTAAATTGGCGCTAAGAACATTCCCGAAGAAGACTTCTTGAACAAGGGACGGACTCATGTTTGCCCTCCTAAGAGCACCTATAATTTTGACAACAAAAAAGGTTACTAAACTTTTAGAGCAAATTTTACATTAAAAGGAATGACAAAGCTAGTGGGGGTTGTGATGATTTACACTGAATAGCGATGGAGCCAAGCTTTGTAGCTGATACAGATGAGAGCGAGCCCAGAAAGCCACCCATAGGCGTGCGTGCAACACCGACAATACAAACATCTGCGCCCAAACAACAAAATAAAAATTTTATTAAGAAAAAAAATAAAAAGAACCCAGTTGTAGATGAAGAAGAGAGAAGTGAAATAAGCAACCTCGAGGCTTGATAGAATCTGAAGATGATGGAGGAGCCATTACTAAAGTTTTGAAAAGAGAAAGAGTAAAGTTTCGAAAAGAGAAAGAGAGATTTAGTTATGGTTTATGTCCTCCTATGTCTCTGCGTTGGTGTCGTGAACGATTTATTATTATTATTTGGTTCCTATCTTCTCCTTCTTTTCTTTTTTTTGGATAGAATATTTGGTTCCTATCTTGAAAAGCGTTATATATATAATGCATCAACTCGATCAAGTTGACATCTCGAGGTTTTGTTGATTGGTTTGGTTTCAGTTTTTAAGTCTTGAAACATGGGGTTCTGTGCTACAGTGCTAATATGATTTACAGATTTGGTGCTCGATAAGTTCACAATACAGTTAAAGAAAACAACTCTAGAATTTTTATTTTTTTTTCTTTTTCAAGACGGATACTGGGTCTGAGTTGTAGCCACCAAGAAAGAGGTCAATTTAATTTGAAGAATTAGCATAATTGTGGATATAAAAGGCAGTATGGCATTGCACACAAGTGGTGCCATAAACTTCCTAAACCAGTGCAAGTTGTGATAATCATTTGTACATCCCTACAACATTTTGGAGTAAAATACGATAAAGACCAAAAGAGAGTGATAATCAAATTGTGAGCACACATCTAAAGTAGCCATTCTCATTCCATTTCATCAAACTTGAAACACAATTTCAAACCAGCTAGAACCCCTTTGAATCTAGCTAAACATCATTACACTTGCCAACTTAATGCTGAATTACACCCAACACAATCTCTTTAAAACATCTAAACAACAAGACTACAAGTACAAATACATGTTCAAAACTCTTCACCACCTTGTTAGAAACCTAGGCCTAGGCTGCACTTTTTTTAAGTTTTGCCACTATCTTGAAGAAACAGCAGGAGGACTGCTAAGCTTAATTGTTAGTTCTATCTCCCCCGACTCAACTTCACAGAGCCTTAACCAGACATTCTGCACCACTTCACCATTTATACACCTGATTGAGCTTTCCCTGGCAAGGCAGTTGTCTGAATCCGCGATGATCTTCCTTAATGTTGTCTCCCCCAACGATGAAACGTTTACAACATGCCTCAATCTAGCAACAGAGACGAATGGTTGAAGGTTGAGATAAGCCTTTCCCATCTTGTCATCCGCTTTGAATCGATCTTTATCAAACACTTCCTGCATTTGTCAGACATACACAAAAACACAATAACAATATCGTTAGCAATTCCAAGTTACTGCTTTATGATCAATATAAATTGCTTTCCAAAGGATATTTCTTCTGATATTGCAATTTGCAAGACATGAACAGGAAACTAAGACCATGTTTGATGACCAAGATTGGATATTGCAATGGATCAGATAAAAGTATTTTAGTTGGTTGTCCATTATAATGTTTGATATAGGCCCGAAGATTAGATACTATTAATCCGTTCCATTATTATCCGATCCCATCCAATTCCGTTTGGAACTTGAGGAAATCTAGACAGAAAATGAATAAACTTGGAGAGATCATAAGACTGCCAAAATTTCTACCTATGGTTTTGATGTAACCAAGATAATAATTGAGAACAAGTTTGAACAAATAACCGAGCAATGGAACATCAGAAACATACCAAATATAGAACTCCAACAGGTTCAGTAAGAGAGAAATTCAGCTCTTCATTCCAGACTGGATTAAGACAACTATTGATAACCTTAGTCTTTGCCGTCTGGTACGATAGACACTAGTTAGATAACACAGCCAAGTACAATAATTTGTGCAAAGCAGATCTAGAACATGAGGTTTCCAAAAATGAAAATGAAAGCATAAAAATGGCACAAAACAACATAAATAGAACTACAAAGCTTAAAAAAAAATATGTTACCTGATTGCCCAACTTGAGCACAACATAAGGATCACTGCTCTTGAAATCCCTGATCACCAACGTTTTCCCTTGCACAACAGTAACTTTCAGCTGTCCCAATTGGTCCCCCATCAAAAAGGCAAGACACTACAAAACGAAAAGCAACTACACACAAAGAAATCCCATCAGATATCATCTCAAAGACTAAAAACTTTTTTGGATTTTAAACAAAGCAGTAAAGAATTATCACAAAGACTCTACTAAACCAAAGGCGAGCAGATCACATCTCACATCAAGAAGTTTTTAAACATATATATGCTTAAAAGAATCTATAAAAGCAAATGGAAAGTGTATAAAATCACCAAGAAAGACCATAGAATAAAGTATTTCTTGATTAAAAGTCCAAATTTTGACTAGAAGAAAAACAACCCTTTTAAGTATAATTTTCATGACCAATCAAAAGAAACACTAGTTGAACAAAATATAATTTTCATGACCAGAGAGAAAAGAGAGAGAACCTGGTTAGTGGAGGCAGAGAAGAGGAGCTGTGTGAATTGGAGGATGAAGAAAAGGAAAAAGGTAGCTAAAGACAGCAAAGAACAGAGCTTAATGAGAAAGCATATATATTTTATATATACATATATATAATATACAGATGTATTGAAAAGAAAGGAGTGACACTCGTTTAAAACCACTTTCTAATTTATCTTCTACCTACATTTTGTTACTCTACGGGCACTAACTGAAGCTCACAATTGCACTTTCTTGATTTTTTTTTATTTTTTTTTTATTTTGTTTTAAATTTAATAACCAAAACCTAACCAACAAAAACAATCCAACAGAAAACGAAAGCAAGTGGGGTTCTTGCTCTTCTTACAATAAATACTTCGGTCCAAAAGTTACATTCTTTATCTACAATAATTAATTGACACGTGTAGCTCAGTAGTTGACTTGGACCACGTCCTGGTTCTAGTCTCCTTTACGTCTTTACTTACATCATGGAATCACTGGTCCCATTATTCTCTTCTCTTGTGTTTTTATTTTCTTTTATTTGACCAGGTTTATTTTGGTGAAGAATATATCCTTCTACGTTTGACCAAAATTTCAATACAAGTAGATCGAATCCTTCTTGTTCACGTTAATGTCCATTTAATTGGGCTCATCACTTCTCTGGTAAATCATATGCATACACACAAAAAATCACGTTTTCCACTTGAAAAACGCCTCTCTTAACTTTCTAATGATAGCATAGCAACAATGTTCATAATATCAAAGCAGCAGCATCAACAATCTAAAACTCGCATTCGAAATCTTTTCAAAAAGAATGAGATAATAGATTCGGACCCAATACGAAAATAGCAAAAAGAATAGATAATAAACCAAGTAAAAGGGTAGCAAGTCAGAATACAAATTTGATGGATGGATGTTAGGGTATCAAACATAGATGATGAAAACTAACATACAAACTATCCCTAACTTGTAGCTGTACATGTGGCCTATCTACTTTTATGATCATAAATCATGGCTATCGCAAAAGATGCTCTACACCCACAAGTACAGGGTCACTTCAAAAGGATCCTTGCCCCAAAATATTTTTTTTAACAAACACTAACATTCTTACCTAAAATGCTGGAAATGCCTAACTGCTATCTTTACATTACGTTCGCACCCGCAAGGGGGCAAGACGCTAAGACATTTTTATTAAGTATGTTTACAAAGTTACATGCCCTCTGCTGGCTATGTCAACTAGTGCGAACGCACGGTACTATAATACAGCATCACATCTTTGTATGTTGTTCCCTGAAATTGGTACCGAGCCAAACTGCCTTACTCTACCGCCTTGAGCCTGATTTTCCTACTTTGACCTTCCACTTGCTCTGCACATGACAAGAATTGGAATTAGTATCTCAAATGCACACTGATGTAATCTAGTAACGTTCATGTACTAATAGTTCAAAGCAGGGAGGTAAGTACAAGAGGCTCATCGTCGGAATTGTCAGCATCTCCTGCATCAGGAGATGTTGATTCTCTTTGGGATTTCTCTGGATTTGTAGGACTGATCCCATCATCGCTAATTTCTTTATTCCTTCCAGAATCAGATTTCTCATCTTCATTAACTTCCTCTCTTGAGTCTTTGCTTGATTCATCTGCCTCTTTGTCATCTTGATCAAATGCTTTTTCATCTTGTGGGACAGTCTCCACATCTTCGGCAAGTTTGTCTTCCGAATCCAATTTATCTTCTTCATCTGATTCCGCAGCATGATTTGGGCTCGCCTCTGCATCTTCAATATGTCTTTCTGGGGAAGCTGACTCCACTTCCTTGTCAGATTCCTCCCTATCAGTTAAATTCTCATCCTCCTTGTTGGCTTTTTCCTCTTGAGAATCATCTGGGAGACCAAAAACTAAACTAAGTTAATAACAAAAGGACAGATATTCTCTATCTAGTAGCTGTGCAAGCTTTTTAAGTCTCAGCAATGCAGATGCCATATAAAGATCGACATTCAGATGAAACTGATGAAACAAATAACTGAGTTCATCTCAAGAATTGTAGTGTTTAACACCTGAAATGTCAGTTTTCCCTCTGTCCTCAGCTTCACTGAATTTGGTCCTTGATGCACTTGACCGTTGCTTCAAGTTCTTCTTTGGCGTTCTTTTCCCTTTAACTCTAAACAAAAGGAAAGATCAATTAATTTTAACTCCTAAAACAGTAAAATATATTGGCAAAGTTGCAGAGATGCAAGATTTTACTCACATTTTCGATAATTTCTTATTCTGATGTGAACCACCAGAAATTTTATTTTTCTGCCCAGGTGATCTGCAAAATAATTGAAGAAAGAAGATGAAAATGGAACATAAAAGTAAGAATAAGTTTGATGGTAAAACGACACCCACAATTCTAAAGTGCTACCACAAAGAGATACACCATCAGTGCCCGCATACTTGACATAAGTTATCTTTTATGAAAAGACTTTGTTAATATTGAAGATAATCATTTAATAACTACATTAAAGAATATACTTACGCTTCTGTAGTAGGGGCACGCTTCAAAGAAATTGACTTTGTCTGTAAATAGGAGTAAGGTAAAAGCTATAAGACATTTTGGATTAAGTAACAACTCACTGCATCACAGGAAACTAGAAAAAGAATGGAATGCTTTCAGGTCAAGAAAAAAAATGCTAAAGGGAAAAAAATCTTAAACCTTCTTAGCCTTGCGACCAGTATCAAGGGGCTCCCACCGCTCTTTATCTAATCTCAGTACTTCCACATCTCCATCATCGTATAAGATCTATAATATCATATTAATGATAAGAGGTTACATCTTAAAGATCATTTGATAATAAAAGACAAATGATTGACAGCAGGTACTTCCAAGTTAGAAAATGAGAGAGACAGAGACATAGAGAGGGAGAGACGGGGAGAGAGAGATAGGGCAAGAAGGTGCAGCTTACCACATGCTTCTTTTTTATAGGGTCATAAGATTTGACAGTGCCTTCATAAAACCTGTTGATTAGTAAGATACATCAACTAAGTAATCATCTAGAAATAGCTCCTTTTTATCTTAAAGTGATATAAACAAACCACAAAGAAAGCTTTAGATCTTACAATAAATTTTTTTCAGAAAAGAAAAAAAAAAATTGTTTCTGCCTCATGTGACAAAAATTAATACTCACTGCTTATCCATAGGCCACCAAACTTTTATTTTGTGTCCAATTAAGTCTTCAAAATTAATTTCACCATGCTTCGTCGTACACTGAAGAGGAAACAAATCAACTAGGTCAGACAAAGACATGTTCTAAGGTAATTAAAGAGGCTTTCCACTTTAAGCAAGAAACCCCTAAAAGAAATTTCAAAAAATGTCATGAGCATACTTATGTAGAGTACCACACTTACAGAGCAGTACTATAGATACTATGAGAATGAGAGCAGACAAAAATCTAAGTATTAACTCTCTGTACTTTTACAGTTTGAAACATTTAACGCCAATCAATGAAACCAAAAGAGAGTCAAAAGAAAGGGTGGGAAAAGGAAGGGGGAGGAGGACAAAGGAAGTACCAAAAAAGCAAGAAATAAATAAATGGATGAAAACATGTTTAGAAGGCAGCTGATTGAATATACTGTCATAAATTACTATAATCATATCCTAAATAAAAACAAAAACTAATCCCAATTTGTGTCATAGCTGCAAAATGAAACATAATAGCTTAGCTATTCCATATGGAGCGTATAGATGAGCTTCAATGAGAAACCACTATCATATAGATTAAAAAGGGTAAGGAGATGCTGACCTTTGCCAATCCTGCAATGCTTCTTCTTTTCCGCTTCTTGCTAGATCCAGTGGGAGATTTTGAATTACTAACTGTGTTGATCTTGTTAGTTTCCAACAGAAAATTAGAATTCTGAAGAAGTAGAAAAGAAGTTAGTATTCAAACTACGAACATCCACAAAACATAAAGTGAATGTACCTCCCAAGCAATTGACAAATAGAAGAACTCACCTCTAAATCATCATCATCTGCTTCTCCAACTTCACTTTCCTCATCATGATCTGAATCAGAGCCTTTTCCTTTATGTTTCCATGAGAAGCTTGTGTTCTTTCCAAAGGATGATACCAACAAGTCTGACTTAGTGTTTTTGACCTTTCTTTTCTGCATTGATGTTTTACCTTCTGAATCATGAATATCTGCATCCATTTCAGCAGACTGAAATGAGGAAACTCTAGCTTGATGTGAGTCATCCTTTGAAACTCTTGAAGCAGCCTTCGAATTACTTTTCAGAGATCTGAAACCACTATAAGCAGACGATGATCTCTGACGCTTAGGTACTGAAATAGACGTTTCATCGCCAGATTTTCTTTTTCTACTTTCTTGATGCTCAGAATCCAATTTTGTACTCAGAGAGTGTTTATGACCATTGCTTGACTCAAACTTATTAGATATCCCACGATTATCCACATTTATCTCCCTCACCATTTTCAAAATATCAACATCATTTTCCACAGTTTTCACTTCAGTCGGTAAAGACTTTTTCTTTTTGGCCTTTCCAGCCTTAGTTCCCTGAGATTTTAAACGCTGCATCATTTTCCCTAGAGGCACATCATTTCCATCTCTTTCACCATCTTCCAGAGCCCCATCCTCCACAGCTTCTGAAGCAACCTGATGTAATAAAAAACAGCATATGAAGTGAGTGGCAGATGCAATATTTATTAAATATCTGCATGTAATGCTGAAAGCTTTCTTAAGATGGTAGACTTACCATTTCATCTGTTTCTAACTTAAGCGATTCAAAATGAGTCAAGACACTCTCATCAGCCAACCACGTTTGCCCTTCACTTGCCTAGCAGAACATGAAACCGAGTTAACGGAGATTATAACAAACACAAGTCATGGCAAAAGATATAGCAAATCGTAAAATGAGATTTAGTTGCCAAGTAACTGGGAGCATAAACCATCATTGAATAGGGTTTTTCATCTTCTTCAAATACATAAATCAAGTCTCAAAAAGGTAAAGGATGAATCATTTTATACAACCTCAAATTAGGCTTATAAGAGGTTGTAATGTGATTCAACAGTAAGGAAAGCACATGGGCAAAGCCTACTTATTCTTGATTACTGCTGCCAGCTTCTAATTGTTGTGACTAACTTCACTCAATAAGATACTGCACATAGATTCTCTAGTGTTTAGCAGGAAAGACTCAATCAATTACCAGCATTAATGACTCATAACAAATTCAAATGGTACAATGGTTGTTAAGTCAAAATTGCCACAGAAAACACTCATGTCTTTTTTCAGTGACTACTGAGAATATAGAGACAACTGAAGATTACACAAGCAACAAGTAAATGAAAATTTTGATGAAGCAAGAGGAACATGGATTTTAATAATGGGAAAACTTACCAGAGAGTCATCATCTTCTTTTTTTTCAAATTGTTTATACAGCATTGTAGGCAAAGAGACCGGTGCAATCATCGTTTGTAAATCTTCTTCCTTTTGGGCTAAGCGCTTGGTGATCGACAAGCCAAGGTCAGAAATAGCATGTGAATTCTGAAATTCAAACGATTATACAGATAAGCTTAGAGTTTTACACTTTTTCAAGTTCTATTAGCTGTTTTCATATGCTTGAAAATAATGATAAACCGAAAAGTTGGAGAAATTTCTTGTCAAACCTTCGACTTTGCTGCATCAACTAGGTCTTCCGAGCACTTAATGCCTTGAAAGATTGAGATGATTGCAGAAATACTCTCTTTATCCTTGTTACTACCTTCTGACTTGACATCTTCATCTTTATGGATCAACATAGAAATGATGAAGTACAATCGCCTGAAAAATAAGTACATTGCCTATAATATATAGCACTAAAATAAAGCCTAAAAGCATACTCAAAATAAAATAAAATGTCACTTTAACCATACCGATATGATAGTTCAAATGCTTTTACATCCTTGCATTCCTCTACATTGGGACATGAATGATGAGCAAGAGCATGAACCACATATGGCAGAATATATTCAGGATATGCTGTCAAGGAATTTGCATCAGACTGCATAGAGATCTGGCGTGCTTTCATCTGGTGATACATCTGTATGATGTCAGCCATGTTCTGTTTTTCCTGACATTTCAATGGATTATGAAAATTCAGCGAAAATAATAAAGTTCCTACCAAGATGGCAAGCATAACATGGAGAACTACTTTGAACCAATTAAGTTTTGAATAGATACCTCTTCAAAGTCGAGTGGGTTAGCTTCAGTTATACTATATAAGAAGGCACTAGCATATTTTGCATCCAAAAGCCGATCCTTCGTATATTGATGAACTTTGCTCAGGAATAGTTTCTTAGCTTGAGGGAAAGGAATCTACAGGACCCAAAAGAAAAGCAAATGAAAAAAATTATTTACATATACGAATTATATCAACAAAATTAGAAACTGAAAGGGAAAATCTTTAATGACCTCACCTCCGGTGTTCTAATGGTTAAGTGGAAGATATCAACAGGTATCTTATGATCCCAGTGCTTTGACAAACGAAGAATTGCCTTAGCAGAAGCAAGCCTCAAGTGGGCCTTATCAACTGAACTGTAATATAGCAAAAACTTGTACATGAAATTCCATTTATTATCGAATAAGCAATGCAATTCTAAGTAAACCAGTCAAGTAACATAACACTCCCATGACACTTATTTATTTACCTTGATTCAATGTCTTCTGAAATTTCACCACAAGAAAGTATGTTTCTAAGGATTCCCAGAAGGTCATCAATACCAGGACGGAGATGAGCATCTTTGACAGGTAAGTAGCTTTTAACCAATGTCTTAATCCCATATATCTGTAGCACCACCCATAAAATTCAGGGTAATCCATGTAAAGACTATCCACTACCAGATATAATCACATACTTTGTATCCAGTAAGACAGAGATAGTAAATAACGAAATTACAACAACAATTGCTTAAAATGATCAACCTTCAATAAACAAAGTTCACTTCTGTCATCCCAACATGCTTTTGTATCATCTTCTCCTTTCTGAAACAGAGTAAAATGCTTATACATAAAAAAATAAAAACTATTGATTATTATGTTGTTTGAGAAGAAATATTGCAGAAGTGAAGTGGGTCACGACAGACATACATTACTGCATCTCAGAATCTTGCTTTTTATAAATTCTTCAATTTCACTCTCTCTAGTCTCAAAAACAGCCATTGCAGTCTGTGCTATACATCCTAGAGATTGTAGTACAGCAGGCAAATGTGTCTTCTCTTCCAACATGTCTACAAGCCTCTGAAAATCGAACAGGAAAGATCAAGTTTTGCATAAATCACAAGCATACCTATTACAGGAGACTTGATTAAGTACACTACTGATCATGCATGAAAAAAAATATAAAACCTTGTACAAAACAGAAAGAGACATAAGCCCGTCATCCTTTGTTATTGCTGCTAGTGCATGTACAGCATACTTGGCCTGTCGTCGACTACCTTCTAGACAAAGTCTTTCCAAAACAAGGTCTATGGAACTGCAAGCAAGCAACAAGAAAATAATAAGAATAAGCAACAAACTGGACCATACAAGTCAATAAATTTCAAGAATTGCACCTGGATGACACTGCAAGTTGTTCACGGATTGTCCCACCAGCCTTTGCTAAAACATGCAAAGCACCTTCTTTTATTATTTCATTTTCATCTTTCAGAAAAGTTACTAGTTCTTCTTCCGTGCCACTCAACAACAATGGACTAAAACGCGCAAGAATCTGAAATTTCATCACATATAACACTTAGAAATGAGGATTAGAATTTTTTCCCAGAGGTGAGGACAATAGAAAAAACTTTAACAAAGAATATTACATAATTTGAAAGCTATTATATTTCAAACTCAAAACACTGTTGTGAAACTAAAAACAAAACAAAAAACTAAAAACAAAATTAATACGAACAAAGATGAAAAAACAAAGAAATAAGAACCAAAACGAAGTGGCATGAATAATTTTATGACAGCACGAAATTCTTAACTCATGTTATGCGATTACTTTAAAAACCATGATACAATAAGTTTTATCAGCAAGAAAAAAGATACGATATGGTAGATCACAGAAGCCGATGCATTAGTTGAAGAAAGACAATTAAAACAAATTCCATATAGAAATGCAGCAAAACAAACTGCAAGCCAAGACACATGCCAAAGAAAAAACTAACAATAGAATATATATGCATGAATTTGACTATGTCATTTGTACACAAAATAAATGTAGGAGAATATATTTTACCCCCAGTATATCCATGCAAGATTGAGTACATTGCACATTTCCAGAAGATTTTTGTACAGTCGCCTCCAGAAAAAATTCTTTGACATGCTCCTTGTTAAAAAGTAAATAAGAACACTTCACAGAGAGAGTGCTCAGGAACTCATACAGTCGGTGTTTTTCGCCGAGTATTTTAAGCAACTCATCCTGCGGAACAAGAATATATATAAGAGAGAGATAGAGAGAGAAAATATATCAAAAGAAGAATCATCCTAAATGAATTTAATTATTATTATACAAGTAACAAATTCATGAGCAATGAGAGTGGTACGGATGGGATGTTGATAAAGACAACATGGTGGTAGCTATGGTGGTTGGGATGGCAGCACAATCTTGCAGGCAGTGATAATAGTGTTAGCATCAACAGTTTTCAGAGTTAATGATGGCAATTGTCACCCTCAGATGGTATATATAAGGCCTTAGCTCAGGAAACTTTGATGGTTGGAGCTGAAGCAAAACATCGCTTAAGGCAATGACTGTGTTGTCAATAGTTGTCAGAGGTTACAATGGAGCCAGCAGCCACAATGTCAATGGCAATGGGGGATATGGCCCTCAGATAGTAATAAGTGATTTCCATGCTAAGTAAATCTTGATGGTGGAAAGATATCTAGGAGGAAAAGGTCAACTGAATCAGGATATTGTAAACGTTAGCATCAAGGTTGAGGTACAAATGTGCTGGCACAACACAGATGGTATTAGGATATGAAAAAACTGACATAAACATGCTGCTAATAGGGCAGCAAGGACACAAATACCTAATTTTCCATTGATCTTTTGCTATTTCTTACTAGTCAGCTTTGTAAATAACAACTTATATAAAATTTGTGTCACCATACTATAGCAAGGTTACCAAATTGTTACAGCCAAAGACATAAATATAAGGGCCTTAGATTCGGTGCCAATCACTCTCCCACCCAGGTTACCTACATACTATGGAAATTATCTGGATCTGCCAGTATCTTATGCCTTACCCGACCAGTATAAGCTTGATGAAAGCTAATGTCTGGATCAAGTAAATTCGTCAGAATCTTCCATATATTAGCATCTTTCAATTGATCAAGAATCTGAAAATTCTCCTCGGCCTTCAAAGGCTCAGCAAATGAGCGAGACATGATTCTGAAGCATAACAAAATTTTCTTCTGGGTCTCAGGGCCATCCCCATCCTGCATTTAAATGAGAACCATTTATTTTAATTCCAAAATGATTCACCACAGATCAACTTATTCTCCTCCGTATTAGTAATGCAATATACGAGTTTCGCGAACCTGATGCATCTGCCTAAGGGAAAGATACCTCTGCATCTCTTGCTGCAACCTGCAATCCAAGAGGAAATCCCCTGAAAATCAGTGCACAATCCATCAAATACACAAAACTGAATGAGCAGAGTTTCATCCAAAGTCATGTGGTACCTGACATCAAAAACAAACAATTGTAGCATACCTTTGCTTTTGTTCCAGTATCTTCTCAAGAGCCTTCATCTCAACTCTGTCAAATCCTGAGAAAACTCTCACCCAATGTCTAACTCTATCTTTAACAGAAAACTCAGTAGGAAACAAGGACCCACATAGAACAGATTCAATTGTATCTGATCTGCAGAAGAGATAAACATGTTGAAAACAAATTCAATACGCATAACTGAGAATATTTTAAAATTCAAGCCTGAGATGAGATGAGCAAACACCACTAAAGTTTTTACTTTGCACCAAATTGTCTCAAGGTTTGCAGATTATCACAATTTTAAATTTTAGGGTACTAAGTCTTTTTTGCATAATTTCTTCCTCCTCATCTTTTCTCTGTTCTTTCTTTTCCTTTTCTTTTTTTTCCCTTTCTTTTTTTTTGAGGTTGACCTGCACTAGTGCATCCAACAAGACAGATTAAGAGACCTGAATCTCAACATGTAGATGATAAACTTGCACCAAAGATGATACTTACTTCGTGGTTTTAATATGAAAAACATTATCTGGAAAGACTGACGAAGAGTTAAAAACATGTCTAAGCCAACAGATTAAAAGCAGGACATGCTACCAAAGGCTGTCCTGCCAGTGCATATGAGCCTGTATAGTGCCTTCATAGAGCCGGAACCCTTTTAAGAGCCAGAAAGAGTCTGAGCATGCTACTATTTTCACTGAGATAAAATTCTTCTAATTTTTCTTAAGCCTTAGACAAAAGTTTTATCAAATTTTAATTTATTTTCTTCACTTCTTTGATCAAGCCAATTTTAAAGTCTACAAGCTAAATGGAATTGAACATATTAAAGTATGCTGAATCAGTAACCTTTTAGCTTTTCATAGAAGAAAACAAGCATGAGGATACTCCTAGTTTCTCATTGCTTGATGCTCATACAATAAGAAAAGCAGATCAAACTTGTGCAGCATGTGAACTGAAATATTTACCTGAAGTCTTTATCATAAAAACATCTCAAAATCTTTCCAGGAATCCAATCATATTCATTTGGACTAATTGAACCATCAGCGCATCTCAGGCAATATACCTTGTAAACCTCAGCCAGTCTCTCCATGGTAAATTTTTTAACTAGTAGCTGAAATTTTAGGGAAATAAATCATGTACGAATAAAATGACCGGATAATTTTAAAACAGATGACCAAAGACAGGCAAAGCCAAAAGTATACATACAGATTTGTCCCGGAGACGCTCTGCAACTAGTTTTATAGTGTCAACTGGAATGGCATTTAGAGCATGACATGCCACATCACAAATAACAGAAACAACTTGCTTTCTAACATTTTCATCATAGTCCAAGAGCCGATCACAGAGGGCAGCTATAAAATGTTGAACCACTACAAGTTAGCTTAGCTAAATTTCAATACTCTTGCAATAAATTGAGGCACTTACAGATAATTTGGGGAGCCTCAGCTCTGGAAGGATCTGACAACAGGCAGCTCCTGACATGCTCAAGGACAGACATACGGACAGCAACTACTCTATCAGTCAACCTTTTCAAAAACTCCGAAAAGATTGGCTGAAATGCTTCAGGGATAGCAGTCCCAGGCAGAGCAAATAGGTCTCCAACTAATCCCACTGCCTTTAAACGAGTGTCTAACTGATCAGTCTGCAGCCAATAAAACTTGTATACTAAGAAGCCATTCATCATACCGTTATCTTTAAACTTATATTACAGAACACAAAATTTGCAATTACCAATAACTCTCCAGTGAGGTAGGGAACAACTCCTGATAAGATCTGAGGAGCACAACGATAAACATCATAAATAACTTCATGGTAGTCAATTTGACTATTAGCTGGTCTATCGCCTGACATGGATGAGACAAGGAACTGCTTTATCCCAGCTTCAACTTTTCCAGCAGACTGCTCTATAACATCCATAGCAAGTCTCCTTGCAGTATTCTGGCATTATAAATTCAAGAAAATCATTTATCCTTCAAAGTAACACAAGGAACTCTTTAAAACAAAGGCAGAAAGAAAAACATAGTATCACACACTGGAAGAGCAAAATATTCATTTTCATAAGCTTGAAAATAGATGAAATACTTACACTTTTGTCACGACCTAATATAGACAATATGACAAGTAAAAGATCCTCTTGAATTTCCTCGCTTTCTTCTAAGAGAACAACCATGATTGTTTGCATTGACGATAGAACATTTTTTGGATGATCATCGCTGCACGCAAGTAGATTATAGTGCAGTAGTAACCAAATCAGTATTATAGAGGAAAAAAGCTGATAAATTTAGATGATGATGCAGGTTTATAAAATCAGAAACATAAACAGCCATCTTTGAGGGTCATTAGAGGCATTATATAGACCTACACTTTTCACAAACTAAATTACAATAAAAATAAACAAATTATGGATAAAACAAACCTGGCAACAGCAAAAAATGTGCTGAACATTTCATTTATTAGGTCATCACATTCAAGATCCAACATCACAACACATGACCTATATTTTGCAAGAGTCTCCAAAATGACAACTCTCCTTCCAAATGACGGACCACTGGTATCTTTTAACCCACTAAAAGTGCCCACAATCAATTGGAAGATATCCTGCCAATATCCCACACCAATTAGGCAAAAACTGAATTTGAAAATTTACTGATAATTAGAGAATGATTGAATTAATTTCATTAACAATAAACCTATGTGAAAGAAATTCACCTTGAGAACATCATCGCTATAAGGAGCTTCAGGTGCAGTAATCCTGGTTATCTCACAAATACAAGTTGCTACCAAAAGCTTGACATCCTTATCTTGATGCTTCAGCAATACTGGCTTCACAATTGCATTAAGAAAAGGCTGCATTGCCTCTAACACTGAATCTGGCGGTGATTGATCCAACTCACAAAGACATGTTGCAGCTTGCTGCACGTTGAAAAGAATATATATGCACAACGTTCCCAAGTGATATAGTAAAAGTGATAACTGTGAATATGAATTACATTAAACCACAAGTATGCGCTTCTAAAATGATGTGTAAGTATGATGGAATGATTATTTTCAATCATCCATATATGATTAAAGGTACCAATTTAATCATTTAATGTCATGACCTCATGACCTCAATATCCAAGGCAAAATTTCATAATGTTTTCTTCTATGATGACACTGCCCACTGCCTCAACAGCTTAGCAACAGCGAACAGAGAATTCCTCATGTAGGTAAAAGGAAGTTCACAAATAAAAATTTATTTCTACTTTCCAGTCAGCTACAAGATGTTCAAGAAATGAAGCACAAAAGAAGTCTCTGCGCTTATCATTCCATATTGAAGGAAGTACTAGTAGTCTTAGACGATCCTGTTAAGCTGCTAAACTATCTGAAAAATCAGTACCATACAAAACCAACTACCAACCATTGTGTTTTAGACCAAATAGTGCCAACAAAACTAATGTATTGCCTATCCCCTAATGTCAGCCCTAACCAGGAGGAAGATCAGTACTACCACCAGCTTGCCAGCACATATTCACGTAGCTAGGGTGCAATATACTCGCCTGGGGTGGATCGGCCTTGGCAAGAAGAAAATCCACAATAAATGCTCAACCCTCAGATCAGTGACATAGCCCAGGTACCTAAGTACCTAAACAAGTGCACATCAAGCAGCTGGCCAGAAAATTCAAGATCCACACCCAAACACAAATTGAATAACATACAAGGTCAAGCCCAAGACAGCTTAAGCAACATCATAAGGCTGACCATGCATACAAATTCAACCTGAATTGTAGAAATCTACACAAACGTGTTGGTGATTTTTTCAATCAAGGAATGTGCTTACCAATCCCAAATACCGTTTCAGCCAATTTGAGAACAGTGGTGGACTGACTCCTAATTCTACCTGATATGCTCCAAAATGTTGTTAACCGTATCTTAATGAGAGAAACCAAATAAAAAATATGGAGAATCCTGTGTTATTATTCATAGTCTAGAACTAAGCAAACCTATGAAACTAATTCAGCTCTTGGAAAATCCCACTCTTTTCAACATGCAAATAAACAGCATCCCAAATTGGCAATTCTCAAGTAGACACGTGAATTTAACCCTAGTTTTACAATTTAGGTCAAACCACCTTCAAATTTATCAAATTCAACCCTCAAAAACGGTCATATACAAAACTCCGTTTCTGGCTTCCAAAGATGACAAATTGACGCATTAAACCTCAGAACTTCTCATCATGTAACCCTACAAAACCACATACTCTCTCTCAACTAACCCTAACACAAAAACTCCACTCCCTCCAGCTACAAAAACGACACGAAAACTCAGATATAATCCCTCTCTCGCATCCTTCGGTTTCCGCGACTCTCTCGTCAGCCAAACAGAAACTAAAAAAATTAACAGAAAAAAAAAAAAAAAAAAAAAGGAACAAACCACCACAAACAAAACTAGCTAGGTAGCTAAGCCAGCTGAATTCGAATTCTAAACAAAACCTCGCAAAAAATTTTAAGATTTTCAAAATCTTAAAAAAATGCGAACCTTCAAGAGCTTGACGAGAGCGTCTTTGGTGGAAGGAGGCGTGTCGAGCTTTGATCCAACCTCCTTGAGCTTCTGTTGAAGCGCTTCGTCGGCCATTTCTCCCTTCCGTCCAAGACCAAAACGGCGCGTCGTTTTTTTTTTTTTAAATGTAACTCTGAAGTAGCTAGCTCTCTCGCATTTGACTCTTCGAGAGAGAAAAAAATTTGACGGAAGAAGAAGAGGGTTTTGTTTCGTGTGTTTATGTTTATGTTTTTGGTTTCGTTTTTGTGGAGAGAGAGAGCTTTCGAACAACAAGGACGAAATGAGCTCTAAATGTAAGTGAAATCTACTCCAAGTCCTTGATTGATTTTTATATCTTGGACTTTTGCACCCGTGCTCCTCCATTCTTTGCTATTTAGTGTTAGATTTTCTCGTACTGTATACTTACCATTATCGTCCTCCACATTATCATATACATAAATATTCTAAGGTTTTGTGAATATCGATACTTGTGTTAAAGACTATATATGTAAACTCGAATGCTGAATACTCGTGATCCTCCATTCTTCACTATTTATTGTTGGATTTTCTCGTACTGTGTATTTTCTCTTATCATCCTCTATGTTATCTTATACGTAACATATTTAAGGATTTTTTTAAACTAATACTTTATGTTAAATATTGTATATGTAAACTTGAATATTGAATATACTATTAGATTTTCTCATACTGTGTACTCACCATCCTCATTGTTATTATATACATAACATGTTCTAAGGTTTTGTGAAACAGATACTTATGTTAAATACCGTATACTATAACTTGAATGTTGAACACTTGTGCTCCTGCATTCTTCACTATTTTACTATTGGATTTTCTCGTGTTGTATACTTTCTATTATCGTCTTCTGTATTATCTTATACATAACATATTCTAAGGTTTTGTAAAACCGATACTTGTGTTGCATACTGGAATATGTGAAGTTGAATATTGGATATAACCTTGAATGTTAAACACTCGTGCTCCACCATTCTTCATTGTTTACAATTGAATTTTCTCGTACTGTGTACTTTCCATTATCATCTTCTATATTATAATATACGTAACATGTTTTAGGTTTTTCTAAATCTGATATTGTGTTGAATGCTAAATATGTAAAGTTGAATATTGAATATACTACACCAATTATACAGCCTCTATGAAGTTTTTAAGCGAGTTTCATGATATGTGATACTGACATGAAAATTTTAAAGTGAATTTCATAACACATGAATTTGCTTGTTGATCTATAAAATTAATAATACACTGTAAATTAAATACTATATTCACGATATTGATTTCAAACTTAATACAATTTATTACAAATTTTGTCAATTATACGATCAGTGTCCTCATTTTGGATAGCAAATAACAAACTTCAGTTATTACTTTATTATTACTATGGTTTCATTATGCAATATTTACCTATTTGCTCTAATGGTTTCAACACAAATTATGTAAATCAAATGTAATCTCAATCATTTATAGTATCATATGATATTTTAAACTTGTGATTATAAAATTTAATGCTATACATGGTGATATAGATTATTAGAATCTAATAACTCCATAACACAATTGCAGCAGTATTAAAAGTATAACAATTTTCACTAAACATAATGTACGATAACCATACTTTAAATGACTGTACTTATATGTGGCTTTAATTGAACAAGGAATAACTTAATAAAGTTGTGATAGAATCAAATATTGGTAAATACAAATTAAATTTGTATATCAGATGTAATTTCAATCATTAAAATGTCTTCACCTTATACTTCAAAATTGTGTTTATAAAATTTAATACAACACATGGTGATATAATTATTAGAATCTAGTAATTTCATAACACAATTGCAAAAGTATTATCAAAATGGAAAAAAAAAAAAAAATTAAACTCATAAATTGAGTACTATTTTTTTTTTTAAGTGTCGCGAGTTTTCGGAGTTGATAGAGGGAGATGTGATTCGAACCAATAATCTCATTAGTGTGGATGTAAAAAAGTACCATTGAACTATTTCAACTTTCATCATAGTGGCACGGACTTGTAAGTAATATCGATTTGAATCATGGTGTAACTGCAAAATACGTAAATTATGTGGGGAAAAGTGAGGAAAAAAAAAAAGAAAGAAAGAGATAATTGGAGTGCAGAACTCACGTCACTTAAGCCAGATTCAAGTATGTTATTTTAAGGTGTTAATGACAACTAGGCTCATGTAGGTAATCGAGTTATCAAAAATACCCCTGTACTTCTCTCAAATGGCATCAACGCCCTCTCAAATCACGTGCCACTATTACTAGTCTCTAGTCACGAAGAAAAACAATTATAAAAGTGCTTATATATATATATATATATATATATATATATATATATGAGAGATAAGGTTCTGTTTGAGAAGCCTTTTACTTTGGATTTATTGGAAGCTCTTCCTACAAAAATCATATATTTTTGTTTTCCCTAAGTTCTTCTAATGGAACATTCAAACGCTTCTAAAAGAGCTTTTGAGCCCAAAAGGTCAAAAACAGACTTTCAAAGACCTGTTAAACAGGCCCATAGGCTCTGTTTGGAAGAATTTTTACTTTGAATTTTTAACTTCTTGGAAGCTATTTCTACAAAAGTCATATATTTTTACTTTTCCTAGAAAAGCTTTTAAAGCTTAAAAGCTATTCTCTTAAAAAATTCAAATACTCCCAAAAGAGCTTTGAGACTCAAAAGGTCAAAAACAGGTTTTAAAAAGTCATGCCAAACAAGCCTATAAATACAATGGCAACTCTAAAGTCCCAATTATGCGTTTTTACATGTTCATTTAACTAAAAGATTGTTACCCAATTAAGAGTGAATAAGAATACAAGATTAACATTTTGTCATCCCACTTTTGTGTTCGTTACGTGTACATTTAACTATAAAATTCACACATTCACTTATAGATAAAGTGGTTTATGTATATTCCTTCTACATTAGTGGTGAGTATTCAAATTTTACCATACGCATTTACCGGTATATGTTATATGAAATTAGAACTCGTAACTCCTGTTATGAAAAATTTGAATTCGAAACTTCAATTTCGTTGAGAGGTGTGGTTACCATCACGGTAAGCCTACGATCGCATATGATTAGATTATGCATAATTGCAAGAATATATTTAAAATATAATTACAAGCCGTCTCTGTGACATCCCAGGGTATTACTTACATCCACTTCCGGGATTTGCCTAAACTGGTCGATGCCAGGTTTGCCCCGCGAAGTCCGACAGCCCCAGCGATCTCACTCAACGGTACTGTCCTCTTTGGCCGAAGCCTCAAGGTTTTCTTTCGCCTCCCTCACGATTCGAACTTGGGACTTATCCATAAGTACCCAAACCTTATCAAATGAGTACCAATTGAGCTACTATAGCTCAATTGGTACTCATTTGATAAGGTTTGGGTACTTATGGATAAGTCCCAAGTTCGAATCGTGAGGGAGGCGAAAGAAAACCTTGAGGCTTCGGCCAAAGAGGACAGTACCGTTGAGTGAGATCGCTGGGGCTGTCGGACTTCGCGGGGCAAACCTGGCATCGACCAGTTTAGGCAAATCCCGGAAGTGGATGTAAGTAATACCCTGGGATGTCACAGTCTCTCTGGGTACTGAAGAAATGATCATATTGTATGCGTAGTACTATTTTAGGGTGCCATCTTTATGCTAGTTTACAGCTTCCATTTTATCACTATAATTGCGAGTGTGTATAGAAATATAGGGTGGTTCTAAAAAAAAAAAATTAGGATTTTATTTAAAAACATTATGAAACTAATTATATAACATAACGAAACTCAACGTAATTTTATAATATTATAAAACTGATTTCACAATGTTATAAAATATAAATCTTGACATTTTGTTTCATGATCCTCCGAACTAAACTCCATATATATATATATATATATATATATATATATATATATATATATATATATTCTCTCAAAGTTGTGTTGTTTGATAATGCCAAGTGCCAGTGTTAGAGATCACAAAAAGGCATCTTCTTTGTTCATTATATTAAATGCCAAATGCCAATGTTACATCTATAATAAATAAATATATAATACATGAATTAATGCATTCTTAATAAATTAGATGATTTTATTATATAGTGTATATATGAATGACTTAAGACATTTATTCCATTGAAAAGCTTTCAATTATCCATTAAATAAATCATTGCTTGTTGGAATTGAAATATTTGAAAGATTGGCTGGTTGCCACCAAAAGTAAAACCCCGTATTTCTTCTAGCAATTTTGATCAATTGAAAGAATAGATGAAAAATATAATCAAATGTTCGGAAAAATATAAGCAATAAAGCTTTTTTAACAAGTATGTGTGGATCCAATCACACCAATGTAAAATTAAGCAAATTGTTTCTGCTCCAAGAACACTAAATGACATTTAGTGTTACATTATACATACGAAAATAATTTATCTCCTTGAAATATTATAGTTATTTCTTTTCTAAATTTTCCCAACTGTTTGGAAGTTCTTGCCTTCATTTTTTGCTATGTTTTATTTTTAATTGTTATTTTATTATAAATTTTATCAATATATAACTTAAATATTATAATTATACTATTTTCTATTAATTTAAGTTTTTCACATTTTAGATATTTACGATCGTAACTAATATTTCGCATTGTCTTGCTAAAATATTCTGTTATGAAAATATATTGACGATTGGTAAAAACAAAAGAGGTTAAAATTGAAAGTTAAAGTCAGCTGTCGTGATACTCATGGGCACAAAACAAATAGGTAGAATTTTGGGTTTATTTGATATGAAAATCCAGATAGTTCATGGGAATTGTTACCATTTTATTTTCTATTTTGTCGGCTCTCGGCTCAATAATCAACTTTTTTCTTATTTATTTTATTAATCAACTTTTATATTTTTATTCGAGTGATTTTATGAGAATCTGAGTTGGTAGCTGGAAATTGAGGAGGGTATTTACTTACCAAGTCAATCCTGAGATCAAAGGGTGCTTCTAATGGCGAATAGCAGTTCAGTGTTCAAACCAGAGCTCCTTCTTTCTCACAAATACCCGGAGGTACTTCTTCATTGCTCCCATCTTTTCAATGCTCTTTTTTTGATTCATTGAACATAATATGGAATACCCATCACTCGTTTTTCAATTTCTCATGTGTTTTGTTTTCATTTCTCGCAGACAACATACACTTACACTGAAAGGTACATTTTTTTTAGTAACCCTCTACAGACAGACACTGATATGGTAAATGTAGTTTATAACATAAAAATTAAGGAGTTTTATGATCAATAAGAATCTTTGTTGATATCAGAGATGTAGCTGTCTATGCTTTGGGTGTAGGAGCGTGCGGAGGCAGCGCCGTGGATGCTGATGAGCTCAAATATGTTTACCATGAAAACGGTCAGCAGTTTGTGCAGGTATTCTTTCATTTATTTTGTGGCAATTGGAAAAAAGAAAGAGTTCGATTTGTTTATTAGATGAAATTTTAATCAATTGGTATGATTTGTCAGTAAAGATGGGGTGTGCTATTGTAATGTCTCGCGTTTTTGTAGGTCTTGCCAACATTTTGTGCTTTGTTTTTGTTCAAATCAGTGCCAGGAGGCTGTCCCGATCTGCCAGGATTGCCGTAAGCCTTCTTCGTTTCTCTTTCAAAATCATACGTTTTGCTAGTTCTTAACTTGGGGTTGGTTTTGTTGTGTTGATTTTCTTTTGTGATGTACCCAAGGGAAAGCTAATTGGTGTTTCTGGTTTTTGTTGTTGCCACATATCAGATATGATCCACGTCTTCTGCTGCACGGACAACATTATATAGAAATATACAAGCCACTGCCATCTAGTGCTTCTGTAAAATATCCTCACCACAAGCACTTTTTGATTGTTTTCATTATCATACTTTCTTCTTGTTCTGTTGAGAACTGAGATACATAGAAATCTGTAATTCATAACGTTGTTGATGCAGATACGTAATGAAGTGACTCTTGCAGGATTACATGATAAAGGTTTGTTTTCATTAGCAAAAAAAAAAAAAAAAAAAAAACTACAGCTAAACATCTTGTATTTGCAGGTTTTGTACTTACCTCAGGGAGCTCAAGTTGAGGCTTTATGCTGTTGTTATTTTGATGGATGTTATAGTGATTCTATCTGTTGATCCATTTTCAGGTAAAGCTGCTATTGCTGAGGTGGAAATCAAAAGCTATGATAAGGAGTCTGGTCTATTATTATGCACGAACCGGTGAGTAATTTTGAAAGTATCTAATCTAAAACTGCCATGATGTTGTCTCTCCTAAGATGTTATTTTGCAGGATGACTTCATACATCAGGGGTGCTGGTGGCTTCTCAAAATCATCCCAACCTTTTTCTTACTCTAAGTATCCAAGCAACCAGGTTTCAGCTGTGAAAATCCCAAAAACTCAACCTTTTGCTGTGTTTGAGGATTCTACCCAACCATCACAGGCATGTAGCACTGATTTCATTATTGCTGGACCTGAAGTTGCTTGCTTTGTCGTTTACTTAATTTGCACCACTGTTTATCTTAATTCATATACTACTAAAAAATTTATCAAGTCATAATATGAAACTTGGAAATATGAAGAGGTAGGAAAGAAGTCATCATCTTTGATTGGACTTATTTCAAACCCCAATTATGCAATTTATGGAATTAATGAAGAAGCCATCTTGCTTGTTCACGTCTCCTTCTGTTTTAAGTTAGTCTAAACTTTGATATTCCCTGACGTTGGGATTTTTCAGGTTGAATCTTGGTCTTTTTGATTGTGTATTCATGTTTCTTGGCTGTTCGTATTTGAGTGTTTAACTGCTTATCTTGTGACTCAATCTAATTGACACGGTTCTCTCATGCATTCTCTGCTATTTTAGTGGGTTATACATGCTTCCAAATTGACAATATTTCATAAACCTTCTGCCGTTGTAAACATATGGTGCATGAGAATAATTGTCCTGATGGTACACTTCATTTGTGACATGTATGAGTGAGAATGCATCGTGAGGAAAGGGTGGATGGGGGGTGGGGGAGAGAATTGGGGGTGACAAACTTCCAAACCTCTGCTAACTGTTGTAAACTTGGACTAGGTACTGATCTCTTTGTCCTCTTCTTCTGATGTGTAAAGATAAGAGAGATGATAGCATTTAGCCTCGTGTCCAAATTTAGAGCAATATCAAAATTTAATTAATCCATGAAGCTCCAACATTTTTATAAAACAAAACAAGCCAAATGGCCTCATAGAGGACCTCCATGAGTCGTTCCAGTGGAATTAAAATTTAAATATTGTTTAATATTTGGCATTTCAATGACCAAAACAGAGATGGGAAGGCGTTTGTTTACAATATGAATCTTAGCAGTAGATTAAATGGCCATTTTAGCATTGGAGACAGCAATATAAAATCTTAAGCATCTACATACACCAAAAGCGCAGGCCACTATGTTGATCACTTTGCACTTGTCTAATTCTAAAATTTTACATCATGATATATTAAACAAAGATGAGCAGTACTTGAATGAACATTCGTCTTTAAAAGGCACCCGAGTTTCTTTTGAAATATGGGATTATTAATGAAATTTGAACCTTTGCTACACTTCTTCTGCAGGCGTTGTTGTATAGGCTATCGGGAGACTATAATCGCGTGCATGCAGATCCTGGAATAGCAAAAATTGCAGGGTTAGTGGTTGAAATCAGAAAACTGGGTTACTATTTACTTCTGCTTTCAGTTTTAGTTTATTTCTGTCCTTTTTGCTGTCCTAAAACTGTGGTCTACAATCAGTGATACGTACATAAAAGAGTGATTTTGAATGCTTCCTATGCTTTATGGTGATCTGATTTTGTTATGCCTTGCATGTTGAAGATTCCCGAGGCCAATATTGCACGGGTTGTGCACTCTTGGATTCGTAGTCAGGGCAATCATCAAATCTGTTTGTCGAGGAGATCCAAACATGGTAAAAAGCATATCATGCCGATTCCTTCTTCCCGTGTACCCTGGTGAAACTTTGATCACCGAGATGTGGCTTCAAGGCTCGAGGTAGAATTTCTTCCATTCTTTGTGTGATCTACGAGTCGTTTTACAAATAAGTAGAGATTTGATGTCAAGTGTCTTAATTTGCAGGGTGATTTATCAAACCAAAGTGAAAGAACGAAATCGGGCAGTTTTATCTGGCTTTGTAGATCTCCATCGACTAGCTTCTTCACTATGATAAATCAATTTGATACCATATCATATTACTGTCTTCATTTTCATTTTCCTGTAATATCTTTTATAATTACGTGAGAGATTTCAGGCTCGAATTCCATCTACATCAAGGTTTCTCATAAGATTCTGCGCTATGTATTAATACAATCATATAAGCTTTGATTTATGTTTTTTATACAATTGAATTTCTTTCTGGTATTGATTTCTAAAAGATAAAGAAAAGTTTCAATGGAACAGACAATTAATCATTAATAATTGGTATATTTTCAAAAGAAAAAAAAAAAATTTATATAAATATGTAAGTACCTATGAGTGTATGAGCATACGTCGTCGTTCGGTTATTTCCCTCTCTAATATGAAGAAAATCCTGAGCAAAAACCCTAATTTTTGAACAAAACAGAGGAGGGAACCAAGAAGTAAAACTTTCTGCAAAAAAGAAACAACAATGGAGAGCACACAACAAAACGACGAAAACGGCGTCGAAGAGCAAGACATAGCCAAGCCGCAGACGGACGGTCTGTCGAAGAGAGCCCAGAAGAAGCAGTTGAAGCAACAGAGATACGAAGCGAAGAAGGCGGAGAAGAAAGCGAGAGCGAAGGAGGAGAAGAAGAGAGAAGCCGAAAGGAAGCGGAAGGAGTGGGAGGAGAAGCTGTCGAGCGTGACGGAGGAGGAGAGGTCGAAGCTGATCGAGTCGAGGAGAGGTCTGAGGAAGGAGAGAATGGAGAAGCGGTCAGAGGAGAGAGGAAACAAGATCAGGAGACTCAGCGATGCGAGAGAGACTGGCCAGAACGTCGTCGTCGATCTCGAATTCTCGCATCTCATGACCGCCAGCGAGATTCACAGCCTCGTTCAACAGGTAACGTATTGTCTCTCTGTCACTCTATATCTGTGACGTCGATTTTGAAATTCGTCTGCTTTGTTAATGCATTTGATTATTCAATATGAAGAACTAAAAAATATACGATTTTTTTTGCTATTTTGGGCGAAATTGAGTAATTGAAAATTCAACAGGAGAACTGTTTTTAGAATTGGTAGAGAGTGTCTTCAAGAACAGATTTTGAATTTCATTGAATATCAAGAAGCATAAAAAGAAGCAATTTTTTGCTGTTTTTGTGAAATTGTAATTGAAAATTCGAATTTACAGTAAATTACAGACTTTAGATTTGAAAGAAAATACTACATTTGGGATGGTGAATTGAGCTAGTCTTTAAATGGGATTGATTCAGGATTGTTGTGGTTGATCTTGCGAATATGTTGATGTAGTTGTTTGTTGTGATTGAATACGTGCAGATTATGTATTGTTATGCCGTGAATGGAAGATGTGCGTCCCCAGCACATCTGTGGTTGACGGGATGTGAAGGGGAGATGGGAAGCCAGTTGCAGAGGCTTCCCGGATATGATAAATGGGTAATTGAGAAGGAGAATCGATCGTACATGGAAGCATTGCAAGACCAGAAGGAGAATCTTGTGTATCTTACTGCTGATTCGGAAAATGTCTTGGATGATCTTGATCTGAAGAAAATTTATATTGTTGGTGGGTTAGTGGATAGGAATCGCTGGAAAGGTATAACTATGAAGAAAGCTCAAGAGCAGGGGATTCAGACTGCAAAACTCCCGATAGGAAATTATTTGAAGATGTCGAGCTCTCAGGTATTGTTGGGTCTTAGCATTTGATTTTTCTTTCTTTTACACATAATAAAAACGGAAATTAATATTTGATATATTCATGCTCTTATCAAACTATACATTGTTGCCAGCGGGACATTTGTTTATCTTCTTGCTACTCACTGTTCTTGTACATTGTTATAAGAATCCTGTATTAGAAGAGTGTTGAACCTAGTGAAACTGAGTGATACCAGAAAACAAGTTGAGCATGTTTGTCAAGTTTCCCAAAAATCACCTAGCCGACCAATTGTGTGAATTAAAATGTTTCGATCAACTCTTTTCATGATGTCATTTCATTACGAGTGCAGGTCCTCACTGTGAATCAAGTGTTTGAGATACTCCTCAAGTTCTTGGAAACAAGGGATTGGAAGGCTTCTTTCTTTCAAGTGATTCCTCAAAGGAAAAGATGCGAGGCTGATTCGGACGAACACCAAGGAGGAGGAGAAGAAGACAAAGACGAAGACAGAGACAGGGAAGAAGAGTGCGATGATGAGAAAGACTACGAATCCGAGAGAAAAAAGAAGTGTATCGAAGCTGCTAATGACAGCTAGTATAACTTACCCACTGCGTGAAAAAAGTTTTGCCTTGTTTTGATAATTTCAAGTATTTCAAACACCATGTCTATGTTGTACTGGAAATCAAATGAATGAAAGTGATTCTTTGATCTCAGGTCGTAATCTTCTTTGTGCATGACATACCCATCTATGTGAATGTAGTTAGCAGGGCAAAATAAAACTTTTCGATATGATTTGCTGTTTGTTGATCCTGTCCACGGAGTCATAAAGTTTTTTGAAAGAGAGAAACTTGGACGAAATTAGAGAACATGTAAAAGTTAAAATAAATCAGGGTGGCGAAATCATTTGTCTAGCCCAAAAAAAAAAAAGATTTTCAAAATACGTACGAGTGGCTCTGGCGTCTTGGCTTCCATAGCATAGTGGTAGTGCGTTCGCTTCGTAAGCGAAAGGTCGCGAGTTCGATCCTCGTTGGGAGCTCTACTCTTTTTATTTATAGTAAGCTTTAAATCACTTTATTCTGCCTATAATTTTTTTTTTTATTATTTTTTTTATATATCATACATCTTGTGGGTTAAAACAGTTATTATCAGCATAGAAAGACGATAACTATTGGATCATTAATAGTTCGGATAACTACTCCTAATAACGGAGAGATTTACACAAACAATTATGATTTTATAAATAATGGTAGAAATATATATTTACATGCCTATAGAAAATAAGGTGTTAACCTTAATGACTTGAAAAAGTTTAAAAACTTTATCCACCGAAGGTAAGAGAATTTATATTTCTCTCTATAATTTAATAACACATCTTCTCTCTTAAAAAAAAAAAAAAAAAAGACATCTTCCTATTTCATTTAAAATATTCATAATTTAATAACACATTTTCTTCCTCTGTGTTCACTAAGCATGTCTGTAAGCTACCTTAAACATAACAAACATAACCAAGAAAGTAAATATTATCGATTCCAATAAAATATATTATGAAAATATTGATGGAAACATCTAAAATAAATATCATTTACCATGACAACATTTCTAAATTTTGAAAATATTCCGAAATTTCATCGATAATTCCAATACTTTGTTGAACATGATAAACAGCAGAAAAGGGAAAAAAAAAACAACACAATGAGAATAGTTAAAGCCAAGTCTAAAAGCAGAAAAGCAGAAGCTAAAAAACTATGTTCTTTTTAGAAAAAAAGACATAAAACAGATGAAATTACCCTCTCCACATCAAGCATGGCTGTCTCACTAACTAGCTAGCTAGGTTAGTCCTTACATGATCACAATATTCTCATTTATCATGAGCATAGGCTTCGTGACCATTAGACAAAACATGAGCCTGCTGTGATGAACCAGCATTGTTGGTAGCCCCAGCAGTACCATCCTTGAAGTACCCACCTCCCATGGTTGCACCACCTCCTCCATAGAACCCATGATGATGATGAAACGCCGCAGCAGGAGCGAAAGCAGCAACCCCAACAGCACCTGCCAGTGCACGGAACTCAACCGGCCTCTTCACCAGTGGCTCCCCTCTTATCGAGCCACGTTCGCCCTCCATCTCGCGGTAACGGTGGAGGTAGACTGTCAGGGGTTCAATGTAGTCGTCAAACCCTAGCTTGCTCATAGCCCAAAGCACGTCCTCGGCTGTGATGGTCTTGCGCTGCTCCCGCTGGCAACGCTCGTTGGCCTCGCCCGTTATGAAGCTGATGTACTCGGAGACGCATTCCTGGATCGTCTCCTTGGCGTCGTCTGAGATCTTGGCATGCGGAGGGAGAATCTTACGCATGATCCTGATCACGTTCGCAATAGGCATGAACCGGTCTTGCTCTCTCACTGTGCATTCATTGTCATCAGAATTGTTATTGTTGTTGTTGGTTTGATTGTTTATCTCAGATATCCTCATATTCATCTCTGTTAGCTTCAACCCTGAATTTTTTTTTTTTGAAAAAGTAACCATTCAAAACCAAGAAAAAGTAACGTATGAAAAAATGCACTCTCAAAATAAACAAACTGGCATCAACTCTTGTGAATGTGATTGAAGCTTCAAGAGAGAAAATATGGCAGCCAAGAAAAAAAATTCTTGACCCAAGCTGCTACTTTGTTCAGAGTTGCCAGACTTTACACATGCAAAAGGCTAAGTTAACAAATGAGAAAGTGGCACAAATTAAGGCAATAAATATGTGCATGCAATTAATTGGGGAACTTGTCATGATTGTAGTTGGTTAACATGAAAAGTCTCTCGACATTTTTCAAAATCAAACCAATGTTGGTTTAGACATGTGTTGGAAACATGAAACTCTCACATACTTCAAGAAAATAATTAAGAAAAGTAATCATCTATATATATATATATATATAGAGAGAGAGAGAGAGAGAGAGAGAGAGAGAGAGAGAGAGAGAGAGGTGTGGTCACTGTGGTGTAGTGTGGGGTCATGATGATGGGGTAGAGAGAGGTTAATGCATGGATGCCACTTGTTTCATGTACCATGAAATGTTGCATGTATCATGCATGCCACTTGTAAACACTCTTCTCATACACACCAACCATTTTCATCGGTCGTTTCATTACCAAATTCTCTTATCATATCTTTGACCACACAGAGAGCTAGCACTCAAGCTTTTGTTAATGGCGGAGGAGAAGAAAAATTAGAATAAACAAGGAAATATATATATGTAAACAAAATGTTACACATCATATATATATACTCTACTGCAAAAATGGATGGAGAGATCATATATATATATATATATATATATCAAGCATTTTTGAAGTTTCATGCAAGTCGCTCACAATTTTAGAAATCAACCAAGAATGACTTGAAAACATGAATATATATCATAGGAATTCGGATTTTAATTGTTTAGAAGTAAACTGAAACTGTTTGAAAAGTCATTTGCATGCAAGGGATGATGATAAAAAGCTACAAATTCCTCCAAAAAAAAAAAAAGCTATAGCAACAAAGATCATTGTATGAGTTCAAAAGCTATTGATTCAAGAGTAATATATATATTTATATATATACAGAGAGTGAGAGAGAGAGAGAGAAAGCTAGCAACATTGTTTCTACAACATGTTTTGATATTCATGTATAGATATATAGGCATTTACCTGAGCTTGAGTTGGGCAGCTTGCTGTAGCCATGGAAGCCGCCTCCACTTTCCATCTCTCTAATTCCACTCACTCACTCACTCACGCTCTCTAGCTCCCTCCCTTTACAACACAAACACAAACTCTCTTTCTCTCTTCCTGAATTTGAAAATATTAAAAAGTAATTTTGGTGTTGATGGAAATGAACCAGAAAGTGGACAATACTTGGCAAGCGCCGATATAAATAGTAGCCAAAAAGTTGAAGCACGTGGCAACTGAAGGCGATGTGATCGAGGAGCCCTGTAATTGAATCTGAAGAACAACAACTACAGGCCATTCATGTTAATTACACGTTAATTAAAATTACAGTCTCCTAATTATGTTTTCATTTTAGATTTTATTACAAACACCACAATAATCTTAATCATTTGACACATCAAAATAGGCAGTTGTTCATTTTGATACATAACTGCTAATTTTATATTTTTGAGAAACTATTTTGGATATAATATATATATATATAGATGGTGATCAATATGGTGAATTATTATAAATTATTTTCGAAAAAAATACGTTCTAGAATTTCCTTTGATTTGTTAGGTCTACATATATACGATTGTGTTTCAACAAACACATCTATTCGAGAGTATATGTGTCTTTTCTAACGTAAGATCATCAGTTGATCACATCACTTTGGTTCGTGTGAAAAGTCATGTAGAATGGGATGTAGACAATTCCGTTTGCATTTCATGCATGGTGACCCAAAAGTTGCATCCTCACCAAGCGACACCATGCAAACTCTATATATATCTTGTTTGTTAAAAGAATTAGCAGAACAACATCTGATCACTTCTATATATAGAGTAGTAGTACTAGACAGATTTTTGCTTGTGTTGAAGATGATGGAGCATGATTTGATCGCTATTTCAATTGTGGTGATATTGATCGTGGCTGTTCTCGTTTTGGGCCCCTTGGCAATTCAGGGTCCATTGGTGCACCCTTCACTATATCTTTTCCTCATCTTCCCAATTATCTTGTTCGTCATTTTCATCTACATCGCTCATGCGACCAATAAATCACGTCAAATGTGGATGGTGTGATGTTGTTTGAATAAGTTGTAATAAATTCATTCTCTCTTTTTGTTCATGAAAATGTTCAGAGAATGATCATCATTACTTTATAATAAATTGTAGTACCGTTATTATATATAAAACGGTATCTGTTGCTTAATTAATTTGTTATTGTGTCTTGACATTGCTTTTTGCACGAACTCATGAAATTAAACGAACAATATGTACCAACCAACAACTTCATGGATATCTATTTGATTTAAATGGGAAATTGAAGTATTTCTTTTTCTTAGATATGAATGGGAGATATATATAAAATACGTGAGAGAGATTATAAAAGCATGATTAATCGTCCCTTGCACAGTTGCACTCCAGTTTGAAGTTCGTAGATATTTATTAGAAAGCGGAATGATGCAAATATGAGAAATATTTCGATGCGATAGACGTAAATATGTCCGTGTCCAAATAACATGTATAATGATTTTGAATTTTAATTAGATGCATATACATAAACGTATATGTTTTATATTATATTATTGGACGAACGTACATATATCGTGTTGAAGCATTTCTTAGCAAGTAGACGTATATTTCCCCGCCAATTGCATGTTTAATTAGAGCATTCTTTTGGAGGTATGGTAAAATCAAAGCTTGCTAGCAGTCAGTTTGCTAAACTCCTATATGTTTAAAGTAAAGCTCGATCGTTCCTTTGATCGCAGTTAGTAGTTTTTGCATGATATCATCATTAGAGCAGAAAAACAAGTTCTAGAATTTCCTTTGATTTGGTAAGTGATATACAAAATATACGATTGTGTTGAATATTCATGGGTATGTGTCTTTTCTAACATAAGATGAATGTAGACTCTCATTTGCATTACCTGTATCCATCACAGGCCCGCAGAGGCTCAGGGCGAACAGGACGATCGCCCTAGGCCCAACTTGATCTGATATAGTTTCAGGCCACCAATTTCCATGACCCACTGTAGTAAACAGTTTTGGACATTCTGTATATTACCTAGCCTCTCTTTCTCAGGCCCATAATTTTTTTTGCCCAGGGCCCTAAAAATCTTTGGGCCGGCCCTGATCCATCATGACCCAAAAGTTGCACAGTACTCTACCAAGAGGCACCATGCAAACTCTATAATATGATACACATTGATGTCCAAATCACTCTACCCAATTGCTTCTTGTCAATTGCATTTTGAAGTTTCATGCAAGTGATCACTCACTAGTACTCGAGAACTAATCAACATATATATACAGAGAGAGAGAGAGAGGGAGAGAGAGCTACCAACATTGTTTCTACTACATGTTTTGATGTTCATATATATATATATACATACACACCCCAGAGCTTGAGTTGGGTAGCTGGTTGTGGCCGTGGAAGCCTCCACTTTCCATCTCTCTAATTCCACCAACTCAAAAAATGTGGACATTACTTGGCAAGCGCGGATATAAATACAGTACCAAAAAGTTGAAACAGATGACAACTGAGGGCCATGAGATCGAGGAGGCCTGTAATCTCTGAAGATCAACAACTACAGGCCATTCATATTTACAAATTATACACGTTAATTATAATTTACAATCTCCTAATTTCATTTTCATTTTATATTTTATTACAAACACCACGATAATTAAGTCTTAATAAGAGTCATTTCTGTAATATTGATATATTATGGCATCTTTATATGTTTGAGAAACTCTATATATAGTGATTAATATGGTGAATTATATAGCATGAATATGATGAATTATTATATAATGTATATTTATTTTTCAAAAAAAAAAAAGAAGTTTTAGAATTTCCTATGGTGAATTATATAGCATGAATATGATGAATTATTATATAATGTATATTTATTTTTCAAAAAAAAAAAAAAAAAAAGAAGTTTTAGAATTTCCTCTGATTTGGTAGGTCTACTAATAAATGATTGTGTTTCAACAAACACATCTATTCGTGGGTATGTGTCTTTTCTAAGATAAGATCACATCACTTTGGTTCACATGAAAAGTCATGTAGAATGGAGTGTAGACTTCCATTTGCATTTCATGCATGGTGAACCAAAAGTTGCACCCTCTACCAAGCGACACCATGCAAACTCTATATATACACATCGATGCCCAAATCACTACCCAAGTGCTTCTTGTTTGTTAAAAGAATTAGCAGAACAACATCTGATCACTTCTATATATAGAGTAGTAGTACTAGACAGATTTTTGCTTGTGTTGAAGATGATGGAGCATGATTTGATCGCTATTTCAATTGTGATGATATTGGTCGTGGCTGTTCTCGTTTTGGCCCCCTTGGCAATTCAGGGTCCATTGGTGCCTCCTTCATTTTATATTTTCCTCATCTTCCCAATCATCTTGTTCGTCATTTTCATCTACATTGCTCATGCAACCAATAAATCACGTCAAATGTGGATGGTGTGATGTTGTTTGAATAAGTTGTAATAAATTCATTCTCTCTTTTTGTTCATGAAAATGTTCAGAGAATGATCATTATTACTTTGTAATAAATTGTAGTACCGTTATTATATATAAAACGGTATCTGTTGTTTAATTAATTTGTTGTTGTGTCTTGACATTGCTTTTTGCACGAACTCATGAAAACGATATCTATTTGATTTAAATGGGAAATTGAAGTATTTCTTTTTTTAGATAGGAATGATATATACATATATATATATATATATATATATATATATATATATATATATATATATAATGCATGATAGAGATTGTAAAAGCATGATTAATTGTCCCCCACACTCCACTTCGAAGTTCGTAGATGTTCATTATAAAGCGGAATGATGCAAATATGAGAAATGTTTCGATGCTATAGACGTAAATATATCTGTGTCCAAATAATATGTATAATGATTTTGAATTTTAATTAGATGCATCTACATAAATGTATATGTTTTGTATTTGACGAACATACATGTATCGTGTTGAAACATTTCTCAGCAGGTAAATGTATATTTCCCCGCCAATTGCATGTTTAAATCAAACCAGAAAAATAGAGCATTCTTTTGGAGGTATGGTAAAATCAAAGCTTGCTAGCAGTCAGTTTGCTAAACTCCTATATGTTTAAAGTAAAGTTCGATCGTTCCTTTGATAGCAGTTATTAGTTTTTGCATGATAGCATTAGAGCAGAAAAACAAGTTCTAGAATTTCCTTTGATTTGGTAAGTGGTATACAAAATAATACGATTGTATATTTGATTGTATATTTTATGGACCAGGATCTCCTCACCTAAACTGTACTCACCTTCTTTTAATCTCATGACACATAAGCATTACAATAAATAAGTGGTTAGGATATAATTATTTTTCATTATTACTTTATTAACATCTAATCATATACTTTAAAAAAGGTAAGAAACAAAGGTGAGATGAGGAGAGAATTTAAATTCTTATTTTATTCCGATCCTGTCCTTATTCCAGTTGCCAAACACGTCCAAAAAGTTGAAACACGTGGCAACTGAGGGCCATGTGATCGAGGAGCCCTGACCATTCATATTTACAAATTATACACGTTAATTATAAATACAATCTCCTAATTTTATTTTCATTTTATATTTTATTACAAACATCACAATAATTAAGTAGTCGATAAGAGTCATTTCTGTAATATTTATGTATCTAAAAAAAAAAAAAAAATCATTAAAACCAGTCTGATTTGGTTAGGTCTACAAATAAATGATTGTGTTTCAACAAACACATCTATTCGTGTAGTACTGTAGACTTCCATTTGCATTTCATGCATGGTGACCCAAAAGCTGCACCCTCTACCAAGCGATGACAGTTGACACCATGCAAACTCTATATATACACATCGATGTCCAAAAATCACTACCCAAGTGCTTCTTGTTTGTTAAAATAATTAGCAAAACGACACCTGATTACTTCTACAGAGTAGTAGTACTACTACTGCGCAGATTTTGCTTGTGTTGAAGATGGAGGAGCTTCGTCTTGGTGCTGCTTCAATTGCGATGATACTGAAGGTGGCTGCGGTGCTGCTTCTGGGCCCATTGGCAATCCAGGGTCCATTTAATCTTTGGCCGTCATTCTCCTCTGCTTGTTTTGTGCTAGCAAGTGACGTTTTTTATATATAATGTGATATTGCTTGATTAAGTTACTATACTGTTAATATAAAATAGTATCTGTTGTTTAATTGTTGTCCTGTCTTGTTACTGCTTTTTATTTGTGAATAGTTAATACAAAAACTCAAGAAAACAAACAATATGTGAAATTTAAATGGGAAATTGAAGTCATCCACAGCGGCTCCAATAACAGACACTGTTTTATAGTAACAGTATATAATTTATTATAAAATGATGATCATTCTCTGAACATTATTATAAACCAAAAGAGAGAACTAAATTTATTACAACTTATTCAAACAATATCACATTACAAATAACGTCACTTGCTAGCACGAGACAGGCAGAGTAGAATGACGACCAAGATTAATGGAAAGACAATGAAAATGGACATAGGTGGAGGCCTCAATGGACCCTGGATTGCCAATGGACCCAGAAACAGAATCGCAGCCACCATCAATATCATCGCAATTGAAGCAGCGCCAAGACGAAACTCCTCCATCTTCAACACAAGCAAAATCTGTGTAGTAGAAGTGAGATCAGATATTGTTATGCTAAGTCTTTTATCAGACAACAAGCACTTGGGTAGTGATTTGGACATCAGTGTACGTATATATAGAGTTTGCATGGTGTCGCTTTGTAGAGGGTGCAACTTTTTGGGGCCACGATGCATGTAATGCAAATGAAAGTATACGTTCCACTCTACATGACTTTTCGCATGGACCAAAGTGATGTGATCTTATGTCAGAAAAGACACATACCCATGAATAAATGTGTTTGTTGAAACACAATCATATATTTGTACACCTACCAAATCTCAGAGGAAAATTCTAGAAATTGTTTTGCTGATAATTCACCATATTCATCACTATATATATTATCCTGTTTGGTTTCTCAAAAATATAATTATATTAATTATGTGGCTGCCCATTTTGATGTGTCTAATTGGTTTTGGAAGCATATATAATTATAGAAACCCTTATTTTATACAATTAAGATTATTAGCGTTTGTATGTAATAAAAATCTACAATGAAAATAAAATTAGATGACTCGATCGAGTTTCTACTGTTATTGGACGGACATATGTCTCTACCTCTAATGAACATACAAAAACTACTAACTGCGGTAAAGAGGACGATTGAGTCTTACTTTATAATCTCTTATGATATTTTATAGACATTTATCATTATTTTCTGGTTATATATATATTAAAAAAAAATAATACTGAATTATGAATGACTTGATTTATTTTTCCATTTAAAATCAAATAGATATTCTTTTTCATGAGTTTAACTAGCCTAAGATGAATTGCTGCCTCTATCTTTTGAAATGCAAAAAACTGAATGCTAGCAACCTTTGATTTTACAATATGTAGAAAGAATGCTTCATTTTTCTGGTTTGATGCACTTGACAGGACTTGCAGAGAAGTGCTTCAACTGCATAGATGTTATATATGCCCCGTCCAGTAATACAAGTACAACATATGCATTTATGTAGGCATCAAATTTCAAAATCATTATAATTGTTGATATTATTGGACGGACATATATATGCCTATCGCATCGAAACATTTCTCTTATATTTGTATCATTTCGCTTTCTAATGAACATCAAGAACTTCGAACTACAGTGCAAGGGATGATTAAGTCTTACCTTTATAATTTCTCATGACATTAATATATCCCATCCATATCTGAAAGAAAAAAATACTAGATTATATATGGGCAGCATCAATTTCCTATTTAAAATCAAACAGATATTGAAGCCGGTGGTTGGTGCATTATATTGTTCATTTTCATGAGTTTGTGCATTAACCATTCGCAAATAAAATGCAGTACAATTTATTATAAAATGATTATCATTCTCTGAACATTTTCATGTATGATAAGAGAGAATGAATTTATTACAACTTATTCAAGCAACATCACGTTACATATAATAACACCATTTGGTAGCATAAGCGAGGTAGAGGCGAATGACGATGAAGATAACAGGATAGACTACGAAAATGGAAAGAATAGCAGCAGTCGATGGACCCAGGATTGCCAATGGCCCCAAAACCAGGACTGTGACAACCATCAATATCATGATGATTGAAACGGCGCGCAAACCAAAGTCCTCCATGTCCATCACGAGCAAAATCTGTGTAGTACCGCTACTACTCTGTAGAACTGTAGAAGTGATCAGATGTTGTTCTGCTAGTTCATTTAACAAACAAGAAGCACTTGGGTAGTGATTCGGATATCGATGTGTTGTGTGTGTATATATAGAGTTTGCATGGTGTCGCTTGGTAGAGGGTGCAACTTTTGGGTCACCATGCATGGAACTTTTCATATGAACCAAAGTGATAAGGAAACGTAGAACGTATTTTTTGGAAAATAATTTATACAATAATTCACCATATTGATCACTATATATATTATTATCCTGTATAGTTTCTCAAAAATATAAAGTTGCAGTAAAGTATCAAAATGATATACAATACGTCGATCCCAGCGAAGCAATTCTCTGTAAGTAGATGAATATCTCCCTGCCAATTGCATGTTTCGATCAAAGTATAAAAAAGGAGCATCTTGGTCATCATTCATCAATCAAACAGGTATTATCCCTTTCGACATTTGGTAAAATCAAAGCTTGCTAGCAGTCTGTTTTTGGCTTTCAATAGATAATCAGCAATTGATCTTTAGGCTAGTTAATTTAATTTTGTTGAACTAATAAACGAAATAAAACCCTTTCGCACGCACGGTCAACAATAGAGCGAAACTATAGGATATAGACATAAGTTCATGGATGATCAATTAAAGTACTAAAAAGATGATAATACAGAGCCAAAGACAAATTGAATGTGAATGATATCAACTATCAAGGTAAAGAAAATATAGATATCAGGGCGCCTTCTCATATTTAGTTCTCACCATAATCTTGAAGTTATTGGTGTCAGACACTAACTGGAACCTCCTAGTTTGCATAGCATACACAAGCAAAGCAATAATAATAGAGTTAACAAGAGTAGTACAAGAGTAGTTCTACCAGCTAGAGACAAAGAAGCACACTTCCAAGCAGCCATTTTAAATTGGATTTTAGAAACAATATCTTTAAACATGTTACTGGAAACCCTATCATGGATAAGAGACATCCCCAGATATCTTTCCAAGTTCTTTGTCAAAGGGGACCCACAAGAATTAGCTATCTCCTTAACACAGCAATCTTGAACATTAGCAGAAAAAAAAAACACGAGATTTTCGAAAGCTCACCTGATGACCAGAAACAGCACAGAAACTATCAACACACTCCTTCATAATCCCAGCTTGAGAGATAATAGCTTGGCTAAATAAAATGAGATCATCTGCAAAAAACAAATGAGAGATAGCAGGACCTCCTCGAGAAACCTTAATCGGCTTCCATTTACCCTCAGAAAGTTGATGTTGAATAATATGAAATAGCTTCTTCATACAAAGCACAAAAAGGTAGGGAGAGATAGAGTCACCCTGTCTAATACTACACCCCGACAGAAAACAATCAGAAACTTCACCATTAAGAATAATCTTATAATGGACACTAGAAACACAACTCATAACAAGATCAACAAACCTCCTATCAAACTCTATTTCCTCAAAAACGTCTATGATAAAATGCCACTGAAGCCTATCATAGGCCTTGGTAAGATCAATCTTCCAGGCAAAAAGCTCTCTCTTACCCTTCATCAACTTTAACTTATGCAGCACCTCCTGGGCAATCACAATGTTGTCCTGAATATGTCTACCAGGTACAAAAGCATATTGATTATGACTAACCAGTAAAGGAAGAAACTGCCTCAACCTCTGAATAATAACCATGCTCACCACTTTGTAAGCAGTATTGCAAAGACTTATAGGCCTAAGCTTAGACATCTCCATCGGACTAGGAACTTTAGGAACCAGGGCAATGAGAGTTTGATTTAGAACTTCAGGAACCTTTCCATCCCTAAAACAGTCCTTAACCCAAGCAATCAAATCACCTTTACATGTACTTCAGCTTTTCTGAAAAAAGACTGAAGGTATCAGGACCAGAGGCCTCAAGACCACCAATACCATCAATAGCCCTCTTAACTTCTTCTTCCTTAGTAACATAACAAACCCTCAAACTATCCATACTATCAACACAAGGGTACAAGGAAAGCAAAGAATCATAGACAAAAGTACTACTCATCTTACTAAACAACTTAGAAAAGTAATCAATAGACACATGCTTCATCTCATTCTTATCACAAGTCCAGGAACCATCTCTCTTCTTTAAAACCTCCAACTTATTATACCTCCTTCTAACTAGAGTATAAAGGTGGAAGAATTTAGTATTCCTGTCACCCTCCTCAAGCCAAGTAGTCCCAGACTTTTGAAGCCAAAAGACCTCCTTCTACTCAATGATATCAATATACTCCTTCCTGAGCTCACTCTCCAACATCACAAGGCTATGATTAAAATTAATACTCAGGCACCTCTGAACCCCAAGAAGCCGAGCCAAAATTCTCTTCTTTCTGAGGAACAAAGCCATAAATTGCTCACGATTCTAGACATTAAGAACTTCAGCTAACTCCCCAACTTTATTACAAACATTCTCTTCACCAACCCAATTATTCTTGACCATCTCATCAAACCCCTTATGCTAACAGGGATATGATTACTAGCAAATAGAAGAGGACAATAATTAGAGTTCAACCTAAGCAGATGTTTAATGAACCCCTCAGGGTACAAACTCTTCAATCCATCGAACATAGAGCCTTATCAAGCCGTCTCATTAATCCCACTCTTAGACATCCAAGTGTACTTTTGTCCTCTAAAGCCCATATCAATCCTTTCATTACAGAGAATTCAATTAGCAAAATCACTATTAGTAAAATCCACTCTACCACCTCTTTTCTCAGACAAGTTAGTGATTTCATTAAAATCACCTAACACTAACCACAGACCCTCAAAGTAACTCCTCATAAAAGACAAATACCTCTAAAGATCTGTCCTAACAACAGCACAAGGGGTACCATACATAACAGTAAGCACCCAACACCTACTACCATCAGCAACCAAAGCAGAGACAGTTTGTTGAGAACTAGCAATAATAGATAATTTAACATTACTATTATTCCACAAAAGCCACGACCCTCCAGCAAATCTCTCAGCCTCAACCATAGAGCTATCAGAAAAATCCAGTCTCTTAATAACTCTCTCAGCTCTTTCACCACTAATTCTCGACTCTAAAATAAGAAAAATATTAAAAGAATGTATACACCTTGAATCAGCAACAATTCTAATAAAAAATCTCTTACCAGCCCCCATCACATGCCAATCACATATCATTGTAAAGAACAATAAGAAAAAATGAAAGCCAAAGAGGCACAAACCCTAATCAGGGGAAACCACCATAGTCTCTTTAGGCCAAGAGGCCACATCATTAAAATAATCAGCAGAAACATCAATTTTCTGCTTATGAGTGCCCCCCCACCCCCACCCAAAGCCATCACCAGAACCTGAAGGACTTGCTATAACCCGCCTATCCACACTACTACAACTCTCAGAAGTCTGCTGAGGACTATCCATGCAACTGTCTTCATCACCTAGCGCCATTCTCTGGCCAATAGAAGAATCCAGCATACTCTGATGGAGAAGCTTCAGCGTATCATTTTCTTCAATAATATCAACCATAGTTTAACTCGCTGAATCCTTAACTTTATAAAAAGTAGCCCCTTTCTTAACAACCATTCATTTGCCCTTACCACGAGAACCCATAACTTTAGAACTCAGCTTAACCTCACTAGATATCACCCATTTGGATAAACCTTTATCCTTCCTCTTACCTTTGGCCTCTTTCTTACCCTTACTCACATTTTTACACCTCTCCGAAGTATTAGAAATATCAGATAAATGAGTATCCATCTGAGCCACAGCAACCTTAGAACTCTGAACTTCCACTTCAATACTTCTTATAACTTTCTCATCCAACACCGCAAACCTGGATCCCATCCTGACACAGCTGGAATCAAACTCAACCCTGTCACTACCAAAAGCAAGACCAGTCTTACCACCACTGGAAACAACCCCAGCCTTACCAGCACTGGACCCAATTCCAGCCTTGCTACCACTGGACCCAATCCCAGCCTTACTACCCTCAGACCCAGCCTTATCAGCACAATAATCAACCCCAACCTTACCACCACTGGAACTCGCACCAACATCACTACCAACAAAATTGTCACCACCAGGCCTACTCCCCAACTTAGCCTTAGCACCACTACTAGCACCAGAGTGTTTTCCAGAAAAGAAGCAATCACCACCAACATTTATAACCTCGGTTAATAGGCCGCCTACCATTCCTATACCTCTCGTTCCTATTAGAGGAAACCATCATCCTAGGGCCATAAGCCTCCTCTTGCACAGGAGGTAAAACACAACCCGCCTCACTCTCAGCCATATCATCATGATCAATAACCATCCCCTCCTTACACAAATCTTCACTATGAACATAACGCCCACAATTAAAACATATCATATCCAGATTCTCATATTCAACCCGAATAATCCTAGAATTTATCCTGACTTTGCGAACAAGAGGTTTAGACACATCCATCTCCGCACACAGCCTAGCAAACCTACCCATCGATTAACTCTCAGTAACAGAATCAACCCTACAAGAGTCTCCAAAAGTATCACCTATTTTCCAAAGAAAATCCCTCTCCATCCATTCCATAGGTAAACCAAACCTGATTCAAATAGGCAACTTCTGAACCACTTCTTCACCAGGGATGAAATTCGGATGCCATCGTTTTGTACAATCATGTATTGATTAGCAATGATCCATGGTCCCCCCTGTCAACACCTCGTCAAGATCAGCTTGAAATTGGAAACGCACCACGAAATACCCATGAGCTATGTCAGTCAATTGCCACCGCCTAACAAGAGCCTATTTCTGCCTCAACTTGGAAAACTTGAAATTCAATATATGAGGCCTACCCAAATTTTTTAAAATCAGAGCATTCTCCCAAGACTTGTGCAACCTATCCTTCAAAAGATTGATAAGCATACCATTTGAATCCAGAGTCACAAAAACACCACCCTCTTCAAGCTTAAGCTTCTCCTTCTTCAAACTAAAACCAGCCCAGGAAGCCGGATTCGCCACACCCATAAGCTTAGATTTGAAGCTTTCCCCAACTGATTTCCGAAGCTCCACAACCTCATCTCGATCTCCATCATCAACTCGACAACACTTCGAGCGAGAAAGAGTGGCGGGAGGCTTCTTCTTCAGCTTCTCACTGCTCGCCCTAGTAGGCTTAGCAGCAAAGACAAAAAACCCCTCCATCGCGGTAGATTACTCACCAAAAAATAGAAAAAGATGGCACGACATCTTGTCACTGCTTTTTATTTGTGAATAGTTAATACAAAAACTCATGAAAACAAACAATATGTGTACCCAAACAACGGCTTCAATTACTGTTTGAGGATTTGAAGCCATCCACAAGACCACAACGACTTCAGTAACAGATACTATTTTATAGTAACAGTATATAATTTATTAAAAAATGATGATCATTCTCTGAACATTTTTATGAACCAAAAGAGAGAAATGAATTTATTACAACTTATTCAAACAATAATATCACATTACATATAACGTCACTTGCTAGCACGAGACAGGCAGAGTAGAATGACGACCAAGATTAATGGAAAGACAATGAAACTGTACATTGGTGGAGGCCTCAATGGACCCTGGATTGCCAATGGGCCCAGAAACAGAATCGCAGCCACCATCAATATCATCGCAAGTGAAGCAGCGCCAAGACGAAACTCCTCCATCTTCAACACAAGCAAAATCTGTGTAGTAGAAGTGAGATCAGATATTGTTATGCTAAGTCTTTTATCAGACAACAAGCACTTGGGTAGTGATTTGGACATCAATGTACGTATATATAGAGTTTGCATGGTGTCGCTTTGTAGAGGGTGCAACTTTTTGGGGTCACGATGCATGCAATGCAAATGAAAGTATATGTTCCATTCTACATGACTTTTCGTATTGACCAAAGTGATGTGATCTTATGTCAGAAAAGACACATACCCATGAATAGATGTGTTTGTTGAAACGCAATCGTATATTTGTAGTCTGTAGACCTACCAATCAGAGGAAAATTCTAGAACTTGTTTTGCTGATAATTCACCATATTCATCACTATACATATTATCCTGTTTGGTTTCTCAAAAACATAATTATATGACTGCCCATTTTGATGTGTCTAATTGGTTTTGGATGCATATGTAATTACAGAAACCCTTAATTATTTTATACAATTAAGACTATTAGCGATTGTACGTAATAAAAATCTACTATAAAAATAAAATTAGGCAACTCGATCAAGCTGCTATTATTATTGGACGGATATATGTCTCTATCTCATCAAAATATTTCTATAATTGCATCATTCCGCTTTCTAATAAACATACAAAAACTACTAACTGCGGTAAAGAGGACGATTGAGTCTTACTTTATAATCTCTTATGATATTTTATAGACATTTATCATTCGTTTATGATTTTATATATATATTAAAAAAAGGGTGAATTGCACTCAAGTACCCTAACTTTTATCATAATTGCACGTTTAATGTCAGTTTTACCATAATTGCACTCTAATACCCTGTAATCCGTTAATCACCGTTAGAGTAACGGTTGACCAAACGGATTCAGGGGCAAATTGGTCTTTTACGTTTAAATTTATTTTTAAAAAATTTAAAAAATCATCCAACCAATAAGAACATGCCACGTCATATTTTAATTAATTTTTAAAAAAAAATTTTAAAAAACCAAATCAACAAAAAAAAAAAAAAATTTTGAAAATTTTTTCGAAGAACACGAACCCAGAAATCTGGGTTCATGCTCGAAGAACATGAACCCAGATTTCTGGGTTCGTGGTCGAACCCAGATCTGGGTTTGACCAAGAACCCAGAAACTGGGTTCGTGCTCAAACCCAGGGTTCGTAGCACGAACCCAGAAACTGGGTTCGAGCAAGAAAACCTAGTTGCTGGGTTCGCGATCGAACCCAGTTTCTGGGTTCGATCGCGAACCCAGATTTCTGGGTTCGATCGAGAACCCAGCTCATCTGGGTTCGAAGATCATCTGATTTTTAATTTATTTTTTTTGTTTTTTCCTTTGAGGGGCATTCACGTCATTATGCCTGAATCCGTTTGGTCAACCGTTACTCTAACGGTAGTCAACGGATTACAGGGTATTAGAGTGCAATTATAGCAAAACTGGCATTAAACGTGTAATTATGATAAAAGTCAGGGTACTTGAGTGCAATTCACCCTTAAAAAAAATAATACTGAATTATGAAGGACTTGATTTATTTTTCCATTTAAAAAAAAATAGATATTCTTTTTCATGAGTTTAACTAGATTATATATGGGCAGCATCAATTTCCTATTTAAAATCAAACAGATATTGAAGCCGGTGGTTGGTGCATTATATTGTTCATTTTGATACATAACTGCTAATTTTATATTTTTGAGAAACTATTTTGGATAATATATATATGGTGATCAATATGGTGAATTATTATAAATTATTTTCGAAAAAAATACGTTCTAGAATTTCCTTTGATTTGTTAGGTCTACATATATACGATTGTGTTTCAACAAACACATCTATTCGAGAGTATATGTGTCTTTTCTAACATAAGATCATCAGTTGATCACATCACTTTGGTTCGTGTGAAAATTCATGTAGAATGGGATGTAGACTTCCGTTTGCATTTCATGCATGGTGACCCAAAAGTTGCATCCTCACCAAGCGACACCATGCAAACTCTATATATATCTTGTTTGTTAAAAGAATTAGCAGAACAACATCTGATCACTTCTATATATAGAGTAGTAGTACTCGACAGATTTTTGCTTGTGTTGAAGATGATGGAGCATGATTTGATCGCTATTTCAATTGTGGTGATATTGATCGTGGCTGTTCTCGTTTTGGGCCCCTTGGCAATTCAGGGTCCATTGGTGCACCCTTCACTATATCTTTTCCTCATCTTCCCAATCATCTTGTTCGTCATTTTCATCTACATCGCTCATGCGATCAATAAATCACGTCAAATGTGGATGGTGTGATGTTGTTTGAATAAGTTGTAATAAATTCATTCTCTCTTTTTGTTCATGAAAATGTTTAGAGAATGATCATCATTACTTTATAATAAATTGTAGTACCGTTATTATATATAAAACGGTATGTGTTGCTTAATTAATTTGTTGTTGTTGTGTCTTGACATTGCTTTTTGCACGAACTCATGAAATTAAACGAACAATATGTACCAACCAATAACTTCATGGATATCTATTTGATTTAAATGGGAAATTGAAGTATTTCTCACTACAAGAAAAATGACATACCGCAACGTGCAAAATGCGTTGCCGAACGTTTTAGCAACCAATGGTCAAACGTTGTTGACGGCCATGTTGCTAAAAGTCCAGCCGCTTTTCGCAACTCACATTGAATGTTACCGTAAGCTTTTTGCAACTCGCATAGTGTGTTGTCGTATGTTTTTAGCAACGTGCATCATCTTTACTACAACGAATTATGTACATTGCTATAACCATTTAAAATAACATAAACACTACGTTGCTGTATCACTTAAAGACAAGATTAGATGTATGTGGCCAAAAGTATGTATATGGCAACATGTACGTATATTGCTAAAAGGGTATATGTAAGGAAACATTAAATTGCATGTTGCCAAAAAGGCTATATAACGCAACATTGTTTTGTGTGTTGCCAAAAAAGCTGTATAAGGCAACATACAATATATGTTGTCAAAAGCCTGTTTAAGATAACATTTTATGTGTGTTGCCAAAAAAAATTTTATTTGTAAAAAAAAAAAACCAATATTATTTTTACGAACCATTTTAGATTTTCAATTAAAAAATACCTATAAAAGATATGAATTGTACAAGTACAATATTTCAATTTATATGATAAAATTAAAATGTACAAATTATAGTTTTTTTTCACCAAATTCAATATATCAATATGATCAATGTCACCATAATAACATTTCCAAACAAAATTCTCTAAGTGGCAAGTACCCAAAATCAAAATGTCTAAGTGTCAACTCCAAAATGTATTAGACAAAATGACAGCAATAACAAAATCAACTTCATATGTGTCAAAAGTATATCCACATATCCTCCACCGTAACTCCATGTCACCCATCTTTACCAAAAACACAACTACTTATTCTACAATATTTTAATACAATCTTTGAGCCATGCAACACTACTTCCAACAGCTTGTGAAAGCATTTCGTATTCATCTGTAGATCGGCATACTTTAATATCAATGGAAACTACATCGATCCAAACTCTCCAATAGCCTTTTCCAAGAGGCATGTTGTGGATTTTATCTTTTGAATTTGTACTTGAAATCCTACCTTCAGCAACAATTTGATTTTCAGAATCATCTTCTGGGTACCAATGTAACAAATGACATCGTGCATTTTCAAATTTTGACATGTCTTGCGTCATTGGAACACTCCCATGTTGGGACTGAAAAAACAATTAAAATAATAAGATATAAGTGTCAAAGTACTATATATGATTAAAAATATAAGAACAAAAAAGGCAAGATTTAAACCTGAGGCGTAAATACATGAGGAGGAGTATATACATGAGAACCCACCGCATCTTCCATTTGTACACCTCTATTTAATAACTTAATTAAAGAAATACATTTTTTTAGTAAAACTAGAAATAAAATAATTATATAAATTGAAATTTTACATATACTTCACATATTACCTGGTCATTTTGTTTCATTATCATATCTTTAAGACTTGCCACTTGGTCATTTGTAGCTTTCAACTCCGCCTCCAATTGTTTAATTCTTCCCCCGGATTGAATTTGTGTCTGTACCCGTGACGATGTAGCTCCAAATCCAAGGCCTCTAACTCTCCCACGCTTCTCTGCTCCTAAGACTTTTACAAGAGAGTCTTCATTGATGTTGTTGTCATTTGGAGGGCATGTTGACTCTCGCAATTGATTAATTTCATCCTAATAATAAGGGTCAATTAACATTTAAGTTATAATAGTAATTGTATAATTTAATATTTATAAAGATTTTACCATAGTAGTTTGCACTGCTTCACTTAAAGGCTTGTTTTTCTTTCTTTTATGCCCTTCAATCCAAACATCAACCCTTGTAATCTTTTCTGAATCTTTTCCTTTCTCTTTAGCTTCATTTTTCTACATTAGAAGAATCAAAATATCAATTAGTAGTAATAACAATAACAATAATAACAAATAAAAATTATGATTTCTTATATATTTAGAATTTATAGATTATGAAAATTCAACCATGATATGATGCAATCGAGCATAACCCATTCTCCCTGTGGTGTGCTGTGTCTTTTGACTTAATCGCATAGCACGAAAATTCTTGCTCCTTTCCTACAATAAGCAAATATAAGAAATTGATAAACAAAGTAATAAAATTGTATTAAGGAAAATAAAATGTTATTTACTTTCTGCAAGAGTTTAGTATTGCTTACTTTAAACTGTTCTGATGTTCTTTGTTTGCGATCAGCTGCAAAGAGAGGAGAGGAGAGGATGAGCGCGAGAGAGAGAGAGACGTAGGGTATTCTGCTATAAAATGAAACTAATGAGAAAATGTGAAAAAAAAATATTAGTTGTTTTTTTTTCTTTATATAGAACGGGTCAACGGGTCAAATCGGTTTTGGACCCCTAAAAATGAGCCGAACCGTTTTTTAATAGTTTTTTTCAAATTAAAAATGAACCGAAATGTGTCCCGCTGCCATCAAGTCTATTAAAATAAGATAAGTAAGGCTAGTTATTAACAACAAAATATCTCCCTGCTGTAATTAAACCAACTGGTAGGCCTTACTAAATAATAATTTCTAAAATGTTTCACTTTTCTTAATAATATTATATTAAGAGCAAAATGTATCCCTCTTCTAATTCACTTGAAACCACATGGGTCTACTAGATACAAAATTTAATAATAATTTTTAAATTGTTTCACTTTTCCTAATAATATTCTCTCTAGCTACTTTTTTTTCTCGAATATATGAATATGTGGACCTTTTTTTTTTTCCTTTTTTACTTTTTTACTTTTTTCAAAAACGTTATTTACTTCCAATTCAGAAATCACCCAATGAAAAAAAAAAAAACACATTCCTCCACCATTGCGCAAAAACAGCATAAATAAAACACCTCTAGCAGAGTATACCCCAAATTTTAAAGTAAATACGATGGCCTTCCATGTAGCATCACTATCAATTAAATTAAATTGACTTTCTTTTGAACACAGTATTTTTATGAATTGGTGGGGTTGGGTGGGGTTAAGTTAGGGATTTAGTGGGAATATTTTAATTTTTCAAATAATTTAATATTACAGTATTAGTTAGGGTTTTTAAATTATGATTTCTTTGACAATTGGGAAAAAGCCATGAAATGCCAAATACAATCATGGAAAAAATCATATCTAATGCCATTAAATTCCAAAAACAGCACATTGTATTGCAGGCAAGCACGGCTAGCCAAGACTGACCAAAATCCTCATCGTGACTCCCCACTTCTAATCCAAATCAATGAGACTTTGATCAGGTCAATGCATGAACAAAACAAGAACAGTTTAAATCAGAACTCCAAGTCACCGGATAGTACTTAAAGAGATGTTATTATTTAATTTTGTCTTATTATAATATATTTAATTGATATATATGCACACTAACTTCATTAATCACCGCACATTCCAATTCAGGTGGCGTATACCTTCCCTTTCAATTTAATGATTGGAGTTTAACTACTATTATATATATTTATTAATAAAAATCTAATACATATCACAAATTTATTTTTTAAAATTAAAATTATAAATACACAAAATTTATAAAATATGTCCTTAAATATTTTTAAAAAACACAACAAAAAAAATTTAAAATAACTTAATATTAAAATTAAAAACCTTTTAAAAAAATTTATATTTTTTTACAATAAATAAATAATTTTAAAAAATGTAATAATTTAAAATAATATAATAATATAAAATATAATATATTTTTCTGAAAATTCTGGAATCTGGGAGGAGGCTGCCTCCTCCTCCTCCCAGATTTCTTGCATCCAAAAACCCAGATTTCTGGGTTTCTGGAAACTGATTTTTATTATATGTGGTGATGCACCTAACATTTGACCCATTCCTTCTTTATATATATTATATAGTTAATATAGAAGCATAAGAGAAACCAAACCAGCCAAAATACACTTCTTTTGTATTTATAATGATAACACATCTGTATTACCATAAGTCTTTGATCATTAGCAACGTGCAGGTGCATGCTATCGTAAGTATATTTCGCAACATATATTTATTGTGTGTTGCAATAGGCGACTTTTGGCAACACGCGCAATGCCCTTTTCTTCCCAGTTGCTTTTTAACTCTGGCACTAGTTACTCCCAAGGCAAATTTGAAAACAGAGAAACAGAGAGTCCACAAATACAAAACCACAACCACAAGTCCACAAGATATACAACATTCATAATAAAAATCTATACACAACACAGGAGTACATATCATAGAACACATAACATTTTGCTCAAAGATCAACTTTTCATGCACTAGAACTTACTATTATCCAAAGAATAAGAAACAAAAAACATAACATTTTGCAGAATATATTGGTCTCTACAGAATGTCTTAGGAAAAAAAAAAACATATTTATTGAAAACAAGAATAGGAAAAAAAAAATACTAGGTCAAGCCAATCTACGCTTTTTGCTACCCTCATCAACCGACCAAACTACCTTAGATGTGACTATATCATATTCGGGAACAAAAGCTTCTAATTGTTCAATCAATTGATGAACATCAGAAGCAGTGACAATGATACGTCGAGCCAGAGGTGAGATAAATTCGTTTTCCACCGCATGATCTAGGAAAGACAATAGACCATCATAAAAACCACTAACATTCAACAAGCCTATTGGTTTTTGATGGATTTTGAGTTGGGCCCATGAGATGACTTCAAAGAGTTCTTCTAAGGTTCCAAATCCCCCTGGTAAGGCTATGAATGCATCCGCATGGCTAAACATTTCAGCCTTGCGTTCATGCATGTCTGAAACAATCTGCACTTCCCCAATTGTATTTCCTGTAACACCACCCACACTCAAAGCTTTTGGGATGATACCCAAAACTTGATTGCCGCCATCATAAGCAGCTTTTGAGACACGACCCATCAACCCAATGTTACCTCCTCCATAAACTAGATGAATCTTTTTCTCTGCTAACACCTTACCAAGTTGGTCAGCAGCTTCCTCAAATTCCCTATTCTTACCAGAACTAGACCCACAAAAGACACAAATATTGCTAAAACGGCGTGAGATGATATTTTCCATTGTTATACACACTATTTTTCTTCTCTTTTGGTTTTGTGGATTTATGATAACTGGAGAAGACAAGGAAGTGTGATTTATAGAGCTCCTAAAGAAAATGAAATCATGAAAGCTATGACTAGGTCGGCATTGGCATATGGGTGTCAGTCTAGCTACCTAAAATTGTCAATAAAGAGTGGCTGGCCTACCTAAATTGTCAATCTATATGTCATGCTAAAAGAGAATCTGATTTTGAAGAAAAAGAAGATAGTGTTCATGCTAAAAATCTAAAATAATAATATATAGTGACAAAAGCAATAGTCTGATGGGTGTCAGTCTAGACTATTTTGGTCATATACAACCAACAATGGCAGATGGGTGTCAGTGTATTAAGTTAACAAAATTGTCAAAAAGAGTGGCTGATGGGTGTCAGTCTAGACTACTTTGGTCATATGCAACCAACAATGGCAGATGAGTGTCAGTCTAGACTGACACCCATCAGACACTCTTCTAAAATAGACTCATAAGTCTAAAGTTAATATCATAGAATCGAAGTACTAATTTAACTACATGAGAGCATGTGCTGCTTCTGATTTTATAGACTTCTAGCAACCAACAATGGCAGATGGGTGTCAGTGTATTAAGTTAACAAAATTGTCAAAAAGAGTGGCTGATGGGTGTCAGTCTAGACTATTTTGGCATTGGCAGATGGGTGTCAGTCTAGACTACTTTGGTCATATGCAACCAACAATGGCAGATGAGTGTCAGTCTAGACTGACACCCATTAGCCACTCTTCTAAAATAGACTCATAAGTCTAAAGTTAATATCATGGAATCGAAGTACTAATTTAACTACATGAGAGCATGTACTGCTTCTGATTTTATAGACTTCTAGCAAATAATGAAGTAGTATTAGAGAAGAAAACATGAAATGGATAAATCGAGCATCATGATAGTACATTGACAATTAGATGATTTACTATAATGAGTAAGATAGAGAATAAGATGAAAAGTAATAATTATACTTCAATCGCATTAAAAAGAACTGCACATTCTTAGAGGGACCTGGTATTGACATAATCAGAGGACTGGTTCCATTACAATTATACAAGTCCAATGAAGACATCAGCAATATAATAAAAATCCTAAAATTATTTTGCCTAGTATTCCCTCAAAACAAACAGATTAAAAATACAAAATCTGAGAACACTGGAAAAGGAATAATGAAAGCAGTAAAGTATTCAATGGTCAGAAATCTCATCCCAAGGTTAGATAGATAGTCCATAAATACTCTCAATATTTATACAAAAGAAATAATATTCTTAGAAATTTGTTATTCATCTTACATATGAAGGAAAATTTTCTAATCTGCTCAATCTTATGCACAACTTTTATCTTACAAAAAAGCATACCACAGCAGTCAAAAAATTAAATGTATAATAGTTGAATTCTAGCACTGGATTCGAAAACAATGGAAGCTCAAAATGCCAGAAGATGAACTTCTTAAATGTACTAAGTCTACACACAGGTAGATAGAATTGATACTGAGAAAATAAGCTTAACAAAATAATTTTCTTGCAAGTTGCAAGCTAATAGATACCTAACAAGTATTATCAAATATCATATCTAAGACAGTTTCAAGCATGGTAGTAAATATCATATCTGACAGGCATATAATTTGAACTTCTTTTGGGTAATAATTTGAACTAACTTTTAAGCAAAAGAATATATCTAGGAAACGGAAAATTGAAGTATTTTTAAGAAACAATCCACTGCAATAAAATTCAGATAGTCATACTTCAACTAATAGGCCACTTGAAAATGGAAGTCAGAAATAATAAGCTAAGTTTGAGCTTAACCATATGAACCATCATACTAATCGAAGAGACACGAAACATATAAGTTCAAGTATGAACCATATGAACCATCAGTATGTGAACCATTAAGATTACTCAATATAAAAAATAAATAAATAAATAAATAAACCCAATAAGAACTAGTAGTAAGTAAATTGAGAGTCTGACCTGATCTGGGTTTAAAAGTGTAAGAACATTTTTACCTTGAAAAGGGATTGATTTGCTCAACTTCAATTCAAATCCAAAAAACAAGCCCTTTAAAGGTCTGATTTTTATAGATCCAAACTCTGAACTCACCGACTGGAGGAGGAGATGATGAGGAGGAGGAGATGGCAGCAGTGGCGTGCGACGACGATTGGAGGTGGACGATGAGGCGTGCGACGACGACTGGAGGTGGACGGCGAGGCGTGCGAACTGCGATGAAGAAGGGGAAGTCAAGTTGCGGCACAGTGTGAAGGAAATGAAAAAATTAGGTTTTCAATTTTTGAGCTCAAATGACTGATGGTGTGTGGTGTGTGAGTGAGCACGTGAGTTTACTTTTTTTATTTTTTTTTTTACTTTTTATATGTTGTGCTGATAACATTAATGTACATTATCTGTACCATTGCCTAAAACTTTATCTATGAAAATTCATAATAATATTTAACTTAATTAAAATGTATATATGATTTATTGATAATAATAAGATCATGAGTAGTACTCTTAATAAAAATTCATATATATATATATATATATATATATCATATAAGCTTTAATATATATAGATCATTCTAGGTATATACAGGTGCATATTGATAAAAAAAAAAAAAAAACAAACTCGTATACAGGGTGCATATACATCATTCTTCTAATTAACAAACTCGAAATAATTTTATTATAATACCTAATAGGTGCATATGACCTTTTATAAGACAGTGACCTGATATAATATTTATTTTTTTTCTTATTTTTTATTAAAAAAAAAATCTGACACATATTGGGTTAGAGGTTTATGAGACCTGATGAGATTAAACGTTATAATCTCGATCCGGAATGACAACCTCCCAATACAGAGGAGGAGACTAAATTGTCAAGCTGGTAGGGTTTGTTTAGAGAAGATCTCTCCCTCTCTTGTCTCTCCCAATTTTAGCATTCTTCCTTCCTTCACCATTATAATTTTTATTTACCTAATTCCACTCAGTTAAGCAAACCAATACGAAACAATCCAAGCATATACTATGTTCTTATTAGTACGTTTGAACATTAGAATTTTAAACTTTATACATCGTGTTAAAAACTGTACAGAAATCGTTTTAACATATAAATTTTAAATTTTGATTTTACACGTTAATAAACATTGCGGTCCAATTTTTATTAAAATTAAAAACATACTAACATGATAATGTCTAATTTTGCATGGCTTCTCTATTAATTGTATAACTAATATTTGTCTGGTAGGGATGAGGGTAGATATAAAGAGTGAAGAAAAAAAATTTGAGGTGGCAATGAGAAATTGAAATCTCAGGCGGTGGGGATGAGGCTTCTTTTGTCTTGCTTTAACTCAAACTTGGGCTTTGTTGTTGGGTCTTGAAATTGCATATAGTAATTGTCTAATTCTACTATTGATATAGTTATATTTACATTGCACTTGAAAAATAACCAATTAACTCTTAGTACAAATTCAACTACTTTTTATTTTGATTTCACCAAACCAATTAACTCTTAGTACAAATTCAACTACTTTTTATTTTGATTTCACCAATTGACCAAAAAAAAATATATCTAATTAAAATAAAACTAATATAAAGTTGAACTAACAAATCTATTTTTTAGAGTAATATATATATATATAGCATTCATCATAAATATATATAAAAAAAATTTTAATTTGGTAAGCAAATTATCTCTATATGAGATTGATCAATGAAATTAGATATCGATATCAATAGTTTTATAAATAAATAGTTTTAAGGCAACACGTGGACTGTGCGATGTAAAAGATCAACCTTTTTGCAACATGCATAATTGTGTATTTCTATAGATATACATATAGCAACGTTCACAAAATGTGTGTTGCTAAATATAAACTTTAAGCAACTTGCTTTTTATTGTGTTGCGAAATATCAACCATTTAGCAATATACAATACCGTGTGTTACTATAGATATATTTACAACAACGTTTAAAACTAGAGTGTTGCTAAATATAAATTTTTAGGCAACATGCGAATTGCACGTTGTAAAAGATTATCTTTTTAACAATTTACAAAAATTAAATGTTGCTATAGATTTACTTATGACAACGTTCAGATCGGGTGCGTTGCTAAATGTATCAGTTTTTTGACAACTTAAATATTTTGTGTTGCAAAATCTCAACTTTTCAGCAACGTGCAAACATCGTATGTTGTCATAAGTGATAAGATAATAGCAATGTTCATTGTACGTTGCTATTTGTAACTTTTAGCAACTTTCGTATGTTTTGCGTTGTCATTTGTATTTGATTATTAGCAACGTGCACGCACATGTTACCATAAGAATCTTCCACAACATACATTTATTGTATGTTGCCATATGTGATTTTTGGCAACGCACGCAATGCGTGCGTTGCCAAATGGATGTTGCCAAAAGTCATTTTTCTTGTAGTGTCTTTTTCTTAGATATGAATGGGAGATATATATAAAATACGTGAGAGAGATTATAAAAGCATGATTAATCGTCCCTTGCACAGTTGCACTCCAGTTTGAAGTTCGTAGATATTTATTAGAAAGCGGAATGATGTAAATATGAGAAATATTTCGATGCGAGAGACGTAAATATGTCCGTGTCCAAATAACATGTATAATAATTTTGAATTTTAATTAGATGCATATACATAAACGTATATGTTTTATATTATATTATTGGACGAACGTACATATATCGTGTTGAAGCATTTCTTAGCAAGTAGACGTACATTTCTCCGCCAATTGCATGTTTAATTAGAGCATTCTTTTGGAGGTATGGTAAAATCAAAGCTTGCTAGCAGTCAGTTTGCTAAACTCCTATATGTTTAAAGTAAAGCTCGATCTTTCCTTTGATCGCAGTTAGTAGTTTTTGCATGATATCATCATTAGAGCAGAAAAACAAGTTCTAGAATTTCCTTTGATTTGGTAAGTGATATACAAAATATACGATTGTGTTGAATATTCATGGGTATGTGTCTTTTCTAACATAAGATCACATCACATTGGTTCACGTGTAAAGTTATGTCGAATTGAATGTAGACTCTCATTTGCATTACCTGTATCCATCACAGGTCCCGCGGAGGCTTACCGCGAACAGGGCGATCGCCCTAAGCCAACTTGATATGATATAGTTTTAGGGCACCAATTTTCAAGAGTCATTATAGTAAACAGTTTTGGACATTCTGTATATTACATGACTTCTCTTTTTCAGGCCTATAATTTTTTTTTGCCCAGGGCCCTAAAAATCTTTGGGCCGGCCCTGATCCATCATGACCCAAAAGTTGCACAGTACTCTACCAAGAGGCACCATGCAAACTCTATAATATGATACACATTGACGTCCAAATCACTCTACCCAATTGCTTCTTGTCAATTGCATTTTGAAGTTTCATGCAAGTGATCACTCACTAATACTCGAGAACTAATCAACCAAGAATGACGAAAAACTAGAACATCATATGAATTTGGATTTAGTTGTATAGAAGAAAACTGAAACTGTTGGAAAACTAATTTGCATGCAAAAGCTGATGATTGCTCCAAATTCCTCAAAAAAAAAAAAACAAAAAATAAAGCTACAAGAGCTATTGATTTAACAGTACAAAAAAATAAATAAATAAATAAATATATATATATATATATATATATATATATATAATACATACACACACCAGAGCTTGAGTTGGGCAGCTGGTTGTGGCCGTGGAAGCCTCCACTTTCCATCTCTCTAATTCCACCAACTCAAAAATGTGGACATTACTTGACAAGCGCGGATATAAATACAGTACCAAAAAGTTGAAACACATGACAACTGAGGGCCATGAGATCGAGGAGGCCTGTAATCTCTGAAGATCAACAACTACAGGCCATTCATATTTACAAATTATACACGTTAATTATAATTTACAATCTCCTAATTTCATTTTCATTTTATATTTTATTACAAACACCACGATAATTAAGTCGTAATAAGAGTCATTTCTGTAATATTGATATATTATGGCAACTTTATATGTTTGAGAAACTCTATTTATAGTGATTAATATGGTGAATTATATAGCATGAATATGATGAATTAGTATATAATGTATATTTATTTTTCAAAAAAAAAAAGAAGTTTTAGAATAATGATTATACATAAAAAGAAGTTACAGAGTAGTAGTACTACTACTGCGCAGATTTTGCTTGTGTCGAAGATGGAGGAGCTTCGTCTTGGTGCTGCTTCCATTGCGATGATACTGATGGTGGCTGCGGTGCTGCTTCTGGGCCCATTGGCAATCCAGGGTCCATTTAATCTTGGCCGTCATTCTCCTCTGCTTGTTTTGTGCTATCAAGTGACGATTTTTATATACAATGTGATATTGCTTGATTAAGTTACTATACTGTTACTATAAAATAGTATCTGTTGTTTAATTGTTGTCCTGTCTTAAACTCATGAAAACAAACAATATGTGAAATTTAAATGGGAAATTGAAGTCATCCACAGCGGCTTCAATAACAGATACTGTTTTATAGTAACAGTATATAATTTATTATAAAATGATGATCATTCTCAACATTATTATAAACCAAAAGAGAGAACTGAATTTATTACAACTTATTCAAACAATATCACATTACAAATAACGTCACTTGCTAGCACGAGACAGGCAGAGTAGAATGACGACCAAGATTAATGGAAAGACAATGAAAATGTACATAGGTGGAGGCCTCAATGGACCCTGGATTGCCAATGGACCCAGAAACAGAATCGCAGCCACCATCAATATCATCGCAATTGAAGCAGCGCCAAGACGAAACTCCTCCATCTTCAACACAAGCAAAATCTGTGTGGTAGAAGTGAGATCAGATATTGTTATGCTAAGTCTTTTATCAGACAACAAGCACTTGGATAGTGATTTGGACATCAGTGTACGTATATATAGAGTTTGCATGGTGTCGCTTTGTAGAGGGTGCAACTTTTTGGGGCCACGATGCATGTAATGCAAATGAAAGTATACGTTCCATTCTACATGACTTTTCGCATGGACCAAAGTGATGTGATCTTATGTCAGAAAAGACACATACCCATGAATAAATGTGTTTGTTGAAACACAATCATATATTTGTACACCTAGCAAATCTCAGAGGAAAATTCTAGAACTTGTTTTGCTGATAATTCACCATATTCATCACTATATATATTATCCTGTTTGGTTTCTCAAAAATATAATTATATTAATTATGTGGCTGCCCATTTTGATGTGTCTAATTGGTTTTGGAAGCATATATAATTATAGAAACCCTTATTTTATACAATTAAGATTATTAGCGTTTGTATGTAATAAAAATCTACAATGAAAATAAAATTAGATGACTCGATCGAGTTTCTACTGTTATTGGACGGACATATGTCTCTACCTCTAATGAACATACAAAAACTACTAACTGCGGTAAAGAAGACGATTGAGTCTTACTTTATAATCTCTTATGATATTTTATAGACATTTATCATTTTTTTCTGGTTATATATATATTAAAAAAAATAATACTGAATTATGAATGACTTGATTTATTTTTCCATTTAAAATCAAATAGATATTCTTTTTCATGAGTTTAAGTAGCCTAAGATGAATTGCTGCCTCTATCTTTTGAAATGCAAAAAACTGAATGCTAGCAACCTTTGATTTTACAATATGTAGAAAGAATGCTTCATTTTTCTGGTTTGATGCACTTGACAGGACTTGCAGAGAAGTGCTTCAACTGCATAAATGTTATATATGCCCCGTCCAATAATACAAGTACAACATATGCATTTATGTAGGCATCAAATTTCAAAATCATTATAATTGTTGATATTATTGGACGGACATATATATATATATATATGCCTATCGCATCGAAACATTTCTCTCATATTTATATCATTCCGCTTTCTAATGAACATCAAGAACTTCGAACTACAGTGCAAGGGATGATTAAGTCTTACCTTTATAATTTCTCATGACATTAATATATCCCATCCATATCTAAAAGAAAAAAATACTAGATTATATATGGGTAGCATCAATTTCCTATTTAAAATCAAACAGATATTGAAGCCGGTGGTTGGTGCATTGTATTGTTCATTTTCATGAGTTTGTGTATTAATCATTCGCAAATAAAATGCAGTACAATTTATTATAAAATGATTATCATTCTCTGAACATTTTCATGTATGATAAGAGAGAATGAATTTATTACAACTTATTCAAGCAACATCACGTTACATATAATAACACCATTTGGTAGCATAAGCGAGGTAGAGGCGAATGACGATGAAGATAACAGGATAGACTACGAAAATGGAAAGAATAGCAGCAGTCGATGGACCCAGGATTGCCAATGGCCCCAAAACCAGGACTGTGACAACCATCAATATCATGATGATTGAAACGGCGCGCAAACCAAAATCCTCCATGTCCATCACGAGCAAAATCTGTGTAGTACCGCTACTACTCTGTAGAAGTGATCAGATGTTGTTCTGCTAGTTCATTTAACAAACAAGAAGCACTTGGGTAGTGATTCGGATATCGATGTGTTGTGTGTGTATATATAGAGTTTGCATGGTGTCGCTTGGTAGAGGGTGCAACTTTTGGGTCACCATGCATGGAACTTTTCACATGAACCAAAGTGATGCGATCTTATGTACTGTGTTTGTTGAAACACAATTGCATATACGTAGACCTACCAAATCAAAGGAAACGTAGAACGTATTTTTTGGAAAATAATTTATACAATAATTCACCATATTGATCACTATATATATTATTATCCTGTATAGTTTCTCAAAAATATAAAGTTGCAGTAAAGTATCAAAATGATATAAAATACGTCGATCCCAGCGAAGCAATTCTCTGTAAGTAGATGAACATCTCCCTGCCAATTGCATGTTTCGATCAAAGTATAAAAAAGGAGCATCTTGGTCATCATTCATCAATCAAACAGGTATTATCCCTTTCGACATTTGGTAAAATCAAAGCTTGCTAGCAGTCTGTTTTTGGCTTTCAATAGATAATCAGCAATTGATCTTTAGGCTAGTTAATTTAATTTTGTTGAACTAATAAACGAAATAAAACCCTTTCGCACACACGGTCAACAATAGAGCGAAACTATAGGATATAGACATAAGTTCATGGATGATCAATTAAAGTACTAAAAAGATGATAATACAGAGCCAAAGACAAATTGACTGTGAATGATATCAACTATCAAGGTAAAGAAAATATAGATGTCAGGGCGCCTTCTCATATTTAGTTCTCACCATGATCTTGAAGTTATTGGTGTCAGACAAAAGCTCTTCCATATTTACTCCATCCTTTTGGGTTTGGCAACGGTGTCATAATTTGTGAAGTCTGAGGCATTTCCTACAAGTCCATTCTTATATAGGATGTCCAAGTCTTGAAAATATGGGCATGCCTTACTGTTTTCAAGATGCTTCTTCCCATTTTCCATTGATCTTCTGAAGTATTTGTTGATGTTTTCCCATTTCTCCTTGCACTTCTTTGCGCTGCGATCATAGCCCATATTACGCATCCCAGCAGATATCTCATCCCATACGAGGCATTTGGATCCCACAGTTCGAAACTTATGTTCTGAAGCAGTTCGAACCATTATGAGGGCTTGGACTTCAGCTTCTGGCCATCTTCTGTTAGGATCACAGGCTTCTGGCCATTTTCTATTGTCTTGGTTACACATGATATCCTTTTCAGTATGATTTTCATCATCTGTGCCTCCATTTCCTTCCACACGTGATACCGTCAATGATTGGGGATTTTGAATATCTTGTTGGCCTAAAACATTCTGGATGAAGGAAATGAGAGCTACACTACGGGATGTCTCTTGGGCTCTCATCTCCTCGTCCCTTTTCATCCTTTCCATCTCTTGCTGCTTCCAAGCTTCCTCTCTGATTATTCTCTCCTTCTCCCTCTTCTCTATCATCTCTATCAACTGCTTATTCATCTCCTCTTGCTTATCCATTATTCTCACCACCAAATTCTCCATAAAACTCTCCATCTTCTCCCTCGTTTTCCTCTTCCTCCTTTGATTTCCAGGCTCTTTAACGTCAGCCAATAAATCATCTGCGCTATCATCATCATCCAAAGATGAGCTGAAAACAACAAACATCCCATCAATTTGGCTTTTCAAGATTTATAGTCCATTATACAACTACAAACAGAGGAACTATTATACACAGAATCCTGCCATACTGTGTAGTCAGCTCGAAACCCATACATTCGCGATGAAGCAACAACAACCAACTATACCCAATTGCTTTTTATGATTGCCATTTCACTTACAATACTTGCATAACAATTTCAATAGTATTTGAACATAAATATGCAGCTAATCACTCCACTAATAATACAATAACTCAAAAAGCAACGAACTTTCTTCAATTTCTGGCACTTCAAATGCAAAAAATTATGTCCTTCGATATGATATCAATTAAACAAACAAACAAACAAAGAGAATCAATGGAAAAATCAAGAAAGTTAAAGAAGTTGAATCTCTTCAATCACAATCAAAACCATTTCTTTTAGTTGCTTTTCTCCCTTTTGTTAAAAAAGAAAAAAAAAACCATAACAAAAAAACGTAGACAACTTTTCAAAAGATAAACAAAATATAAAATAAAACCCTCCCAAAAAGAAAAAAAAAATACAATTTTTACTATTTTACGAATCATATAAAACCACCCACAAAACTCGAATTAAAAAGAAAAAGAAAATACCTATATTCATCCTCCAAGTCCAAACCAGTGAAACTACACCACTCAGACTTCGGGCCCAAACTCTCCTCCCCCTCCACCACAGCATCCGACCCGACCAGTTTGGCCACGTCAGCAGCAGCAGCAGCGCCGCCGTCGAAGTACGCAATTTGTTCACCAAAGAACCTCGGACGAGCTTCCGGCGGAGACCTCCTGATCGGACGCAGCTTCTGCGGCGGCACACTGGCCGAATCAATCGCCGACGTCAGATCCACCGGCTTCGGAAACGGCGCGATTTGCTGCGGGAACTCGCTTTGCCGGTCGCCGGTTAGTAGTACTTCCATCACTTTTTTTTTTTTCTTCTTTTTCTTTGCGGTAAATTTATTTTTATGAGCGAAAGGTGAAAACTGAAAAATAAAGAGGTAAAATGTGTTTTTGTGTCTTCGTTAATTTACCAATTTAACCTTAATATTTCAAAGTTTTTACGGCTTTGTGACAGTCTGACGTGGCACCTCATAGCTGGAAGAAAACACTTCGTGGTTTTGGATATGGTTTTTGAAAAATAAGAAACAACATATTTAAAAAAAAAAAAAAAAACATTAAACATATTCACAATGTTTTTTTTTAGCTTGGTAATTACCAGGGCAAAAATTCAAACGGAGGAATCAATCAAAGTCTCGATTTTGATATTTGACTCCCGTAAACTACGATAAAGGGTCAAAGATTGATTATTTTCTGGTCATTTTTAAAAGGGTATATGTATGTAGATATAAATATGATAAGATCGGTCTCAAGATCTGCATTGCTTTGTTCACCATATAAAAAGCGCTGTTTCTTCTCGACTATCAACCTTTTTGCTTCAAAACAATCACTTTTTAGAGGTAATTCTGCAGATAATTATATGTTCTGCGTTGCAAGTTTTGAATTTGTTTGATGGGGTATTGTTAAATTTTTCAGACATTTGATGGGTTACTTTTTGTTTCCTTGTTTGTTTGTTCATGTAGGGACAGGAGGAGGAGGAGGAGGAGGAGGAGGTTGTTTGAATATCAGAGCCATGGCAGCTTCAGTGAGTTTATCTTCTGGAAAGGTACCTAATAGTGAAGTTCAACAGGAGGTTAAACTGCTAAATGGAGTCTATGACAACTATGGAGGTGTGGTTGTTCAAATGACTGAGCCTATGGATTCCAAGCTCTTTGCTTCGCTACTTCAAAGCTCCCTCTCACATTGGAAACAAGAGGTGATTTCTACCGATGATCAGTGTTATACAAGTTCATGTTTTGTTTGATAATTTTAATTCTGATATTCCAGTCTGTTTAGGCTGTTGTGGAGTCATTAATTTGGCATGCTTTGCGGTCTACATGGGATAATCAGTGTATGTTATAACATGTTTTGTAGGGCAAAAAGGGTGTATGGATTAAATTGCCTATTGGGCTAGTCGATCTTGTTGAAGTTGCAGTTAAGGTGACTTTTTTTTAAGTTTAACTTTTGTAAAATTTATCGTGATAGCTCCGAACAAGCTTATGCTGAATTCGAAGTTTGATGCTTTGTTTTCTGTAATTTGGTTTCACTCATTAAGTTATTCCTTTATATTGCCGATTTGCTGTGCAGGAAGGATTTTGGTACCACCACGCAGAGCCAACTTATTTAATGCTTATATATTGGATTCCTGGAGGGGCTCATACTCTTCCTGCAAATGCCTCACATCGGGTGGGAATTGGTGCATTTGTCATGAATCAAAAGAGAGAGGTATTTCCCCGAATTATACCATTCCGATTCTCTTTTCTTTTTATGTCATGAAGCTGAGCAGCTTGCAAGTAAATTAGAAAGCTTCTTTGCATAAATTAAATAAATGTAACTCACTGTCTACGGCGTTCCCTGAGATTCTTATAAAAAAACTACGTGCATGAATGACCTTGTTCATTATTTCTTGGATGTTCTTCTGGAAAGGGAAGCCTGTTTAATGCTTATGCACTTGAACTCTGCTCTTGAAGCATGGTGTACTGAACCTTAAAGCTTTATGGAAGTGTGCTTCAAAGTTGGACCATTTACATTGTTCGCAATTTTAGTATCCTCGAATTATTTGTATAGTTCAATTCATATATTATGTTTTACACTATAATAGCTCCCTGGTTCCTAGTTACTATTGGGCTTACCCAGCATTTCTTGTTAGTATTTCCAGAATTCCTGATCTAACGATTTTACTATTTTTTTCCCCTTCTATTGATTCGGTGTTTGGGCTACACAAGGGGTTCCTCCTCCCTTAAATGTCTTTCCAGGGTTCAAACCCAGGCCTCAAGGTCATTGGTGTAGTCCTCTTCTTTTATTCATTTAGTTGCTTCATGCTTTACAACTAGTTTTAGAACAGATGTAATTAACCTGTTCATTAACATTTCTTTTCTTCCTTTTTCCTCCCTAATAATAGTTTTTGTTAGGATGGTTATTATCATTTCAAATGTCCAAATTCAATTCTCGAAAGCTGTGCTATGTTATACATTATTTATGACAGGCCGGAAAGAAAGCGAACCCCATATACAATGAACTTTCTTGATTTAACTACTAATTCTATCTGTATCATGTTCTCTGGACTCAGTTGTGTTCTCCTCAAATATTTTCTTTCTTGATGGCGCTTTAAGATTGTCTTCTTGTTCCAGAAGTAATAAAAGAATCTTGCTATTACATGCTCATTTTGAGAGGAAGAACATTTGTCCTATATTGACAGCGGCTTCAGTCAATTCTCAAAATTTTTTGTGTTTGGATATATCACTTGTAGGTGCTAGTTGTCCAGGAAAATAGTGGGCGATTTCGGGGGAAAGGTATATGGAAGTTCCCTACAGGAGTTGTTGATCAGGTGTAAACTTTGTATTATTCTTGATATAAAACATAAAAACATATACTATGTTTTCTCCAATTGCTGAGCTTTATCATCTTCAGGGGGAAGATATCTGCGAGGCAGCTGTAAGAGAAGTCAAAGAAGAGACATCAGTAAGTAATTATGCTTTTGATCTATATGTTCAACTAGATGCTAGTCATTATATGTCAGTAACTGGAGCTTGAGTTGATATTATAGTTTCTTAATATTCATCTGAACATTACTGGTATCTCGTTGATTCAGATTGATGCGGAATTTGTTGAAGTACTAGCATTCAGGTATGAAGTTCACTTGAAACAAATTTTATAATGTAAGATTAATCCACTAGCCCTAATATCTAGATAATAGACTATTTCTTCCAGTTTGAAAAAGGCCGGCTGCATTAATCAAGATTGACAAAATTAAAAGAAACTTCTTATTCTTTGTAACTAAACCCCGTCGTTTACTTCTCTTCACTTTCATGAAACTAAATTCTTGTCACCTTTTACAGACAAAGCCACCAGTCATTCTTCGAGAAGTCAGATTTGTTCTTTGTGTGCATGTTGCGACCCCTTTCCTTTGACATTCAGAAGCAGGAAAATGAGATCGAAGCAGCTCAGGTAATTTTTGGTCTGATTGGAAGAATTATAGGAACAAAAGTTCATCTATATGTATGACCGTATTGTGTAAGTACCAATTTGCAGATAAAAGAAATGGTGGAAAAGTTTCTGTTTAATGCTTTAAATCTGTACTGTTCATCAAAATGTTAACCAATAGCATCCCCAATTCATATTTTATCTCCTTTCCGTGCCTACTCTTTGCACTAAATTTTCAGAACATATAAATGATTTTGACTTAGCAGCAGATGCCAAAACTTTTGAACAGTTCTGACATTGTTGTCACAAAACTGCTTGCAGTGGATGCCATTGGAAGAATATATGGTGCAACCATTCGTCCAAAAAGAAGGGCTTTTGAAGTACATGATCGACATATGCTTAGCCAAAATAGAAGGAAGCTATTCTGGATTTTCTCCCGTGCCTACAACATCAATCTTCTCTGACCAAAAGCACTACTTGTACCTCAATGCCGCGGACCTCAAACACAGTAATATCTAGTTGTAAGTCCATGGAAGTTATACTCGCAAGGATACCCGGGTTTATGATTCTTTGTTATTGTATATGTAATAGATTATTATATATACAGGGCTGCTCTTCATGGAGAGAGCAAGCTTAATCAGTGATTCTTGTTCATTCTTGTTTTTTAATTCTCTAATTGATTCTTTATCTGTGTGTACTGCTACCCAACATGAGGCAAATTATAGAAATAAAAGGATTCTTTTAGTCATTTATTTGTATCAAATCATCATTTCCCTGTAGTCTATTTTTTGTCTTATCTCTAATACAAAATTCTGCAATATAAAGACAAAATATGTGGGTGGAGTGGTGGACAGAAGTAGTTGAACAATTTTAGAGAAATGTAAGCATGCTTGTCTTTTTCCCATATTTGGGGTATACATTATTTGATTAATTCAAATAATGAAACAAATAAATCCCATTCTTTACTTTTGATCTTCAGAAACTAACCAGTGTAACTATACATATTCATATCATCCCAGGTAGTGAAAGTCTTCACTCTTCTGCAGTCCCCAAAATAAAGTCAAGATTGAATTTCCCATTGTATCTGCAGTAGAGATTTCCAAGTCATGGACTAACATTCATGATAAATGTTCTCATTTTTCGAACTTCCACCTACTAGGGTTTATATCATTATAAAAATACAATGATAAACAACAAAGTCAAATCTTTCTCTTTCATTTACAGTAAATATAAATACTCTTTGAAGAGATACAGATACACACACTAGTGTTGGGTATCTTAATCGAAACAAACAACTAATAACTATTTTACCTGTCTTCCTTGTCCAATCAAACACAAAAGCTTATTACAACACAACAAACCTAACATAACCCATATCCTTTCACCAACTCTATCTCCAACCAAAAAAAAAAAAAAAAAACTTTAAAATGAACATCAATCAAAACACCAAATCATCGTCAAAATTCGAAAACATAGATTTATCGGGTTCCAAACTTATAGAAAACTATCCGTATAAATATTGAAAATATCGCTAGAATTCCGATGTTTCAAACGATGTCAGAAGTTCGAAATTTAAGGATACTATCGATATTTACTTCCTTGACCAGAAGAACCACCACCAGATCCATACATATGCCCTAGATGATGATTATGATGATGACCATGTGCATGAGTATGACCCATCATCAACATGCTTGACTGAAACCCAGCAGCACCACCATACATGCTACCATAACCACCCCCCGAAGTGGCAGTATTCGCAACACTGCCATCACCACCACCATCTCTCTCACTCACATGCACTGCTCCTCCTCTAGTTCCTCCAACAACAACACTAGTCTTCTCTCCCTCGACCTCCCTGAACTTCTGCAAGTAGACCTTCAAGGGTTCCACGTACTCCTCGAACCCCAGCGTCGTCATTGCCCACAGTAGATCGTCACCGTTGATCGTCTTCCTCTTCTCTCTCTGGCACTTGTCCGACGCCTCCCCAGTCACGAAGCTTATAAACTCCGACACGCACTCCTGCACCGTCTCCTTCGCGTCCTTGGATATCTTGGCGTTAGCCGGCAAAGCCTTCTTCATGATCCTGCTCACGTTCGCTATCGGCAGCAACCTGTCCTGCTCTCTCGGCGGCGACAACTCGCTGTTCGCGTTGTTATGCCCTCCCGAGTCGTTGTCCGAGTCAGCCATCAACAACCCCAGCTTCCACTTTCCGGGAAAATGATTGATTTTTCCGGGAAAAATAAATAAAACAAAAAAGTAGTAGTTCAAAAACAAGAGTAGTGGTGTTTTAGTTTGGTTTGGTTATTTTTTATATTCGTTTGTCCACCACATTGGGTGCGATTATGGGCCATTGGTTTGCCGATAAGTTTTCGACACGTGGCAGTGTGTTTTCCGTTGGATTGGTTCAAATAATCTGCCTTTTAATGGTCGTTGTTGAGTCAGCTTTTTGGTTTCATTAACAGAAACCCGCCACTGATTATTGATAGGGGCCTGTTTAAATGTTATAGGTCTCTCCAACAGTAAGTCAAAGTATTTCAATTTTTTTCAAATTATTTTATTAAAAAACTAAATTAAAAATAAAAAATAAAAATAAATTTCATCCATTATCTTTAAAATGATAAAAGATTAAAATTTATTTTAATTTTTTTAATAATAATATTTTCTTAAAAAAAATAGAGATTCAGATTAAATTTTCTCCCTCTATTTCCATGAACGAACCCAGACAAGATCCAAAACCAAGTTCGCAAAAAAACTTGGTTCACGAACAACTTCGTTCTTCTTGAACCCAGATTCGCAAATAACCTAGTTCTTCGCCAACACCGCGAACTAGAGACATGGGAGACTCGAACCAAAGGAGGTGAACCTCCACTATAGGCAATTCATGGTAGATTCACTATGGATCTCAATCTTCTCTCTCCATCTTTTTTTTTTTCTTCTTTTAATTAATATTCATCCTCCATCTATAATGGTCGGTTGAGATCTTAAGTAATTTTTATTTTATTTTAAAATTTTAAAAATAAATCTCCACCTTCCATCTCATATGAGATGGACCGTGGAGATTTTAATTTTTTTTTTTTTAGTTTTTTAAAAATAAATCTCTACCGTCCATCTCATTTGAAATGGATATGAGATGGACAGTTAAGATTTTAACCATTTTGTTTTATTTTTTTTCTTTTATAATGATTTTTTTATAATTTTATATTTTAATTTAGGGATACTTTGATCTTTTTAACTATTAAAATGGTCAATCGTTAAATTAGATGGAATTTGACTAATAGTATATAAGATCTTTGCTAATAAATCTAAATATTATTTCCGTTTATAAAACAATAAATCTATAGAAATTGAGTGTTATTTGCCCAAGAAAAAAAAAACTTACATATATCATGATATAGGTCATATCTTCTATTATAATTTTATCATGTGATAAAATTTACCATATCATAATATTATAATAGAAGATCTATTATTTATCGAGTACATACAAGTTTCTCTGTTGGTCTAATTATGGATCTCAATAATTGAAAAGATTGTTTTGATAAATTTTATAAAATAATCTAAATATTCCTTGGAGTGTAATCATATCATTTTATGATACTATTATCGTATGATGCATCTTATATAAGTATTGTTTATAATCTTAAATTTTAATTTCATTAAAAAATATAATTACCAATAAACTATATCTACTATTACAATTACGATAAATTTAGAACATTTTAAACCTAGCGTCGGCATTCTTTTAAAGTCAACTGTAAAGTCAATCTGATGGGATATATATATATACACACGTAAAATAGTAAAATAGCTGTTAGGGTTCACATAGGTGATGATGATTTTATTGTATCGTCATCCTTACGATTGATGATGATACCATTTTGATGTTTAAAGAGCCAAGCCATCGATTCTTGGGGAGTAATTTTCAGCCAATCAAGTTGCTCTTAGTAATCTTTCCTTGCCCACATTGAACGGTTCTGATTTTGCAAAGTGGAGGTTGATGGTGACTCTGTCCATTTGATGGGAAAGAACAGTTACGTGGATCATTGATTATTATGAAATGGACCCACTTCTCTCACTTTTTTATTTATTTATTTGGGACACCTCATAAGTTGACAAAATAATTTTGATAATTAATCAATGAGAAAATTACACAAACCCCCAGTTTTAGATGATATTACACTCAACAATAAATTTTATCATAATTATACAAACATCTCCTATAATATATTGGCCGAGATTATATTTGATATTTGACTGATCTAAACTAAAAAATAATTAAATTATCATTCAAATAATTATTTAATTATTATTTTATTTTTTAATAAAATTTATTAAATAACTATTTAAAAAACAATTTAACTAATTCTAAATTAAAAAAATAATCATTTAAAGAACAATTTGACCAGACTAAAAAATGATTCAGTAACCATACCGTTAAATTAGTTAATCAATAGTTAGTCCACTCGTTAATCAACGAATTCTAAAAAATATTTATTTAATTATAGTAAAAATTATTGCTGAATGTAATATTATATAAGTTCGGAAAGTTTGTGTAATTTTCCCTTAATTAATTAATAGGATTTGGACTTGGGATGCTTAAGAGCAGGAGCTCCACTAAACCAAGTGGAGTTTGTTTTATTTCAAACAAAAAACAGTACGCTACACACCAAGACAAAAAAAACTTTGAATTGGATCAAAATTCTTCGCTAATCAACTTTAAATCAGTGGATTATTTGAAGTTTATTCATTTAATTTGTATGCTACTATGTTTGTCCTTTCTAACAAAATCATAATTAGAAGCTAGAGTACTCCATGAATTCCATCATTGTGTGTGTCACTTCCAATGGGTTTAGGCTTAACTATCAAGAAAAGCATGGAAATGGAGTGATCAAGTTTTTTTTTTTGTTTTTTTTTCAAATGATTCACACTAGTCTGGTCAAGGATGTTACTAAACCTCATAAAATTAATTACTATAAGTACGGTTTGAAAAAGAACTTTAACTAAGATGAGAGATCTTCCTATACTTTTATTTATTTATGATAAAAATAAGATTCGAATTTATGTTAAAAATATAAAGTAGAGTGATGACGCAGATACGCCATTATTGATTGTTTGTATAAATAGAAAGATGACAATTTGACACAAAATTTCGAATCCATTTCAAGGTTTTTTTCTTGGCAACTAATCTCACAAGAATATTAAGCCCATTATAGGCATGAGGTGGTGGGATTTTCCTCTGCAATACAGAATCATAACTCATTTAAAAGAATAAAAAACTATACAGCCACAGAATTCGTGTATGAGATGTCATCTTCTGCCAACCAAAACAGCTTCTTGCATGCTGAATTACGGTCCATTTGGAGGAATTTTTTCAAATAGATCTTTTACGGTTATATTTTTTAGAAATAGAACTTCTACAAATAGAATTTTTTAAAAAATGATATTAATATTTTGGTTATTATAGTTTTAAGTTAAAAGGGTATTATAAAATTAATAAAATATATGAGGATTATATTAGATATTTTAATATTTTTAAAATCTTAAAAAATTTATTTAGAAAATTTTAAAATTTGAACTTCTTCTCATAAACGTAAAATATTTTTTTTAATTGTTTAAAACCTCTACTGCAATAACAATCAAACGACATAAAAAAAATTAAAAAAATCTTTATTTTAGAATTAAAAAAATGTCTTTTATTCATTAAAGAAGTTCTTCTAAAATTACACTTAATAAGATTGTGTTATTAGAAATGGATACTGCATTCAACTGATAAGTGATAATAATTAAAAAAAAAAACAAAAAAGACAAAACAAAACAAATGGAGATGTGTTTATGTAATAAGTTTGATTAAACATGTTGTAAACTATACAAACTAATAAAATTATTATAATATGATAACAAACATAACATGTTCTAAACGGGTCATGGCCCATGAAAGTTGGGCTCGTTATTCTAAATAGCCCCCGCTTCGTTTCTCGAAACACCCATTGTAAATAACCTATTTTTATTTTTTTAATGAAACGATCACAACTCACAAGTTTTAAAGTTTGTGGACGCGTGTCACGATGTCAACTTCAATCTCCTTATTACGTTATTATTAACAGCTAAAATTTTCTCAAATCCAACTCCAAGACAATTTAGATGTAGTTTTCTCTTATCAAACTCTAATGCAATTTAAATTTAGATAAAATACGTTCACTCATAGTTTAAGTGGACGTATTTCTCTTTATCTATATGATAAAGACTCAAATTCTATCATTGTTAATAAATAATAATATAATTAATTTTAATAGGTCTCGACAGACTTGATTTAATTGACAATCCTAAAAAATAATAAAAAAAAATACAATTTTAGATGTTAATAATAATAATTAATAATATGCAATATATAGGAATTAATGTTAGTAAATAATTTAATAGGGTCAGCTTCTTAATTTGTTGGTGTGGCTAATATTTTGTGGCATGAAGTATGCTTCAATAGGGACCAATGGACAAGTACATATAATAAATATCCAAATTTGTTGGAATATTGTTGTTTTATTACTAAATTGTAGATCGTGAGATCATAAATTCAGAATATATATCACACATCATTTACCTTCCATGATTCCACTACTCTACCCACTTGAACTTGTGCTACGTGTGATGATGGGAATCACCCACCTACAAAAAAATATAGTTTTCTATACACAAGGAAGAATTTATAGGGAAAGGTAGCTATAGAGAGAATTGTGTTGCAGATGGGTATGGTTGAGGCAGGCTTGAAAATAGTAAGAGAGAGATATGTTTTTGTCTTCTCATTCTTCTCATCTAATCCAAGGTTTTGTGTAATGAAAATTGAAACGTGTTTGTTTAAATTTAGGGTGAATTAATGCCTTCTTCTTTTTTGTGTAAACGTGTTTGTTTAAATTGTAAACGTGTTTGTTTACAATTGGCCCTTAAATTTATTAAAAGGTTTTACTTTGGTAAATTAATGTCTTCTTCTTTTTTGTGTGCTTAAAACTCTCAAATACGTAGACGATAAGAGTAGGCTACCCACCTACATTTAACTTCCAATCCAACTTCCAACTTCCTTTTTTTTTTTTTTTTTGACAATATTAAATCTCAACGTTGGATATATAACGATACTAACAAAAGGGTAGGATTGTAATTTCACAAAGTCAATGAGGAAGGGGTAGGAACGTCATTTGAGTAGCAACAATTTGTATATAAAACAAAGAGTCGACCCCCTTTTTGTTCTCTAATTCTAATCAAATTACACCCACCTGTACATATATATATTACGTAACACAAAATTTTTGTTGGAAAAACACAAAGAAGATGAGCTACTTTAGCGGCTGCGACACTCTTGACATGATGTTCATCAAGACCGGTTTCTTGATGATGATCGTTTCCGTCTTCTTCTTCCTCCTCCTCCTCCTTCAAGCTCCTCCGATATCCGCTGCGGAGGATGACGGTACTAGTAGTGGTGGTGGTCGTGGTGATGATAATGATCTGATGATCAAACCGTTCTACGAGTTGTCAACCAGAGAAGAGATGGTGCAAATGGCTGGTTACGGAGAGGAGAAGCTATCCACCGTTTTGGTCACCGGCACCGTCTTTTGTGAGGCTTGTTTGCATGGCGAAACTCAGCTTCGTGCATGGCCAATATCAGGTTCTTTGAAAACTTTTTTAACTTTTTTTTTTTCTTTTACTTTTGATCATCATCATAAATTTATAATACTTAACTATAATGTCTTGTTTCTGTTTCAAAATATTCGAAGATTTGCACTTGAGAGCATGAACACTAGCTAGTTATATATAAACATGAATTCAACAAAAAAAACTTTACTGGGTTTTGTCTGATCTTTTAGTGAGAGGAAAATTCATCTTATTATTATTGGTTGTAGCCTAAAAGGTTAAGCCAATAAAAAGTATTCACACTTCGTAATCTTAGGTCAGACCAATCTCTGATACTAGTAACCAACAAAATTAAAAATTTAAGCAGATATGGAAGGATAAACGATAGTATTTAAGCATTCTAACTATTATGATAACATGATAATTAACTTGTCCTTAATCTAATTATAAGGAGTTACGGTTTTGGTGGAGTCCTATAAATTCTATTATAGATAAATTCTATTATAGATACATTCTTTCCATGAACAAAAGATTTAATATATGTATGTATATATTTTTCTCTAATTCTTATTAGCCAAACAAAGTGCTTGTCTCCTTTTGTTTTTCGTATATATTATTTTTTTTCAACTTTTTTTGGGGTCGTCATCTTCAAATGATGCCATGGCCAAAACTTGTGACCAAAGAAATCTACTAGGTTTAGAGAGGAAGTCATAGCAAATTTTGGTGAAGAGTCGCCATTAATTACAACATTCGAACAACTAAGAAATAAACCACAGCCAAATTAATTAAGCAGAAGCACCTATTTTTCATTCTAATTTGAATTGATAATTAACCAAAAAAGTGCTTTTGAAGTCTTTGAGTACGTGAATGCATGTTGATCAAATCTCCAACACAAACTGTAACTAGTTTCTACAAAATGAGGCAATTAATTTGAGACAGGTGAAAATGTACGTATATGGGTTTGTGAGAAGTTTACATCAATGGCTGCAAATCAGTGGACACTGCACCACACGAGATACAATTTGATGATAAATTTTGACAATGAAAGGAATTTATAATTTGCTTAAATGGAAAGCAAAATACATCATTTTTACATTTAATTGTCTTATTTATTTATTTTATTAGGCTATTAAGACCTGAAAGAAAATCGCATTAATCGAAATTAATTTTAGATAATCATATTTGAAATTGACCATTTATATATATATATATATATATATATATATATATATATATATATCTTTCACTCTTTAAAGTTCCATATTTTTTTTTGTTAGGTCCCACTCGAAAAACTCAAAAAATTAAAAAAAATAATTTATATCTCTACCAATTATAACTGCGACACATCAATGTTATTAATTACGTATGAATAAGATTATTATTAACGTATTTTTTTTTTAAACTTTGAATCATGAATTTGTATTTATTCAGGAAAAATTTCCGATAAAAGGTTCAAAATTGAGATAAAATAACTCAATTTTTTTTTTTTTACAAAATCTGTGCAGGTGCTTTGGTGACTGTTTACTGCCATTCCAGCCAGAAAAAAACCATGACAAGGACTCGAGCTTTCACAGATGAGTATGGAGATTTCATAATTGATCTTCCTTCACACCTTCATGCAGTTCCCAACTTGGACAAGTCGTGTTCAGTCAAAGTTCATCGCGTACCGAAGAACTCACTCTGCCGCCCAGCTTATGGCAAGAAGCACAACGGACTGACATTATCATCCGTCGGTAATGGCATCCGGACTTATGCTACCGAACAAATAAGGTTGTTGCATTTGACATCGAAACCTCTTCGAGCATGCACCGGGAAAGGAAGCAGTGGCAAACAGATTGCCTGGTAGATAATATGATCAACAACAAGCAAAGCAGATTGGGATATAACAAAATGGCTCAAATGGATGGCGCTTCAGTCACAGCATAGAGTTGAAACTGCTCTATCCCTATATCTAGTTATTATATATCATAGTACATAAGAACTAGCTACAACATATGTGTAAGTAAATAACGATTTTCGTTACATGGCAAGCCTTGAGTGATGATTTCATAACGATTTTTATTACATAACAAACTTTCGGTGCTTGATATTATAATGATGTTTAGTCATATGGCAATCTTTGAGTTAGATATTATGATAAAAAGATATATTGCAAGGTTGTGACTTATGAGTAAATCAGACGAGGACAGTATTAATACGATTATTGATCTTCATAAAAGGTAAATGACAACAAGAGAACTATGGATTCTGCATCCATCATCCACACGATAATAGTAAAGCTACAAGGTAACCCAACATCAAAATCTTGCAATTTAGACTAAATAAAAGCACTAGAATCCCAAAGGCACATCCATCATCTGAGAGGAAGAGGAAACCTGAATGCATTTTAAGATCGAAAAACGATTTAGGACTGCACAGTTTTTTGCTCAGCTCCAGAAACAATGTATTTCGCAACATCAGCACAGCATGTAAGCTTATCTGCATTCTCCTCAGGAATTTCAATGGAGAATTCTTCCTCAAAAGCCATAACAAGCTCCACTCTGTCTAAACTGTCCAGGCTGAGATCTTTTTGGAAATCAGCTGTTTCAGTAACCTGCTCAATGACCAAGCGAAAAATAATCTAATTAGTTAGAAGATTCTTCTTTTTCAACCTAGAGCACAACCTAAGCAACATTCTCTAGAAAAATATCTAAATCAGTCACAGAAACAGAGTAATTGGTAAATACATCGATTATATACAAATGTCGAATGGCACACAATATCTAAGAAGGACAGGAGCAATCAATTAATTACCTTAGCAGCATCAATTTTATCAAATTTCTTTACCAGTCCAATCACGCGTTCCATTATTTGCTCAGGTTTAGAATCTGATGATGATGAACACATCTTCCTGCTGAGTCGCTTTAGCAAGTTCCCTCTCCCATAAAACGGCCCTGGTTCAGCATATCTCCTGAGTCTCACGTACCTCAATATGGAGTCTCTAATGCTTTGCATGTTAAAAAGAGCTGAAAGTAAATCACACAATATATCAAGAATTGAAGTTAAATTGAACAAATTAAGTAAAATAATGATCAACAATCAGATTGAGGACCAGAAAAGAAATTCCATTGAATTCAAAGCCAAGTTCTAACCGTGTAAAGTAAATGCACCAAAAACTATTTGCATGACAAGCAATGGAAATCCTAGAGAAGCTTTTTGTCTTCAAGTAATTTAGTGAATCAAATATGGGCAATGTAAGTTGAAGTTTTGGACCAAAAATAGAGTTATATACTAGCTAGGAAACTTCTAGGAAAATTCTTGTTCAACTAAAGCGGGAAGATTCAAGATAGTGAAACATATGACTTAACAAAGTATAAATAGCAAACCATTAGCAAAACAATACAAAAATGTACAAAAATTCAATACCCAGAAACCAAAAACATAATAATCAATCAAAACACTCAAGCTTGTCATGTTCAAGCACTTTATAGGGACAAAAACAGAACACACAACATTGTCCATAAAAAGCAACAAAAGTAATAGAGAACCAGAACCCAGTAGTAAAATGTTTTTTTTTTTATAATAAAAAAAGTTATAAGCAGGCAGGAAGTGACGACTCACGAGGTTGTCGCTGTGCCTTGACAGTAATTCGTACAATATATAATAGTTTGGTATCTGTTTGCTTTATTGCCTCTGAGAAACCGTTCACTTGAAGGAACTCCTGAGTGAGAGAGAGAGAGAGAGGTTTGCCTCTTCATTCAAGTCCCGTTAAGCGCGGTAGGTAGGCTTGTGTGGTTAGGCCCATGTCAGAAAAAGCCCCATGCTAAATATGTTTTCTTTGTGTTTAAATCATTAATAACTCACGCTAAGGTAAATTATCAATATCTATAATTAGAGTAAAAATTTAAATTCCTAAATTTACATAACCAATGAAATTTTATTTTTGTGATCAATAATTGAGGTTAATTTATGCTTTTTAGAATATTAAAAAGATTATGGTTTAAAGATGAATATATATATATATATATATTTAAATTTAACACTTTGGGAGTCTAAAATTTACCGAATCAATAATAAAAATATAAGGAATCTTGTGTGAAAATAAATAAATATATAAAAATTATAATTATAATTTAAAATTTAAGGAGGGATACGACTCGAATTCACAAACTCATCTCCATAAAAATGAATATATCTTAATATGTTTCAAGGGGTGTGATATAAAATCGGAATATACACATTAAAATAATCATTTTTAATTTTATATAAAAGGATTGTATTAGCAAATATAAATTAGAAGAGTTAGCAGTACAGAAAGCATAAAAGGAGAAATGACTATGTCAAAGCATGACGTGACTTAGCATCCCACACACACTAAACCCACTATCTATCTCATTCATTGGGCCACCATTCGATCTTCCAAATTCACCGGAGATTATTTTTCCTTCGTTATTTAATTTTTTTTTATTTTTAATTTTTACCTTCAGTTTTCGTTTGGGCATCTGGGTTTTTTTTTTTTTTTTTTTTGGGTTTAATCTTATTTTTGGTGTTCTCAATTGGGAAAAGGAAAAAAAAAAAAAAGGTCGTTGTTGATTTGGAGTGAGAGTGGGTGTAATTTCAATGAAGAATCATGGGTGAGTGAGGGAATTCGCGTGTGGGTTTGTTGGAATTTGATTGATTGGGTGTTAGATTAGATAAAAGTTTTGATTTTTAATTGAATAAAAATGGGGAATGTAAACGGAAGAGAAGATGGAAGTAGCAGCCCATCTGGAGTTGAAGAAGGAGAGAGCAATAACAGTGTGCAAGAGGAGGGCATGGGTGCACCAGATGGCTTGATGGGTCAGTCCCCTCCTCACAGCCCTAGAGCCACCCACTCTCCTCTCATGTTCACTCCTCAGGTTGCTTCCTTTCTATTTTAGTTTTTAATGCTTTTTAAATATATTTGTTTTGTGTATTTGTGTTCTTGGTGAAAGGTTAGATTTCTCATGTGGGTTTATGATGAATTTGATTTTTAATTGACTGTGTTTCCGTTTGGTTATTATATGATGTTGTTGTTGGAACTTATGAGGTTCATATATAGCAATTCGTTTCAATTCTGCTGTGGGAAGTTCAGTGTTTTAGGGTTTTCTGATTGCTTTTAGGAGTTCTTGTGGAATCCCTTGTTTGTGACCCTATTTGAGATGCTATCGAATTTGACATAAAATTTATGTGTCATATGTTACTTATTAGATGCTCACTGGGTTTGATTTAAGTTCTAGAAAAACTTTTTTTGGAGTTATTAAGACCTCAATTAGAAATAATTTTTCTTCGCGGTAATCTTGTGTAGAAAACAATGCCAAGGCAGTTGATTCGGCCTCTTGTATGTTTAAATTGGATTAAAACATGGTGAATGCACATGAAGTATTCTCACTGCTCTGGGTCATATTAGGTAATGATATAGCTCGTGTCAATGAGGAACAAAGAAAAATTTTTGGTTTTCCCAACGGTAGGAAATAATTTCTTGTGGGAAGCTTGAGTTTTAAGTACGATAGGTTATATTTGTTCCTGTAATTTATTTTGTGGAAATTGGGTTTTTATCTCTTTTCCATGTATCTTTTTCCAGGTCCCAGTGGTTCCATTGCAAAGACCTGATGAGATGAACATTCCGAGTCATTCGTGGATGCAAAACAGTTCAGGTTATGAAGACATGAGCGATGAGATTGGAATTCCAACGATGATAACATGGAGCTATGATGCCAAGGAAGTGGCAGTGGAGGGATCATGGGATAATTGGAAGACGAGGTTAGGATAAATTCAATCCTTTTTATGTTTCTTTAAAAAATGATATTCAAATCTTTTTCTTACATGTAACCTTTTTCGTTTTTTTTTTTATCAGAATTCCCTTGCAGAGATCAGGGAAAGACTTCACTATTATGAAAGTACTGCCATCAGGTGTTTATCAGTATAGATTCATTGTTGATGGGCAGTGGAAGTATGCCCCCGACTTGCCTTGGGCTCAAGATGACGTGGGAAATGCTTACAACATTTTGGACTTGCAGGTAATAATCTCATGTTCTCCTTTTGGAAGTGTATATGTGTGTGCAAGATGAGTGAGGTTATTGTAGCTCAGGGCATTCCCATTTATACGTCTTCTCGTTTTGAAGTTGAACAATGCTATTGGTCTTACTACTTACTCATTAGTATCAGAATTTTCTTAAGCTAAAATGAGAGAGTTGATGAACTTATCTTTACAGAACCGTCGATAGCGTAGATACACTAAACCGTTTAGGCATCCAATCTATCCGGCCTCATATAATAAAATTAAACCGTCTTCAATCATAACCACATTTACTTTATGTGACTTCCTGTTACCTTTGCAATGCTTGACAAATGTTTAGAGTAGGCCAGGGGATAGGGCGAGATATTGTCCTAGGTGACACATGAAATGTTTGTTATCTCATTTAAATTCAGTGTAAGTGCGGATATATTCTAACTTGACATTTAGATTGGCATGATCATGTATAATTTGCTTGGCAAGGGATATCCTTTAAGTTTGTGAACTAGAGTTTTTAGTATCTCTCTGACTCCTACTGTTGATTGATGTGCAATATGGCGTTGTGCCATCTTCTGAATGTGTGTGTTTGCCCATAGGATATATCATGTAGTTTTCTTTTCTAGTAGCCAAAACCATTCTGTATAGAGTGCAAATGTAAAACCTTGAATCCGAGTCATGAAAACTAGTGGAAAAAAAATGGCAGTGCATTGCGAACATGCCTGACTTATAGAATTTTCATTTCATTTTTTGAAGGTTTTGATTCTGTAACTTAATTAAAGTCAAAGCAAAAATCTTGTTTTTGTTGTGTGATGTTATTTATTTTCTTTTTTGCATAACTACATGAAAGTTTTTAATGTTTTTGTTGTTTTTATTTTATTTCTGCTTGGAATTCGCTAGTATTAATGTTTCCTATTTATCGGAGATATTGAACTCTTGATCTTGGAGCGAAGTACTGAAAGGGGATGGTATTCTGGATTAAAGATTACGCTGTCGACTTAATAGCATTTTTTCGGTTCTGGTAGATGGACATAATTCCCTAGGCATATGCCGGAAGTGATGATGGTTGCGTGATGGCAGAAAATTTTGAATCATGATTGATGGTGTTTATGGATCTATTTTTGCAGGAATATGTTCCAGAGGACCTTGAAAGCATATCTAGTTTTGAACCTCCTCAATCACCAGAGCTGAGCTATAACAACTTACAACTCAGTGCTGAGGATTTTGCAAAGGAACCTCCGATGGTTCCTCCACACCTGCAAATGACACTGCTCAATGTGCCATCAACCTACATGGAGATTCCACCTCCTTTGTCAAGACCTCAACATGTAGTCCTTAATCATCTTTATATGCAAAAGGGAAAGAGTAGCCCTTCTGTGGTTGCACTTGGTTCAACTCATCGGTTTTTAGCCAAGTATGTGACAGTGGTGCTCTATAAGTCTATGCAGAGGTAATAGTATGCAATGTCTGTGCCGACTGTGTAGGCCTTGAATCCCAATATGTAGTAATATAATTATGAAGAGGTAGATCTATGCGAATGGCTTAAGTAAGCTTAGTAAGGAACTGTCATATGGAAAGTTGAAGTTGTATTCACATAATGCAAATACTTGATGACCATTGATTCGGCAATTTATTGGCTTGTTTTTTTTCCACTTTTAAGCTGCCCTTGCGCTAGAAACTTTCAACATTGTAAAGAAGTTACTTGTTCGATAATTTCTTGCCATTAAAACAGTTTGAAAGGCGAAGAATAAAAAAAACTAAAATTCTCCCAAAGGCACTTGTAATTCGAACTCTTTTTGGACTGGTGCTTGCACAGTTACTTTTGTTGCTCTTTAACTGTGCATCTGGGCATGTTCTCTTGAATGTGGTCAGGTTACAGCAAGCCAAGTTGGTATTATTTGTGAACTACAACTGATATATCTTCATCTTTGTATTTTACATATGCATTTCTCTCCACTTTTGGAGATGAATATGAAGTAGACTATGAGAGAAATGTGCCCTTCATTGATATATTACTTCACCAATAACCATTTCACTTACCTCTTTGAATTCTTCCAATCCAAACCAAAAGTGGTTTTTTAATATCCTCTACTAATTACTCAAACCATATTCTTTAGGCAAAATTTAATCAACTTTCTTTTAATGGTAGGTGAAAATAATACAAACAAAATGGTTTTCATATGCTTTATGCACGGTATTCTGTACCGTGCTTTATCGAAAACTAGACATGTGAGAAATTTAGAGCTATGAATTGCATACAAGATCAGGACTACATCAGGAAACAGTTGAATCACAACAGATTTTTTATTAATGTTGTGAGCTACTGACAAGATACATTCAATGGCTACATGACTAGTTAAAAAACTGGACATCCTTCAACTGATATACCTGGTGCAGTCGGGCATGATGCCAGAGGACAATGATCAACATGTGTACCCCACCACTTCAATTGTATACCTTCATTTTGCAAAGCAAAGAACAATAGAACACCCATAAAAGCTGTTCCTGCATCCAGGGCTGCTGATAGAACATAGTTATACTTCTGCCACCAACGCTTGTGGTAACGGAAAACGAAATAGTTGAAGATGGCTCCAGTTATAAGCCAACTGGCTATGTTTGTAGGAGTTGCAGGTGGCATTCCGGCAAAACCATATGATATAACTGGTATGTTTATCAAGGGAATCCATTTCTTTTCTGGGAAAATTTTGCTCAATACCCAAACAGGAACAGGCAAGACAGCTCCAATAAGGAATAACCATACCAAGTTACGGTACATCCCTCCAGGTCCAAACAGCCTTTTTGGTCCAATCAGACCCCATATTACAGAAGCATCAAAGGTTACTCTGTACTTTGGACAAGTCCATGGGCTATCGGGATGGACTGATTCAATATCGCAAATGTCGTGGATGTTATCCAACATCCACCAAGCAACCCCCAGGTTGACCAACCCAGAAACTAAAGTTCCCACAATCTGGAAAAAGAAAATCAAAATGAAATTATTCATCGATTAGCAAACCTAGAAAAACAAGTTGATATTTGGTTTAACACAAAATTTAATTTTCAGAATGACAAACCTGAGCTGTGTACATGCACCTTGGAGGAATTTTCATATAGTGCCCAAGTTTAAGGTCAGATAAGAAAGAGAGAGCATGAACGGTGCTAATTCGCCCATATATCTTGAAAAGCAGATTTGCAATGGGTTTCCCTGGTAGAATATACCCAATTATGAACTGTGCGATAATGTCATATCCTGGTTGCTGCAAAGTAACCACAAGAACATTAAAATGTTGTGATCTATTTATCATTTCAACTTTATCAAAATTGATATCTTACATCTTAAATGATAAGACACATCGGATTCAGGTTTATTACCTGGTTAGTAGTAGCCTGAATAACCCCAATAGGGAGGGTAACAATCCAAGCCAAGGCAAAGGCAAAAAGCATGCCCCACCATGGTAGCTGCACAACATCTTTCCACACAAAACACATTAATAGGGAAATAACAAAGCTTCCTGCTAGCAAAATATAAAACCACCATTCAGGCACTTGTTTGTAACTTTTCATCAGTTTTGCATGGATGTCTAATTTCACATTCTTCACCGCTGATCTGCTTTGCTTCAAAATATCACTACACACAGAAATCAATTTCATTGATCAGGACTTTGTTCCACAGAGCATTTACTGGTACAGATCATATACCAAAATATATACTACCTTCCATTAAATAGTGCCACATGAGTGAGGGTTGCTGTAAATCTTGCAAATCCTGATCCAATTGAAAGAGCGAAAAGAGGGCTAAGATAGAGCTTCCCATAACTATTATAAGCATCAACGTTTAGATCAAACTGCGGGGTCAAGATCTTGGTGGTATCATATTTATGACCACTAGTGGTGAAGAGCTGATTAGAAAATATAGGGAATTTTCGAGCATCGAAAGTGTCAAACTTCCAGTAGCACAGTGGCACAATTATGTAGATAAACATGACAAACCCAATCCCAACATTGAGAATGGAAGACCAGGGTGTCACCAGTGGACTGCCATGATAAGCCGAAATCCCAGCCCAATCGAGGGTAAAGGCACCAATACCAAGTCCATGGTAACCTGAACCGATTTGCTGAGCTGTTATACTGTGAGGCCATGCCCAACAGACCCATGAGAAGAATGTCAATATGGGAAATAAGTAGCCAGGGAGTGCATAATAAAGAAAGCTTGCAAAGAACACAATAAGGAAAAATTGCATCCGAGTAAGGCCTTTGTTTTTCTGCTCCTTTTCATGAAGTGCTCTGCAACAACAAAGCCATCAACATGATTAAATTAATCTCAAGTGGAATTAAATGAAAAGGTAAGCACATTTGTTCTATTATTTTGTTCTTTTAGAATATAATACTTTTAACTTTTCAGGAATATAGTAATGAGAAAATTCTTCATCGCGACCACAAACAAATCAAGAAACTGAGAAAGTAGTTTATCAACCATTTGACAACACATTTTTACTCTTAAGTGTCTTACATCACTCCCCTAGTAGAGAATATCATAGCCACCACGAACAACAACCCGTGTCTAACTAGTCAACATGCACTTGGACTATCACACACAATTGTTGACAAGCTTTCTTGACATAAAGTTAAAAAGAATTGTTGCTTTTAACTTAATTACGCAACTGCAAAACCAGAATAATGTTCAAGTTCAATTCAGGGGGATAACAACAGAATTCGAATAAGTAAAAGAATAAACCAAATATAACCCATTATCATCACCCTCAAGCTTTTTTGCTCTATAGATTAACCACAGTAAACCTGAATTATTGCAAGACTTATCTTCTACATTGCTTAAAAAATCCAATCAACAAAAATTGAAAACTCAACAACCTCAAGTGATGTTAAGCAATGGGTCCTACTTACTCAAAAATCTTTGATTATATAATTGAAGTTCTTTCCCTTTTCTTTTCAATCACTTTCTCATCAACCAAACAAACAGGTTAAGGTCATACATCACATTAGAAAATCAATAAGGGCAGACAGACCTGAATAGAGAAACCTGAGCAAGGTTTGCAGGCCACCACATCTCAACAGGATCAACCAAGTACCTCCTCAGCATCCCAGCCCATCCATATCCCATTACCTGTAAATTCAACACAATAAATTAAAAAATTAAAAGCTTTTACTGAAAATAGAGACAACAAAAGTTTCAAAATTTTAGAATTTAATTAACAAAAAAAATTAAGCACCTGAGTTGTCAAAACAATGAGGAGTCCACAAATGAAACTCAAGCTTTGCTTGTAATAAGCCTTCATGACAGTGATAGCACCAATCGAGTAGGCATCACCCCCACCAGTTGACACCCCACAATTGGCAAAAATCGTGATGATGACATGCTCCTTGATGTTGAACGGTCCAGGATTCAAGCTGAAACGCCGCCCCAGAACACTGTACTGCTTGGTGGGCAGAATCCTGGCCATGAACTTGCCGACTGGAAGCACAGAAATCTGCATGAGAATCGCAGAGATGGAGAGCGGCTGCGTGCGGTATGTGAAGAACGTGTTGAGGAAGATCAACAGCGTGCATGACGTCAAACCCAGAAACCAAGCACGGAAAGTCATCACTGGGAGAGTCGGGTCGTCGGTTTCCGGTACTACCAACGCCACCTCCTCCACCGAACACGTCCTCTCCTCCTCCTCCGCCGCTCCTTTCTGCTGCTTCTCTGCGTCATCTGTCTGGTTCCTGACAGACATTGTTGTAACTCAGTCTCTCTCTCTCTCTCTATTACAATTTACAGATTACAACAAGTTTGGAACACAACAAATGTTAGTGAGTGAAGACGATTTCTTTTTCGTACTTTCGCATGAAGAGTGTCTGTCTGGTTATGGGTGGTTTTATAGTTGATTACTGGGACAATGTGCTTGGACTAAATAGCCCTTCTCTTTGTGTTTGTTTTACGAATTGGGGTTTCTTGATTTTCGCTTTCTAACTGGCCATTTATGTCTTGTGGTTGGTCTTTGAGTAATTGACTCCGTTGACTCAACCTCTAATGACTATAATACCCTTCACTCTTAAGTCTACTACCAAAATAAAAATTCCATTTTGTCTAATTATTGTATTAGTTTATAATTAATAGCTCAATTATATTTCATTAGAATAATAGTATTTTAACACATCTTTATTCAAGTTTTATAGAATTTAATTTATTTAATGAAATTAAATTGAGTAAGTTCATCTAATTTTATATATATATAAAAAAAAATTTAAATTTAAATAGAGTCGTTTTACCAATAAAGTGGCAATTTTGTCACTTAAAAATAATTAAGATCGAATTACGAGGGAGGGTTATTTGGTAAATAAAATGGTAATGGCTGCTAAGTGGTTCTCTTTACTGATGAGTGTGAAATTCACGGGCCATTCCGCGACTGGCACACTCTCCCAGTGCATGAGCTAAAGACAACGTAGCTTCACATGTGCTTTGTCAAGGAGGGGCCCACGCTGAGCCTGCCATGTCAGATTATTAACTTGTAGAAGTTGCCATGTAGGATCATGAGCTGGTGTTAGGACAAAAACAGTGGGATCCAAGTGGCAATTTCCATAATAAAAAGTTTCTCTTTTTATTTTCTATATTTACATTTTTCAACCTGTGAATGCACATTTATATATTAATTATGTTTACATACCATTGCCGAACGTTACTATATATTGCTCAATATTATATATACTTAACATATATTATACGATATTATTGAGATATTTCTTAATTTCCATGTATATATTATAATATTCCAGTTTCCATGTATAAAAAATTCTATGACTTAATTTGATTCCTTTATGTAAAATATAAATAAGCTCCCCATAATATATTCAGTTTCATACTCTGAAATATAATTCTTCACAGTTTTACTATCATAGTATCTGTCTATCAAAGATGTAGTAATTTAGCTTTTTATTATTATTATTCGTTAATATCAAAAAAAAAATGCCAACTTAACTAAAAGAGAATTGTTAATTAATAACTAAAGGAGTGTATGAGTTCCATTCAAAAAGGAATCCTGAGGGAAAAATTCCTGCAGAATTTTTCTTGTAAACTTTCCCATCAAGAATCGACCAAAACAGAACAGTGTCAACTCGTTGACACGTTGACCACTCGTAAGAGCTCAAACGTTTAGGGAGAGATGACAATCCCAAAGATGAATCGCTCAAAATATAAAAGGAACTTTGAGCAATCCAATGGTACATGAGCAAAGCTTCATGAACAAAAAAAAGCATGGACGCACAAATTATGTGCCACCTCAACCTATGGAGGCACAAACGGTATATATTTCTCATCCAAAAAATCAAGGAAAGTAAAGGAAAGTATAAGGGAACTCAAAGGCCAATAACAAGATTGATCATGTCTTCTAATAAAAACAATATGAGTATTTATTGTCAGAAATGCGACATAAGCTCCCTTTGACACATCAACCACCATAAATGTATAAAAAGCGGCCCAAATGACATCCACATAACACCTAACCAATAAGATTACACAAAAGTGCCACACATTTGCCATATGGACGCCAGGGGAGCAGCGGTCTTAGGTTGCAACATCTTAGCCCTCTAGAGCACATGGTCATCACACGATAGGTACTGTGAATAAGATGATGTAATTGGATAGTGACAGAGGGGCACATTCTCCTACTTAGCTGGAATTACCTAATTGCCCTCTCTCTCACCTTCCTATCTGTAACACCCCCTGACCCGATCCATCTAAATCGACCCAGGGAGCGTTACCGGGTTTTAAAAACTTTTCTTAATTCTTTTATAATTTACAAACCATTGAAAATCAGATAAATTGTATTTTATAAATGTTTTTCTAGTGAGCCCATCAAAAATTAGTTTTAAAAATTTCGGCAGAGTTTTCTTTGTTTTTCTGATTTCCCAAAACCTGTTTTCAACAAACGTCCAAACAAAATAATTTCAACACTTCTATATCAAACTTTCAAACCAATACGCACTCTGCCGTTTAGTGCGACTTTCCAAGCAGTTTTAAAAATAAAACAGTTTATAATTCGTTATTTACAATCCTTTGAAAATAAAAAAACAGAAATCATAAAACAATTAATTACAAAACATAAATATATAACACATTTACATATTCTTGTATATGCATGCGTAATATACAGAAATATATGACTACCCCAAAATGTGGTGACTCTGGATCTTTGTCTGCAACTATCTCTTCAATCTTTTCCTTCCTCGGTATCTCTGTTACCTACGCGCGATAAACATCAACGCGCTAAGCAATAATGCTTAGTGGGTGTACACTAAAATAAATTGCAATATAATATAAAACAATAAATTTTAAATTCAGAAATTCAGAAATATATATATAAAACAACCATCATATTTCAATTATCGAAACTATATAAAATAAAGTATTCCAAAAGTTTCTGGATTTCATTCGTAATAACATTTCTTTATTTTCCACATTGTTTTCTGGCTTTCAGTTCTCAATTGGGCCTTTGATACACATAACAGGGTTTACAGGACTAGATTACGGGTTTTACGGTCGGGTTTCCCATCTCGTATGAAATGGTATCCCTATATAAACAGTCGGTTTCCCATTTCAGAATAAAATGGTATCCATATGTTCTCACAGTCGGTTTCCCATTTCAGAATAAAATGGTATCCGTATTTCACAGTCGATTTCCCATTTCTAAGGAAATGGTATCCGTAAAATCATCATCATAGGCATCAGGAATATCGGTGCAGTACTGCCATATATACACCCAATTGACATGTATATCTCCTATATCCATTTTTCCCCCTATACATATATCAGGCCATAAAATTAAAATTTAGAGTTTACAGATATTTTATTCAATTTTCAAATAACTTTCATATAATCAAAACTCTCTCAATCAATATAAAATCAATATCCATCAACATTTGTAAAACAAGATATTCAAAAACATATCATATCACAAAAAACGAAACATAAAATCATTAAATTCATATAATCATACTTCTGTAACTCAAAATCATTTTCAAATATTATTCATAAATTCAATCAAAACTTACGAGTTATTAAAATTTCAACTAATCAATTTGACTCTGAAAACGAATACTCAAAATAACAGTGTACACCAATCTGAATACCGTTTTCCGACAGTTTCCTTTCTGAATTTTTCTTTTTCCTTTCCCCTTTTTTCTCTTTTTCTCTTCCTCTTCTCCTTCTCTTTCCTCTTCTTCCTTTTCTTTTCTTTTTCTTCTTCTTCTTCTTCTTCTTCTTTTTCTTCTTCTTCTTCTTTCTCTCTTTCTTTCTTTTTCTTCCGTTTTCTCTCTTTTTCTTTCTGTTTTGCTTCATCGAGAAGCTTCACCGCCTCTTATTTTTTTATAAAAATTCGGTCATCGCGATCTGTGGTCGCGTTGCTCACTGGAGTAAATTCACCGCTTTCATCGTGATCAACCATCGCGGTGCCTGGTCGCGTTGCTCACTGCCCAATTTCAACATTTTCATCGCGCGCTAGTCAACGCGATCTGTGGTCGCGGTGCTCACTGCCTAAAATCACCATTTTCACCGCGAGCAGCTCATCGCGATCCCTGGTCGTGGTACTCACTGCCTAGTTTTCACCCTTCTCTTCATGCATTATTTTTCGACCGTTCAAATTAGTTCATTTGAAGACCTAAAAATATACATACATTTAATTACATTTTACACCCCTCAAATCATAAATATCATGCATATACTCAAAATTAATTATTTAAAATTACGGATGTTACACTATCTTATAAATTCCTAGTCTTAACTTGAGGGTGCGGGCTTCTTGGAACTTTTTACTACTTTTGTTTAATTCTTTGCTCAGTTTTACATCGTGATATTCTGTCTCTTATTATTTGTTCGTTTGTTTTGCTTACCCCCCTTACCTGAGCGCCAGAGCATGAATGCCAACCCAACTGGGCATCCCCCTGATGAGTTGCTTTGTCTTGTAAAGAACGAAACCTACGAGCACAGAGATCCTGTGGATCCCTCGGATAGACAACATGACCAACTTCATGGTGAAGGGACCATACATTTGAGATCTCACACAAAAATAATGTACATAATTCTCAATTTGTACTGTGTAAATAGAACAAAATTCATTTTGTATCGATGCAAAACAAAAATTCTGCACAAAAAAAGGGGTAAATTCATGTAGCTGAAACTATATATATAAAAAATTTGAACTATTAAAATTTAAAATATCATTAGACCACCTGATTTAAAATGCAGTGGGGTTAGGATTTGGATAGACTTCTACAAGTTAAAAGGGTGGAGGTAGCGGTAGCCGGTAGCATACGGATTCGGATTATCTGGTTCAATTCGGTCTGAATCAGAATCTGAATCCTAATCTGATCCGTTCAGATTACTGTATGGATTCGGATAAATCCGAATTCGAAAATTGTATGAACCTAAAATTCTGTCCGAATCCAATCCTAATTAGGTCCAATTTTAAATTCGGTCTGAATCCGTAATCTGAAAAATCCAGAAATTAATGGATAAAATAATAAAATAAATAAACTAATTAAATATTAATGTAAGGTCATCCGAATCCGAATCCGAATCGAAATCTAAAATCCAGTACGAAAAAAATTCTAAATTCAATCCAAAAAAGTTTGCATCCGGTCTGAAATTTAAAAAAAATTCTGAATCCGATCCAAAATCCAAAAAAATAAATCCAAATTTTATCAGTAATATCCGTTTGAATTGATTTTTTTTTTTAAAATCTGATCCGAATATTTTTAAATAAAATCCGGTCAGAATCCAAAAAAATTCGAATTCAAATTATCCCAATTCGATCCGTTTACCACCACTAGGTGGAGGTGGCAAATGGAACACTAGAAACCGATCATTTTTTTTTCCATGGTGGAGGGACCCAATTCGCTCTAACAATGGTGAACCAAGAACGAGTTAGCGTTGACCCCCTACTTCTTCTTGTTCACTGAACAAGCATCTTTATCTTCTGCAAATAAAAACACACCAGCTATAGCATAATAGCTGACACTTGTAAATTGTTTGCAACTTTTTCTGTTGCAGTGTGGATATCAGAAAATATAGTACAAACATGTGTCTATAAAAAGTATACTAATTAGATTTGGCACTACTTCCACCAATAAATCAAAAAATTTAGTTGCATTGTAGAATTTCTTTTTGTAGAAGCACTTTCTAGTTTTCTACTGCAAAATCATTAAGACAGTACTCCAAATTGTTTTCTTTTATCTCAATAATTATTTTTCCACGTTCTCCTAATTGTCTCAAATTTTAATTATAGATAGAATGAAGTATTTCTTATAGTTATATACAAATATATATATATATATATATGATAAAAATGCCTTTTATATTGAGTACGTGTTTTACAAAAATCGTATCAACTTTGTCTCGCATATAAATATTCATATTTTTTGACGTTCTTAGAATTATCCCAAATTCGAATAATGAGTACACTAGAGTATTTTTAATAGCGCTATGCCAAACGTTTTGGTAAATTGATATTTTGTATTGAATTAGATATCTATTTCACAAAAATTGTGCCTATTTTGCTCTATGCATAAATATACATATTTTCAACGTTCTTAAAATTGTCTAAAATTCGAATTATAGATAGAATAGAGTATTTTTAGTAGTTCTATACAAAACGTTTTGGTAAATTGATATTTTTTTTATTGAATTAAAGCCTCTCGTAAAACTCGTGCCTATTTTACCTTGCCCAGAAATGTGCATATTTTAATATATTTTCAGAATTGTCTAAAATTCGAATTATAGGTAGAATATAGTAATTTTTTTTTATGTTATATATAAAAGGTTTTGCTAAAAGAGCATTTTTCATTGAATTATGTCTAGCAAAAACATGCCTATTTTACCTTACACCGAAATGCTCATATTTTTCAATGTTCTCGAAATCTTCTCAATTTAAATTATAGGTATAATAGATTATTTTTAATAATTTCATGCAAAAACGTTGTGGTAAATTGAGAATTTTGCATTGAATTACACGGTTGGTGAAATCATGCCTAATTTGCTTCGCACCACAAATTTAAATATTTTTCAACATTTAAGGTACTATCCCAAATTAGAATCACAAGTAGAATAAAGTATTTCTAATAGTTGTATGCAAAACGTTTTAGTAATCACAGGTTGAGTGCCAACTTTTAAAAAAAATGTATTATTCTGTATAATTGAATATTTATACTCTTAAACATTCCATGTAGAGAATGAAAAACCATGTACTCTGAACATGTGTATATTTGATACTCTAATATATTCTTTGCTTTAATTTTGTTTTCTATATATAAAGGTACCGCTAGTAATTCTCTTTGTTAAAGATATTATTATTATTATTTGGTCCAGAATTTCTGCTATCACTGATGAGAATTATCATCAATAAAAAGGTTGTGTTGTATAATATTTTGTTTAATTATGTCATTACAAGTTTGTCCGAACCCGTCGAGATCAATCACTACATGTACGTGACTCGAATATCTATTTCCACAATACGAGAAGAAAACTACAAACAATTAATGTGTATAATAGAACTAGAACTCGCACCGTAAAAATGAATTGAGAATTGCGTTAACCACTTGAATTATAAAAAAATAAATACGTGGATAATTAAAATAAGGCTTACTTAGCTGGATCATGAATTGACTTGAATTTAATTTAAGAGTTAAAAGGCTCACTATGTCCCCTTCATTAGGTGTAATTATGTTTTTAAATTAATAAAATTTCGACACGCTTCGAGGTTCAATTAAAAAAATTTATTCTAGACCTCCATAACGTTAAACCCTGGTTACGTCCCTGTTAATGACAATTAAATATGTATATTATTCGCATTTTGATAGATTTAGCTTATCTATCAAAGATGAAGATAGGAGAGGAACACATAGAAAAAGAAAGAAAGCTAAAAGACAGTGAATTGATGTCTTAATATATAAAAACCAGTTATCAGCGGGCGACTTTTTAGCACTATCTCTTTCAACATTGTCTGTCTTTTTTGCATACTCAAAAGATCAAAAAAAAAAAAAAAAATTCCAATTCAATTTGGTGTGTGTTCCCACTGCTGCAAAAATTTTTTTACAAGAAAGATTACAATCTTGACAAAATTTAAAAAGAAGAGTCTTGCATCTTATAAATTCCACACATGAAACCAAAATCTGTGGACCTAGCTAGCTAGTTATTGGGGTCACCATGCATTTAATTTCAATCAGACAATGAACTACCACTACTTGTAATAATCCTACTTTGGGGAGCTTCGTCTGTCAAACCAAGATATCCTTTCCCATTTAACATTGGAGATTCCATGATTATGACCCCATTAATCAAAGATTTGATCATCATTAATTTGTTTAATTAGGCTCATCGTAATGAATAATTGAAAAAAGAAAAATGATCAAGAGCTAGAACTAACCCAGTTATGATCAAGTGCTTTTTGAGTTGGGTGTTGTTGGTAGATATGATTTCATCAATAGAGGAGGCAACGCGTATACTCGAATTGGTATATTATCTATCTGAATGAGCGCCCTTTAGCACAAAAACATATCGGATAGGGGTATGTATCAACTCAAATAAGCAGAAGATCTATGTCAGTTTAAAAGTAAATTTATTGTTAAAAGAGTTGAAAGTTTGAAACACACAAGTGGTTATGGATTCATATCCTTTGATTCTCACTCTTTTATTTGTGGTGTAGTAGATTGGAGAATCTGAAAGGGTCCCCCTCTTTCAAAGATCATTCCACTTTAGTTGAGACACAGAAGATGATCATGACACAAGAATTATACCTCACATATATATATCATCAAATCATCATCAACTATCCACAACCTTTACTGGTACCACCCCACTATAGACTTGACTTCCATGAATATGACTCCACACCTCTGCTAAGCCTTTCGTGTGTTAGGCCTCACAACTCTACATCTCTCCGAGCTCCATGCTACATATGGACCAAAGGCATCTACCTTTAATATACGCGACTTTACATATAACTCCCTAGTGCAGGATACTGTACATTTTATGGAGAGTAAATTTTGATTAATTATTTTTCGAAGATAGACATATATATGGTTGTACGAGGAGAGGACGAATATGGAAAATGCTTGGGAGAGTGACTTTGCAAAGAGTAGTTTATATGCCCACTCGTTTTTTTTTTTTTAATTAAAAAAACTGGTCAAATTGAGTGGCTGCACATCGAGTGGAAATGCTGGCCAGTTGACATCAATGGCAGATAATTAATGGTAGTAGCATTGTGTCTTCACATCAAATACTTGAGATTCGAGGACCACTACTGACTTGGGCTTTGGGGCCTTTGAGCACTGTAAAACAAAGCTAGCTAGCTGTTGGGTTTCTTCAATATATCTCCTTGGCAGATTCAATAATAAGCCAATATTATGGGCTTTTTTTTGTGGATTTAGGCCCAAAAATTGTATTCCTATTTGATTTGCGACCACTCGAACGTGAAATTTTCAAGCAAAATAAACACTCTTTACCACCAAGTCACATAGGTTAGTATTAAACTTCCAGTAGAAATAACAAATTTAACTTTTTGCTCAATACACAAAACAAACCCTTTATTAGTGCACATTCATTCCATCTTATTGGCGAGCGTTCAAGTCCTTCCCTCATATTTATTTATCAATATGTTTTGAGTATATATCTTAACCGCGCATTTACTAATTGATCTTGACAGATTCTGCAGACTTATTATTTATCTTATAATTGTATCCTTAAAAAAAAAATACACGAAACAAGGTCCTCGGAAATCAAGGATCCAAAGCATAAACCCTAAACCCTTAAAATTAATTACATGTGTCTATGCTCACATCTCTTATTATCATATACATAATAATACATAGAAAATTGCATGTATCCATGCATGAACTTGATTAGATAATTAACTACAAATACATTAATTAAAAAACTACATTAATGCATGATCATGATCATGATAATTTTGATCACATAACAGAGCAAGCATTAGGGTTCTCATCACTGAAAATTTGAGGATGAGGATAAGGATACTCCAAGTAATACTTTGATGTCCAGTAGTATTCGCTTCGCTTGATTTCTAGTTTCGTATCGTCTTCTTGATCTCCCTTGCCTTCCTCCCCACCGTCTTTGTCTTTCTTTTCCCCGCCTGCTTCCTTTTCGTCCTTCTTCGTCTCCTCCTCTTTCTTCTCATCTTCCTTCTTCTCCTCGTCCTTCACGATGGAAGCTTGCTTCCCAGTTCTCTTGTACACATAGTCCACCAATTTCAAAGGATCCACCACGCCCTTTACAACTACCTGATCCTTGCCAAGATCCGTTTCTACCGATTCTACACCTACAATAATCACAATAATCCAACATACGTAATTATTAATTACAATAGTGGGTTGATCATCTTGAGTCTCATTAAGTTTTTACCATATCATATCATACATCCTCTCCTAGGTTCAATTATAAACGTCATCCTCTCTCGCTTCTTAATTTGAAGTTAATTTACTTAAAAAAAATAATTCTGGACACTTAGTGAGTTAAAGAGTTTAATTATTGTTTAAATATCTGAAAACAATTATAATAATATAGAAAAACAAAGTAATGGAATAATGAGAAATGACAATTAGCACTAATGACAATTAATTAATTAGATACCTTGAATTTTTCTAATACGCTTCTGTAAAACTTGAGCACATGCTTCACAATGCATCCGAACCTTCAACACAACTGTTATCACCGCAGGAGGCTGCCACCATGCATGCACACATAATTAATTTTGAAATCAATTAAGCTAAATATAGTATTAATGAAATTCAATGTGTTAATCTAGGTTGGTAATCAACAAAGTAATTTAAAAAAAAAAAAAAAAAAACCCCTTCTATATCATGACAAGCTAAAGAGCACAAAACCCAATAAAAGAGAGAGAAAAAAAAGTAGCAAAAAGGTGGCAAAGGTGCCTCGATAACCTGTTAATATTCAATATCATTATGTTTTTTGGATTATTTGACACTAGTACTTTGTTTGAACACAGGTAGTTTATGAAAGAAAAAAAAAATAATATTAATCATTAATAATCATCAATGTTAATGTACCACAAATTCTTTAAATACATAAACAATAATATTATGGGTTAAATAATATTATTCTAATTTTAATAAAAAAAAAAGATAAAATTTGAAGTGGGTAAATTGAGATGACTGGAGAAGATTGATGCCCGTGCCCGTGACCCAAATGTTGCATTACAGTGCATCAAGGTGGGGAAGTGTGTGTGGTGGTCAAAACTCAAAACCCTAAATGGTCTCCAAACTTTTTTTCCTTGTTAAATGTGCCTCCTGCCTCTCTATACCTCACTTTTGTTTTGTTATTTTCATGTCAGCATGAAAACAGCAGCCACAAGATTCACTGTCTATGCAAAAGACCAACTACTGTGTAATAAAATATTACCACCAACTGTTCTTACTGCTTTGACCTCAAAAAAATTGGATTCCAAATTAATCAGCTTCATGATCAATGAGTCAAAAAAAAAAAATAACTGCTCCCTTAAAGTTTTATAAAATTTATCAAATAATTCATCTACTAGGTAGAAAATCTCGACGTACTTGTAATTAAGTAAATCTAAGTTAAAGCAAAGAAAGTCCAGTTGATAATTTACCTCCTCTTTCTTCTCTTCATTTTGTTCTTTATTTTCTTCAGGTTTCTCCTCAGATGGTGGTTTGGGCAATGGTGAAATTAACTCAACTTTTCTACCACTTTTCTTTTGTAGCCTCTCACGCACCTTTATGGGGTCTGCTGCTTTGCCTTTGACCACAACTTTACTTGCTTTGCTATCTGCACTTACATCCTCCACTCCTGCAGTCAACAATAACTAACATATTAACTTTTAATTTAATAAACACAAATACTACAACACCCAACACCCTTCTTTATGGTATGTGAGCACATACTTAGTTTTATTAAAAAAGAAAGGAAAAAAAAAAAAGACAAACATGTTAAAACTTGATGTGAATATTGATGCATATAAACTTAAATATAATGAAAAACAACAAAAAAGTGCAAATGGTGAAGAGAAATTGATTAATATGGACCTTCAAATCCTTTCAAGGCTCTAGCAACTTTTCTAGCACAAGCTTCACAATGCATATCAACTTTGAGCACAATCTCTGGTGGCTGTTCTTCTTCTTTCTTTACTTCTTCCTTCTTCTCTTCCTTGCTTTCTTCTTTCTTTTCCTATAATATCATACCAAGACAGACAGACAAACGAACAAAAAATGAAAACATCAACCATGTTTCAGCCAAAGGAAGCAAAAAAAGAAAGAAGAAGAAAAAACATGTTTCAAAGATCTACTAAACACACAACACTCCAAATTCAACGTCGAATGAACTACTTCTGGTAAAACTGGTTCTGATACCACGTTAATAGACGATAAGAATAGACTTACCTCACCCATCTTTGTGATGATTTTGGAAGAAGTAGTGGTAGTTAGTAGGTAGCTAGTAGTAGTACTCTTCTCTTCCTGAGGAGAAGATATACGTTAACAAACAAATATTGAACTCTTTCACTCACTCACTCACTCTTTTCTCTCTCTCTCTCTCTCTCTCTATTTGGTGGTGGAGAGTGAAGAGGTAGAACATTTAAAAGGAGAACGTGGAAATCTGTAAATCTGAGGTGGACTCGTTTAATGCTGTGAGTAGACATACGTCCTTTATCAGCATCTCTTTAATTAATTTGCCCTCATTTTTTTTCCAATGTCTTTGCAATATTGCTATCTCACACACTCACACTACTGCAATTGCAATAAAAGCATAGGGCCGACAAACTTGGTCATAAATGCCCAAATATATAATCTCATCATAAAGGTATATACGTATCCAATATACTTTTATAAGGTTATAGTCATCGAAAAGTCATCGACAAGATTTGGAAGTCTATACAGTATTGTTGTCACCTGATTTAAAAATGTTAGATATTTTCATAAAATAAAGATGGTCGACATATGTGTTTAAAAGAATTTTTGAATTAAAATTATTAGACAACGCGTGCGATTATAGTAGTACCCCATATGAAATATAAATACTAAACTTATAAATTGAAGTTTCAAATTTTGAATTATACATAATTGAAAAATTTTAACACTTCAACTCTTTGATGATTAATTATCTATATCCAAAGTTTAAGTTTAATGAAAAAAGAATACTCTTGAATCTATATACTTTATAAAGTAGCTAGTATAAGATTTCTTTATATAAAACATTGAAAATCTAAGAATAAAACTATACGATATATAGTCAAACTCAAAACCGACAATATCATATAATATATCATTTGATATATATAGTTAAAGGTATGTTTATGTCAAAAGGTTATAGTTAATTGGATTCTAATTAAAAAGGCAAATGGCACTGGCTTAAAGTGTAGTGATGTAATGATGTGATCTAGTTGTAGCAAAAAGCTCCCAAGAAGCTATAGTACTAGTGGTATATACCGTGAAGCGATCAAATGGGTTGGTTGATCATAAAAGTCCAAAAAGATGTTGATAAGGTCGGTTTTCTTTGTTTGCATGGCTATTACACTAAAGGTCTTCCCTTTCACATTAACATCTCATCTCAATATATTGGTCACTTATAGCGGTGGAGCCTTAAACACTCCCTTCAACCCGTTAAGATTTTAATCATGATATATATAAATTGTCTCACTATTACATATAAAAATATAATTAGTATGGGTAGATATTTCTCGTATTGAGAGTAAATAACTCACCATATTAGGAGAATACGGTTTTGCTATGAAACTAGATGTTCGAGACATACTAGTAAGAGTTCAATCCAAAAAAAAAAAAATTCTTAAAGTGGATATAATTACAAAAGTTAATAATATGCTAGATATCTACTCTCACAATAAAAAGATAAAACTATCCATATATGCTGGTAAATATATATGGTGGAAATTGAATCCTTACTACTAAGACGTAAAGTAGATATAGTAAGAGCTATGAGTGTACGAGAATTAAAACTTATTTTTTAAAAAAGCTAAAACTTTTAGGGTGGTGGTGGGGTTTGCAATTCTTCCTTAATTAAATATAATGATTAACTTGATCCAAACTCTACCCTGAAAATCTCCATCATCTTGAAGAAACGATTATTGAGATCTAGTGGCTGTGATTGATGATGAGAGACCACAATTTTTTGTGATAATGTCACCAGTTTATTGGGTGAATAATTCTTTTGAAAGGAGCCCACAGTTTGGGATTCCTTCCAAGTGTGAAAACCCTAATTTTCGGTAGTTTATCTGATCTGTCTGTCATCAAGTATCTTGCAAAGTTGGAAAGGCATCAGACGAGGATCCACTTTCATGTAGTACCATTCACTGAACGACACGTGGAGATGATAAGCATATTATCTCCAATGAAAATTAAAAGTGGGCATGCAATGGCCAATGAGAAACAAAAAATAATAATAATAATAAATAAATAAAAGTTTGCAAAGAAAAGTAGTGATTAGATTGATTTTCCTGTCTTCACATAAACAAGTTGTGGCTTCACCGAACCTTCAAGAATCACACAAATATATATATATATATATATATATAAAAAATTGTCTATTCAAGACTATACTATAAATCAAGTCCATGACTTTTGAAGTAAAACAATATAAGTTCACGAAAAAATCAAAACGTACAATATCTACTTACTTACGTGTACACATGTACACAATAAATTTGGTAGTATTCAAGTTTTGAAGGTATTATACAGACTTACGTTTTATATTGTATTATTCGTCACATTTTAAACATGTGGTTTCACATTTGCATTTAAAGTAGCCCCTATGCAAGCAATCATAGTGTCGACAAGTTGAAAAATTCATTTAAAACATGTCATTGTAATTATTAATATTGGAATTCATGTGTCAACCTAATTTTTTTTTTTAACTGAACTCAAGAGTGTGAATCGATTCGAATCTACCCATCATTTACTTATAATTCATTCAACGATTTAAAAAGATGAAAGTTACGAGTACGATCGAAATGGAAAGAAGAGTACTACTACTGGGGGAAAAAAGATGAAAGGAATAGGAGGAGGAGGAGGAGGAGAAAGAAGAAGATGCAATTTTTTTCTTTTTCCATGGGGATATTGAAAAGGTAATTCTGGAATTTCTAATGATATATAGAATCCTGAGAGGTAGAAGAAAAAGCTATAGCTAGCCATGACAGTCCCTACAAGGACAACATATAATTTGAATCATATACATAGTGGTCCCTTTTTTTTTCTTTTTTTTTTTTTTAGTTGAACCACATGTGTTCGGATCAAACCAGACTAATCCCGTTTCGAGACGGGTCACACTTAAGGTTCAAACCTCTCCCAACGACTGTGTTTAGTGAGAATCGAATTTGAGACTCTTCTCAAATGCTCAGCATGTATTACTAACTGAGCCACGACATGTTGGTATTTAACGATACCTTTTTCATTGTAAAGTGTGCATGGAAAAGGCCATACAATACAATACAATAAAGGTGGTAAAGGTAAAACAAAAAGATAAAAGAGAATCCTGTAGATTCAAACCTGACTACTCATGAATTTTAACTCTGAAATCAATCTAATCTTTTGTGGACTTTCAATTACACACAACCACACTAGCCAATTTGACCTTTTGATAGGGTCCTTTACTCTTTTTGGTTGCCTATTTGGTCATGACCCTTTTTTGGTTAAACAATAGAGATACGAATTGGATCCATCAACAATTTTTTCGTGTATATAGAGCCATACTACACTTCACATCAATTGAGATCATATTCCCATCACATGCATCACTCGTTAGGCGATCATTTTCTTTGATTCAATTGAGTAGCTAAATAAGTGATATAGTTGTGGGACGAAATTTACCTTATTTTTTTCATGTTTCAAAACAACTCTAAATACATAAGTTATCGTTGTTAATCCACATTTTATACCTAAGACGTTTCTAATTATAAATGTTTTATCAGAGCAAATATGACTAAATGGAAAAAGGAAAGAGAAAGAATAGCCACTGATATGGGTCAATAATGGGCTCAACTATGTTGGTTGTCGAAAAATGGTGAGGTCCATTACCAATCCATATAGTGGAGGACCAATAACTAAACAAATGGGCCTTGTAGTGATCCAAATTTGGCCCATTTTTGAAGCAATCTTGGGTATGAAGAATGATATTGTCTTCTGGGTCCTGGCATGGGCCAGGTTTCTTTTTCGAGAATTGATACTAACACTGCCGTGACCTAATAAAATTAAATACTATAAAAATAGTCCAAAATCAACTTCCACTAAGGAGTGATCATCCCACAAAATATTTTATTTATTAATAATTGTGGGATTTGAATCTCTATCACATAAGTAAAAGAAAATTATACTATTCACTTTAAACTATGAACGGATATACTAGACAACCATTTTTAGTCACCCGACTAAATGGCAAATTCTTTTAGAATTATTTGTCATATATATATATATATATATATATATATATATAAACACGTTAAGCAAATGATTGATTTTTGGTGGTTTTAACATGTTTTGACATACAACTTGACGTGATATATTTTTGTATGGAATCAAGATTAGTTTTATTCTTTGGATAAATAGAAAGACCAAACACTACTAAACACGCAACAAATTCAGCGAATAATAATCGATCTTGACCTCTTACCAACCACTCATTGCCGACACTTACAAACAATTTATTTACCTTGGTTTTTAATTATTCCCTGGCCTAACCCACGAACCACCCTATTTACAATTACATTAATCGATTGTCATGACAATATACATATATCAATTTTCGTATTTCAGAATACAGCTAACCAAATATGGTAAGTAATTGATTATGATAAATTGAATCGAATTTTACCGATTTATCTTTTATAGTACCTCAACGTGATATGAACACAAAAGAGATTAAAAAAACCGTTCTTTTTTTTATAAGGGCTAAAATCTACATATATCCACTTTGTAATTTTATGTTATACACTTATTTTTCGATGAATTACACAAACCTAACAATTAACATGGGAAATCTTAAACTTTAAATATATTATCACTTAGTTTATACATATATAATATGTTTCAAGTGTATAATTTTATATACTTTTTTTTAAAATCGAAGAAAGTATACGAAATTTGCACTGTAGTAGCCAAAATATGTCAGGCCTAAAGTATATCTCAAGTACCAGGTCCAAAGCCAAAAGTAGGAAGGCATTCATGTAGTACGACATGAGACATCCATGAAGTACGACATGAGACAGCTATGAAGTACGACATAAGACGTCCATATAGTACGACATGAGACATCCATATAGTACGAACATATCCTCGGCATAAGGCGTCCACGTAGTGCGACATACATGTTAGACCTCCGTGTAGTACGACATACGTCCCATGCCCCATACATCTAAGTAGCATCAAGGGAGATAACTTATTATCCTTGCTTGGATAAGCCCCTATGTAACACAACACACTTACCTCAGGTCGACATCATTTCAGCACGTCATACGACACGCAAACATGATCGTTCAAAATCGACAAACCTACATGTCGTACGACATGGAATTTCTTTTTCCAAAGGAGACCAAATCATGATCTACTTTAAAACAGGTCCTACAAAACCATAATGACGCTTGATGGCGGCCAGATCAAAAGAAGCATCCACATGCTTTCTTAATGGAAAACAGCAAGGAGATAATGATAAAATCCCTCAAAAGGTAGGGGCATCATTCCCATATAAAATAAAGGTAATCCCTCATAGAAAAGGGGACCGAAAAACTGAGATCCGAAAGCTACTAATACTAAAACCACACCCTCCGGCCATGGTTCATCTTCTCCGATCACCCTCCGGCCTTACATCTCCTCTGATCAAGAAAACCCCAATCGCTAAGATAACAGGAAGTATTACTCACTCATCTTCATTTACGAGCATTACACATTTATTAGGACTTGCTAACTTTACTATCGGAATGACTTTGGCCGGCCCCACCCCGGTGTCCCGAAAGTCTCGCGGGTCACGTGCGTTTTGTCTTTGCAGATTGTAGTACCCCGTGTCCCCGAGCGATTTTTGAGGACTACATGCACCTAATAGTTATTATTATTATTATTATATATATATATATATATATATATATATATATTGGAATATAATTATTCTTCCCTTCAGTTTGGAATATTCTCTATCTTTTACCCTCTAACTTTATTTTTTCTCTCTTTTATCCCATTTAATTTATAAAAATACTCAAAATCCCCTATTTTGTTAAATTTATGTTTGGCTTTTAAGTTTGACTATTAAATATTGAATGGTAAAAAGGTAATTGTAACATAATATATATCCAAAATATTTTTAAATTAAATAAAATTTCATTTAAGATAAAAATAAAAAATATTTTTCTCTCTACTCTCTCATCTACTCTTCATCTTCTTGTTCTCTTCTCTCTCTTTCTTTTCCTCACCATATTTCTTTTTTATTATTTGTGGTATGATATATAATATATATATATATATATTTTATTTGTTCATATTTATTTAAATTTTTTTGGTTGAAGAATTTGTGGAGACTAATTTCCACCGTCCATCTTTTGAAGATGGACGATTGGATTTCCATTAGATTTAGAAATATTTTTTAAAATTTTTTTATTTTAGTTTTATTTAATTTTTATTATGTGTTTTTAATTTTTTATAAATTTTTTTATTCAATTATTTTTATATATTTTTAATTTTTTATATATGAAATATTTAAGTATTATTTTATTTAAAAATTTAAGGATAAAATAGCTTTTTTAATAAAAAATTAATAAATCATAATAGAATGGATAAGAAAGAGAAAAATAAAATTAAAAGGTAAAAAATAAAAAATATCTCAAATAAGAAGGGAGGGAGTGGTTATTTCCCTATATTTTTTTGTGACTAAGCCTAACCTAGCCGATGGCTTTGAATTTTGATATTGTAGTACGTGATTAGGAGATTGCTTCATCTTTCAAAAGATTCCACTTAGGGACCCCACCACCGATTGATGGATTAATGACAAATTGAACATGATTAGATGATGTAAATTGCAATTACACGTCTAGAGATGGTAAAATAATTATTGGATTAATGACTTAAAATTCATTTTTGAGTGTTAAGATCTGATCCCACAAGTCACACCGACAGTGTTTCTTATGATTTAATGTCCTTGGGACACGTGTAGGGTACATGGCGCATGATTGCTTTTGAAGCAACTAGGTACTTTGAAAAGTTGAAAGATGCAACAACCAGTCGAAGCCAGCACATGCAATTCGCATGTGAAGTTGTGAACATGGAATTAGAACGAAGAGTCAGCAATCATCAATCATTAAAAGCTAGACGACAATCTTGATGATGATCATAATCCCCATCAACTTAAACACCAGTCATCACGTGTCAACTTCTCATTGGTCAATATACACGGGACTCTTAACAGACAACCACGTTAGTATCTCTCTCTATCTCTATATATATCTCTCTCTCTACCTCTCTTCTGCCATCACATTTGATAAATTTCTTGTAAAATCAGTTCTCTGTCTAGCTCTTTGAGGTTTCTAGATCTGAACTGATCTCTCACAGACACAGCTATGGAAGAAAAGGTTTGAGAATCTCAACTTTCTTCTTATTTTTTTTTTTCCTCATCACTTGCACTTTTAATTTCCTTTAATTTTCAACTGTCCTTAATTGAAGATTCCATGCTTTTACAGAAAAAGGTTACGTTCATGTTGTTGAAGGTTGACCTTCAGTGCTCCAAGTGCTACAAAAAAGTGAAGAAAGTCCTTTGTCAATTCCCTCGTATGTCTCTCTCTCTCTCTCTCTCTTTTTTTCTATATTTTTTGAGGTGAAAAATTCTCGAGTGCGGATATCCTGATCGTGATGATCTATCATGAGGGCTTGAGTGTTAAGATACAGGCGTCTGTACTAGATAATGATGGATGATTGTGGTTTTGAAATATATATTATGGAGTGAATTAAGATGTGTTTTTTGGTTTGTTGAATTTTTTGTGAACAAGAGAAATACAAGACCAGGTGTACGACGAGAAGAACAACACGGTGATGATCAAAGTGGTGTGTTGCAGTCCGGAAAAGATTAGAGACAAGATATGTTGCAAAGGTAGAGGATCGATCAAGAGTATAGAGATTCTCAAACCACCTGAGAAGAAGCCTGATCAGAAGCCGAAAGAGCCCGAGAAGAAACCTGCAGATAAGCCTAAAGAGCCCGAGAAGAAACCTGCAGATAAGCCTAAAGAGCCCGAGAAGAAACCTGCAGATAAGCCTAAAGAGCCCGAGAAGAAACCTGCAGATAAACCTAAAGAGCCCGAGAAAAAACCTGAGAAACCCAAAGAGTCTGAGAAGCCTAAAGAGAAGCCAGCAAATCCTCCCAAACCAGACAAACCTAAGGTCACCTTTGAACAACCACCACCGCCAAATGCTCCTGCAAATCCTCCCAAACCAGACAAACCTAATGTCACCTTTGAACAACCACCACCGCCCAAGGCTCCTCAACAACCACAACTACTAATGGGATACCCACCGTGTTACCCGCCAGTACCGGGTAGATCTTGTTGCAGTGATTGTTACGAGGGGCGTAGCGGGGGATCATGTTACGACAATCAATGTTATGGACAACCCATCAGATACTACGATGGTTATTCTGGAAGGCCAGTGTACGACAGTTGGGGTGGTGGTGGATATAGAGGCTACAGTGAAAGTCATTGCAGTGAGTACTTCTGTGAGGAGAATGCTCAAGCTTGTACAATCATGTAAATGGTGCATGGTCATCATCGTCATCGTCATCATCTTCTAGTTGCCTCCTTTGTTGAAAGTTTTTTATTTATAATGTTTTTTATTATAAATATAGAGGCTTTATAGTACACGAAATGTGGAAATAATAATAATAATAATTAATTATTATTAAGTGTTACATCAAAGTTTTCAATTTTATTAAAAAGTTCCTTTAAATTTATTAATCATTTGCCTTTTTCCTTGGTGCATTTCACTTTCTGATCATTGTCTTTTTTATTTTATATTTTGGATTTACATTTTCTTTTTTTAAAATTTAGTACTTTATAAATTACAGAATTAGTGGAATCAATAAATATTAAATCATACAAGATTACTTAAAGTAATCTTGAATTTAAGTAATCTTGAATACCAAGTATGATGTTGTCTTTGGGGCTCTAGTATAGGTCATTTTTTTTTTTTTTTTTAGAACTGACTAAAATTATGGAGATTTAATGAAATTAACTACAATAATAAACAAATTGTGGCGGACCTTTAAGACTTACACACACACACACACACACATATATATATATATATATATATATATATATATATATATATATATATATCCATCAACAATTTTTTTTGTGATGTATACAAATTGCCTATACTGCACTTCACATCAATTGAGATGATATTTTCGTTACTTACATCTCTCGTTAGGCAATTATTTTTTTCCAATCAATTGAGTAGCTAGGTAAGTGATATAGTTATGCGACAAAATTTATCTTATTTTTTTTAACGTATATTTTTCGTTGTCAATCCATATTTTATACCTGAGAGGTTTCTAATTAGAAATGTTTTATCATATAAATGTAACTAATGGAAAAAGGAAAGAGAAAGAATAGGCACTTATATGGGTCAATAAATGGGCTCAACTATGTTGGTTGTAGAAAAATGGTGCGGTCCATTACCAATCCATATAGTAGAGGACCAATAACTAAAAAAATGGGCCTCGTAGTGATCCAAGTTTGGCCCATTTTTGAAGCAATTCTTCTGGGTTCCGGCATGCCAGAACTGATACCAAGATTATCAATACCTAATGAAATTAATTATTATAAACGTGATCCGCCACATATTATTTTATTTATTAGCAATGGTGTAAATTGAATTTCTATCACACAAGTGAAAATAAACTGTACTATTCACTTTGAACTATAAAACGAATATACTGGGCAGCCATTTTTAGTCACCAGACTAAATGGCAAATTCTTTGGTATGTACTGGTTATTACTCTTCTTACCTATGTTGATAATTCAGAGTAAGCTGTGTTTAAGGTTAATTGAGGAACCTTTGGCCTCCAACAATACAGAGTATTGAAGACAATTTCATTCTCTATTTTATTCCAAATTAGACTTGGCTAATATAGCCTCTGTCTTCCACAACGACAGCAACAAATTCGAAAAAAAAATTACAAATTGCCTCCAACAAAATAGGAGATATTAACCACTCATCCTGAAATACAAGTTCAACTAAAACAAGACTTATTCAACTAATTATGAAATAACAAACCAATATAATAAAAGCACATAACATTCTTTTAGAATTATTTGTACTATATATATATATATTCATGGGCGTAGCTAGCCATGGGCTTGGGTGTGCTACAGCCCATCCAAGATTTTAGGGGAAAAAAATTATATAATCTTAATAATAATTTTATGATGACTTTTTTTCTCCGCAAGCTTACTTAATATATATTATTTAAATTATTTAATTACAAGTAATTATTTAGTAGTAAATGATTATAAATTCTCATAGTTATAACATAAATATTAGTGCACATCCTTTATACCTCAATTGTAAAGATGCAAGTTCCAGCATGTACATTTACTAATATATTGGGTAGTTTTCTCCCTCGTAAATATATATATATTCTATTATGGGAGTATAAATATTATAATTGTACCTTAAAAAAAAATTCAATATGAAATTTATGAATTCTACCAAAATATCACTTAAAAAAAATTCATAAAACTCTAATAAACTCTAAATTAAATACATCTATTTAAAAAAAAAATAATTTTGATAAAAATTCTTTAAAAATAAATATTAATTTAGCCTAGACAAAAAAAAATATTCTGGCTACACTCCTATATATATATATAATTTCAAGCAAATGATTGATTTTATTGGTTTTAACATGTTTTGCAATTCAACTTGATGTGATATATTTTTGTATAGAATCAAGATTAGTTTTATTCTTTGGATGAATAGAAAGACCAAACACTACTAAACGAGCAACAAATTCAGCAATAATAATCCACCTTGGACCAACCACCAATTGCCGACACTTACAAACAATTTATTTACCTAATTTGTAGGTCTTTAATTATTTACTGGACTAACCCATGAACCACCATATTTTCAATTACATTAATACATTGTAATTACAATATATACATCAATTTTTGTGTTTCAGAATACGAGTAACTAAATATGTTAGCTAATTGATTACAATAATTAGATTAAATTAAATTTTACAATTTTATCTTCTGTAATAGCTCGACGTAACATGAACATAAAATGGGTTCAAAAAATTATTCTCTTTTTATAAGGGCTAAAATCTACATATATTTTCTTTCTAATTCTATATGATAAATGTTTTTTTTGATAAATTACACAAACCTAATAATTAACATGGAAAATCTTAAATTTTAAATATATTATCACTTAGTTTATACATATATAATATGTTTCAAATGCGGAATTTTACACATTTTTTTATATAAAAAAAAGTACATAAAATCCGCAAATAATAATAATTATATATATATATATATATATATATATATTTAGTGTAACCTTTCTGATTTAACCAAATCTAGTTGATGGCTTTGATATTTCTGGTATGTTAGGCCCACCACTAGATTAGGAGATTGCTTAATCTTTCGAAAGCCTCACGCCACCACCATTTGATGGATTAATGACAAATTGGACATGATTAGATGATGTAAATTTGCAATTACACGTGTAAAGATGATAAAATAATTATTGGATTAATGACTAAATTCATTTTTGAGTTCTGATCTGATCTCGTACCGACAATGTTTCCTCTGATTTTAATGTCCTTGGGACACGTGTAGGGTACATGGCCCATGACTGCTTTTGAAGAGACTAGGTACTTTGAAAGGTCAGAGGTGCGACAACCATTCAAAGCCAGCACATGCAATTTGCATGTGAAGTTATGAACATGGAAAAAATATCGAAGAGTCGGCAATCGTCAATCACAAAGCTAAACGACAATCTTGATGATGATCATAATCACCATCAATTTCAAACAATAGTCATCACGTGTCAACTTCTCATCGGTCAACATGTACGGGACTCACCACGTTAAATTGTGTGTAGAGTCGGGAGCGGTGGGCATGTCTTCTTGAGCCTTAGCAATTTGGCTTAATTTACAAGACTCTGCTTGTTAATCTCTCTTCTGTCATCTCATTTGATAAATTTCTTATAAAAGCAGTTCTCTGTCTCGCATTTTGAGGTTTCTGGATCTGAGCTGATCTCTCACAGACACAGCTATGGCAGAAAAGGTTTGAGAATCTCAACTTTCTTCTTATATATTTTTTTTCTGATCATCACTTGCACTTTTAATTTCCTTTAATTGTCAACTGTTCTTAATTGAAGATTCCATGCTTTTACAGGAAAAGGTTACATTAATGTTGTTGAAGGTTGACCTTCAGTGCTCCAAGTGCTACAAAAAAGTGAAGAAAGTCCTTCGTCAATTCCCTCGTATGTCTCTCTATTTTTTTTTTTCTTTCTATATTTGCAGGTAACAAATTCTCGGGTGCGGATATTCTGATTTTAATGATCTATCAGGACTTGAGAATTCGAGTCCAGGTGAGTGTTAAAATACAGACGTCCTACTAGAGAATGATGGATAATTGTGGTTTTGAATTATATATTATTGAGTGAATTAAGATGTGTTTTTTGGTGTGTTGAATTTTTTGTGAACAAGAGAAATACAAGACCAGATGTACGACGAGAAGAACAACACGGTGATGATCAAAGTGGTGTGTTGCAGTCCGGAGAAGATTAGAGACAAGATATGTTATAAAGGTAAAGGATCGATCAAAAGTATAGAGATTCTCAAACCACCTGAGAAGAAGCCCGAGAATAAACCTGCAGATAAACCTAAAGATCAGAAGCCAGCAAATCCTCCCAAGGCTTCTGAACAAACACCACTGCCCAAGGCTCCTGAACAACAACTACCAATGGGATACCCACCATGTTACCCGCTAGTACCGGGTAGAACTTATTGCAGTGATTGTTACGAGTGGCATAGTGGGGGACTATGTTACGACGATCAATATTATGGACAACCAGTCAGATACTACGATGGTTATTATGGAAGGCCAGTGTACGACAGTTGGGGTGGCGGTGGTGGTTATGGATGTAGAGGCTACAGTGGAAGTCGTTGCAGTGAGTATTTCCGTGAGGAGAATTCTCAAGTTTGTACAATCATGTAAATGGTATATGGTCGTCATTTTCATGTCGTCATCGCCATCATCGTCATCTTCTTTTAGTTGTTTCCTTTGTTGAAAGTTTTTTATTTTTATTTTTTTAGGGGGAATTGTAATAACTTTGTGTAAATATAAGTATAATTGTACAAAAATATAAAAATATATGATAATAACAATAACTTCCCTTTGATCAGTTGATCGATCGTTGTGTACTGTTTAAATTTATTGAATTTGGTATATTGTCTGTTTTAGTTTGACAATTCTAAAAAAAAAAACTTAAAAAAAAAATGGACTAGATGAGATATGGTCTATTAGATGGGATAAAAATATCTTCATCCAATAGAGTAGATCATTTGGTTCATTGCTAAAAATAAATAAATTTAAATCCAGTTTTTCTTCTTTTTTTCTTTCAATTCTTTATTCATCATTAATCCAACCATCATTCAAATATTATCAATCCAATTTTTTTTCCAGATTTTTTTCCCTCCTTTTTCTTCTTCTTTTTCTTTTTTCATATATTTTTTTTTTCAATTTTTTTTATTCATCATCAAACCAACAACTATCCAAATACCATCAACCCAATTTTTTTATTTCAAGATTCTTCTTTTTCTTCTACTTCTGTAGACCACGAAATGAGGTGGGAAGATAATCGGGACATTACAATCTGCAAAACAAGAGTCGACCGGTCGATCGGAGAACTTAGACACCGGGGCGTTGCCGGCCAAAGATACTCCGACGATCAAGTTAGTAAGATGATTGAAAAAGGAAAAAATAAGGAAGAACAAGGAATAAGATAACTTCGTGATTATTGATTATGAACGACGGAGGTTGAACGGATACGACGGAGTTGGCCGTGGAAGGTGTTGGCCGGTTGTCGGAAATCGTTTATGTAACGCCCCTAATTTTTTATAATTATAAAAAATATTATTATTAAGCATGCAACAGTCAAGTATGTGATTTAAATTGGTGGAAAGTATATATATTCGATATATATGTATTTTAACCGATTTAACTCCTATTAAAAATATTTTTTTCATGGTGCATTTGAATAATAATGGGTCCAACTGAATATTGGTGAAGGCAATTTAGTAATTGGATAAGTGTGTAATATTTTTAGAATAATTATCGAGATGGAATGTAATTAATAGTAAATTTGTGTCATTGTAAAATTTTAAGAAATGCAAGGGAGTAATTTACAATTAAGAAGATATATAATATATATATGGATAATTTATATTGTCCCCTCACGTTTGACATATTAGACGTTTTTCCCTTGCATTTTTAGACATTTTTCCCTTACTATTATCAAACCATTTAATAAGTTAGTTAATCCTTAAATTTTAAGGGTAAATTGGTAAATGAATAAATGAATTGAGATAAAAAAATCTTTATTAAAATAGTTAAAAAATAAAACAATAAAATTTTTTATTATAATATTAAAATAATAAAAAAAAACCACTTTCCACTATTGATTTTACTTTCTCTTCCCTCCATATTTTCTCTTCATTATTTATTTCACTTTCTCTCCCCTCCATCTTCTCTCTTCGTCTCACTCCCCCTTTTTTTTTTTTTAATTTTCTTCATTCCTTTCTCTCTATAATTTCAATCTCTCTATCTCTAAATTATGAAAACTCTTTTCTCTCTCTAATGGAAGGGAAAAATACAGATTGGATGGTGGGATAGTGGTGAGTTTGTTTGGACGTGGTTTTGGTGGGTGTTTGGCTTTGAGAGTTGATTAAAAAAAAATTGAAAAAGTGAAAAAAAAAAAAAACATATTCAGTTTTGGTGGGTAGTTTTTGGGTGTTTAAATTTGAATTATGTTTGAGTTGTTGATAAGAAAATAAATTTTTAAAAAAATATATTGTGTTTGAGTTGATGGTGGAGGAAAAGAGAGAATATTTTATTTATACGGTGATAATGATAATAGAGAGGAGATTATTAGATTTTTATAGTTTAACTTTAAATATTTATTAAATAAGTTTTAATATAATTTTTTTAGTTATTTATTTATTTAACTCACCTTTTAATTTTTATTTAAACATTTTTAGGGGTACATGTGTATTTTTCTTTCTTTCAATTAATAATAGAAGGGTATTTTGGTCTTTATGCAACTTTTTATAAGAAGAAGAAGAAGGGAAGAGGAAAAAGAAAAGAAAAGTGTGGGGGAATTTTCCAGGTTCGGTGTACACTCGTTTTCGAATTTTCAGTTTTCCAGAATATTTCGGATTGATTGAATTTTATTAGTGTTGAGTTTTCTCACACGTAGATAACAGAGGTTTCAAGGGAGACAAAGACAGAGAAGAGTAGAGACTGTAACAGCAGAGTCCAGAATCACATCATTCCTATATATTTGGTAGTTCTTTTGTAATAAGTATATATATATATATATATATATATATATATATATATATATTTTAATACAACATGCATATACAGAAAATGTTTGTATATATTTAAAGAACTTCCGCTGTGTAGATATTTTATTATATATTTATGTTATTTGAATAATTATGAAATATATTGTGATAAATTGATTTGGCAAGTCGCACTAAATTTGGAAGGGTGCGTAAAAGTGCTTTGAGAATTTAGAAGTGTTGATTTTTATGAATTTTAATTGTAAACAGGTTTTGGAAAGTCAGAAAAATAGAGATAACTCTGGCGAAATTTTCAGAAATGTTATTGGGTCATTATTAAAATTTACGTTTTAATTTCAAAAGTATAGTTTTAAAATTAATTTTAAAAGTTTCAGAAATTGATTTGGACCATTTTCAAATGTTTTTAATATAGTTTTAAATTATGATTATATAAAAAGTAAAACAGAGATTTCGGTATATGGTAGTGCTCTCTGATTCGGTCTGAGTGGATTGGGTCAGGAGGTGTTACAGTTTATGGGTGGAGATCCTAAGTGATTGCTTAACGGAGTAAAGTATGCAAGTAAAATTGAGTGCTTGAGAGAAGTAAATTTCATGAACCCTCACTCTAAATGAGAGTTGGTTTATATAGGGGGTCACCTACCCGTTAGTGGGTGGATCCCTCTATCCCTATTTTTGGTGCTGATCAAGGGGGGATACGATTCCCTTTCTTGACCAACCAAATTTAGCAATAATAATCCATCTAGGACCAACCACCAATTGCCAAAACTTACAAATAATTTCTTTACCTAATTTGTAGGTCTTTAATTATTCACAGGCCTAACCCATGAACCACCTTATTTACAATTACATTAATAGATTGTAATTATAATATATACATCAATTTTTGTGTTTTAGAATACGAGTAACAAAATATGTTAATTAATTGATTACGATAATTAAATTGAATTAAATTTTATAGTTTTATCTTCCGTAGTAGCTCGATGTGACATGAACACAAAAGAAATTCAAAATACCGTTATCTTTTTATAAGAGCTAAAATCTACATATATTCACTTTGTAATCCCATGTGATAAATTTTTTTGGATGAATTACATAAACCTAACGATTAATATGGGAAATCTTAAACTTTAAATATATTATCACTCAGTTTATACATATATAATATGTTTACATATTTTTTTATATCAAAAAACGTACATAATATTATATATATATATATATATATATATATATATATATATATATAGTGTGACCTTTCTAATTTAACCTAACGGTGTTGATGGCTTTGATGTTATGAAGCACGTTTTTGGTATGTTAGGCCCACCAGATTAGGAGATTGCTTAATCTTTCGAAAGCCTCCCCTTAGGGACCCCCCCATTTTTGAAGAAACTAGGTACTTTGAAAAGTAAGAGGTGCGACAGCCAATTAAAGCCAGCACATGCAATTTGCACGTGAAGTTGTGAACATGGAAAAAGATCAACATGTACGGGACTCTTAACAGACAACCACGTTCATCATACACGTGTATAGTATTTTTTTTTTATATCGAAAAAAGTATTTTTTTTGTGACTAAACCTAACCTAGTTTTTGTTTTTTTGAAAATACTAAACCTAACCTAGTTAAGAGGTTTTGAAATTGGAGTACGTTTCTGGGATGTTAAGCCCACAAAAGGATTAGGAGATTGCTTAATCCTAATCCTTAATGACAAATTGATGGATTAATGACAAATTGAACATGATTAGATGATGTAAATTGCAATTACACGTCTAGAGATGGTAAAATAATTTATGGTTTTAGTGTCCTTGGGACACGTGTAGGGTACATTGCTTTTGAAGAAACTTGGTGCTTTGAAAGGTAGAGGTGCGACAACCGTTCAAAGCCAGCACATGCAATTTGCATGTGAAGTTGTGAACATGTCAGCAATCATCAATCATATAGCTAAACGACAATCTTGATGCATCAAATTTCAACACCAGTCAACACGTGTCAACTTCTCGTTGATCAACATGTACGGGACTCTTAACAGACAATTAAATTATGTGTAGAGGCGGGACAGGAGGGCATGCCTTCTTAAGCCTTAGCAATTTGGCTTAATTTGCATGACTCTGCTTGTTAATTGATGTATCTCCCTCCTCTCTGTGTGTATCTCTCTCTACCTCTCTTCTGTCATCTCATTTGATAAATTTCTTATAAAAGCAGTTCTCTGTCTCGCTTTTTGAGGTTTCTGGATCTGAGCTGATCTCTCACAGACACAGCTATGGGAGAAAAGGTTTGAGAATCTCAACTTTCTTCTTATATTTTTTTTTTTCTGATCATCACTTGCACTTTTAATTTCCTTTAATTTTCAACTGTCCGTAATTGAAGATTCCATGCTTTTGCAGAAAAAGGTTACATTAATGTTGTTGAAGGTTGACCTTCAGTGCTGCAAGTGCTACAAAAAAGTGAAGAAAGTCCTCTGTAAATTCCCACGTATGTCTCTCTATTTCTTTTTTTCTTTCTATATTTTCAGGTAAAAAATTCTCGGATGCGAATATTATGATTTTAATAATCTATTAAGACTTGAGAATTTGAGTCCAAATGAGTTTTAAAATATAGAAGTCCGTACTAGAGAATGATGGATAATTGAGGTTTTGAAATATATATTATGGAGTGAATTAAGATGTGTTTTTTGGTGTGTTGAATTTTTTGTGAACAAGAGAAATACAAGACCAGATGTACGACGAGAAGAACAACACGGTGATGATCAAAGTGGTGTGTTGCAGTCCGGAGAAGATTAGAGACAAGATATGTTATAAAGGTAAAGGATCGATCAAGAGTATAGAGATTCTCAAACCACCTGAGGAGAAGACTGATCAGAAGAAGAAACCGCCCGAGAAGAAACGCGAGACAGATAATCCTAAAGATCAGAAGGCAGTAAATCCTAAAGATCAGAAGGCAGTAAATCCTCCCAAATCAAGCTCAACATCGTCCAAGCCTCCTCAACGAACACCACAGGCCAACCCTCCACTTAAGGTCACCTTTGAACAACCACCACCGACCAAGGCTTCAGAACAACCACAACTACCAATGGGATATCCACCGTGTTACCCGCCATTAATACCGGGTAGAACTTGTTGTAGTGATTTTTACGAGGGGCGTAGTGGGGGACCGTGTTATGACAATCAATGTTATGGACAGTCAGTCAGATACTACGATGGTTATTGTGGAAGGCCAGTGTACGACAGTTGGGGTGGCGGTGGTGGTGGATATAGAGGCTATAGTGGAAGTCTTTGCAATGGTTATTTTCGTGAGGAGAATTCTCAAAGTTGTACAATCATGTAAATGGTGCATGGTTGTCATTTTCATGTATCATCGTCATCGTTATCGTCTTTTTCTAGTTGTCTTCTTTGTTCAAAGTTTTTTATTTTTATTTTTTTAGGAAATTGCAATAACTTTCCGTATAATAACAATAACTTTCCTTTGATCAGTTCTGTTATTTACTATTTAAATTTCAAGGAAATAATACATTATCTATTTTATCCTTGTCTTTGACAATTCTAGAAAAAAAAAAAACCTTAAAAAAAATGGACCAATGAAATCTGGTCCATTAAATAAGACCAGATTATTTAGCCCATTGCCAAAAAAAATAAAAATTTAAACCCTTTTTTTTTTCAATTCTTTATGATTATTCATCATCAACCCAACCACTACCCAAATATTATCAATCTAAATTTTTTTTCCCCCTTCTTCTTTTTTCATATTTTTTTTTCCAATTTTTTTATTTATTATCAAATCAACCACCATCCAAATATCATCAATCCAATTTTTTTATTTCCAGATTCTTCTCCTCCTCATCCTCCTTTTTACTCTCCTCCTTCTCCTCCTCCTCCTTCTTCTGCTCCTCCTCCTTCTCTCCTCCTTCTCCTCCTCCTCCTTCTCCTCCTTCTCTTTCTTCTCCTTCTTCTCCTTTTTCTCCTTCTCTTCTTTCTTCTTCTTCAATTTTTTTACAGTTACATTAACCCATTAACCACCATATTTACAATTACATTAATCGATTGTAATTACAATATATGCATTTAATTTTTGTGTTTCAGAATACGTCTCACCAAACGTGTTAACTAATTAATTACGATAAATTGGATTCAATTTTACAGTTTTATCTTCTCTAGTAGCTCGACGTGACATGAACGTTGAAGGGATTCAAAAAACAATTTTCCATTTATATTGTATTATTCTGTCACATTATAAATATATGGTTTCACATTTGCATTTAAAGTAGCCCTGGCCCTTTGCAAGCAATCATAGTGTCGACAAGCTGAAAAATTCATTTAAAACATGTCATTGTAATTATTAATATTGGAATTCAGGTGTCAACCTAAAATTTTGGACTGAACTCAAGAGCGTGAATAGATTCGAATCTGCCCATCATTTACTTATAATTCATTCAACGGTTTAAAAAGATAAAAATTACGAGTATGATCGAAATAGAAAGAAGAGTACTACTACATGATATATAGAATCCTGAAAGGTAGAAGAAAAAGTTATAGCTAGCCATGACAGTTGCTACAAGGATAACATATAATTTGAATCATATACACAGTGGTTCCTTTTGAACCATGAGTATCCAGTTTAAACCCGACTAATCCCGTTTCAAGGTAGGTCATACTTAAGACTCAAGCCTCTCCCAACGGGTGTGTTTAGTAGGGATTGAACTTGAGACTTTTCTCACAAGTTCAGTGTTGGCTCCATTTCTTGATAAAAAATAGGCCTCCATCTTTACTCATCTTTACCTACTTTTATTCCATTCTCAGGTAATTATCGGTTGTTTTTTATGTTTTATTCTAGTGTATAGGTAAAAAGAATTTATGCTTAATTGAAGAGCTTTGGTGGATTAAATCGAAGATTTGAAGAATTATTAGTGCACAACTGTCATGTTTCGGAGGCTGTCATAAATTTCATAGAATGAACTGAGTTGCGAGCCTTATATTTATGGAAAGGTCTAGATGTCTACTTTTCGAAAAATTTTACGTATTGTGATTTCGAGTTTTCTAGAGGAAGTTATGCTCATTCTCGCATTAGTACGCAGACTCGCGACTTGGGCGCGACTTGGCCAAGTCGCAAGAGCCAAATTTCAGCACCAAGGCCGAGACTCATGCGACTTAGACTCACGACTTGGCCTGCGACTTGGCCAAGTTGCGAGCGGAACTTAAGTGCCCTAAACTTGTTTACTATAAAAAGAAAAATGAGAGAAAGTAAGAAGGCGTTCGGCTAGGACTTAGAAAACCCGACCAAGAGAAGAACAAGAGAGAAAATGAGAGGCAAAGTGAGAGAAGAAGATCATCTTGGAGACAAAAAGGTGCGGATTCGATCCTTGACTCATCTTCTCAACATCAAGCTTGGATTTTGGATAAAAGGAAAGCTAGAAGAAATCATAATTGGAAAAGAACGAGAGTTCATACGTTCCAAGAGTTTTTCTATTCATACGTTCCAAGAGTTTTTCTATCCCTTTCTTACTTCGAATGCCATTCTTGTATCTCTCTTTTGTCATTGTTAAACATGTTTAGTTGTAATTTCTTGATTATGACTTAAACTTGTAAGTTAGGGTTTTGATGAATCATTTTCCTTGATAGTTGAATGGATTGATAGTTTGATTTATTGTGATTGATTATTATTTTGTTGAGTGATATTATTGTTCTTAATGCTTCTGAATGTAATGGTCTGCATTTAGTTGATTTTATGGTTGTGTGTTATGTACTGAGAGGAGACGCCCACAACGTACTCGATGTAATGTCCACCATAAGTAGAATTATATATAGATATGCTAATTTACTTGTATGATCATATATGGTGTTTATTGTGATTAATGTATTTTTATGCATTCGGATATCCATCGAAAGATATAATATTAGTGTATGTGGTAATAAGTCTGATTTGTCTCGAGATAGAACTTTTGATAATTTAGATAAACACGATCATCAACATTGATAATTAAATTGCAATAATATGCTCTCATGAAACTCAATTGGATGGATTAGGTAAAATCTAATACCCTAGCTAATCTCTCATATTGGTTGGTAGCATTGTTTTTATGTTTATATATTTTTATCTTTTATTTTATTTTTACAATCGTTCCGATTGTCCACATAGATATAGGCTTAGTTAATTTTAGTATTCAATACCTAAATATCCCTATGGAGACGATAAACTTACTCATTCTGTATTACTTGAGCCGACCGCGTATGCTTGGACTCTAACTTTTTGAAAATGTATCATTTTGGTCCCTCTGTTAGTCAACTATTAGCCAAACTTAATTATTCTAAGGGTATTTTTGTCTTTTAACCTACCTCTAATTAAAAAATTAATAAAAAATAATAAATGAAAATCTCCACCGTCATTGATGGACGATGGAGATTATATCAAATTTTTTTAAAAAAATTAACATTGTAAAACTTAATTTTTTTCAATTTAAATTTTTTTTACTATTTAAAAAAAGATATTTTTAGTGAAGATTGGATTTCCACCAAGAATAAAAAAAAAAAAAAAAAAAGAGTTAGAGCTGGGTTGGATTCGAACTCAGATTTCTAGATTCGTCCTCGAACCCAGAATTGGGTTCGAGGACAAACCAAAAAATCTGGGTTCGTCTTCGAACCCAGAAACCTGGGTTCGATTGGAACCTAGCTTTTTTTTTTTTTTTTTTTTTCTGTTCATCTTCAAGTTCAAGGTTTTTTTTTTTTTTTTTCTTGATTGGATCTCCACCGTCCATCAACAACACCGTCCATCATTGTTGATGGACGGTGGAGATCCAATCTGGATCTCCACCAAGAACATCAATTTTTTTTAAAAAAATTTTAATATAATCTCCACCGTCCACCAAAATTGATGGACGGTGGAGATTCATTTGAAAATATTTTTTTTTACGACTTTTAAATATTTTTAAAAAATTCATCTTAAATGACCAAACTATTCTTCTAATTATTAATATTTTTTAAAAAAAATTAAGGTTAAAATTGTAACTTTAACTTATTTAAATAGAGTCAAGGGCAAGACTATCTTTATACCAATTCTGTTAAGTTTGACTAGCAAAAATTTGGTCAGAATGATCAAAATGATATATTTTCAAAAAGTTAGGGTCCAAGTATACTAATAAACGAAACTGTTTTAAAAAATTGATAATTCTCCAAAAGTTAGGTACCCAAATAAAAATCACCCAAAAAAAAAAAAATTAAAGATACCGTTGACAACAAAGGATAATGAAAGTGGTAACAAGACAGAATTATTCTAAACTATTCTATTCTATCTACAACTACTAGTACTAGTACAACTTCTTGTTTTATGCAACCAATTGCACAGAAACATAGAGCCAAAAATTATTAATGACTCTGAGATTGTTTATAAATCCAATTTTTACTAGTACAACTTCAACTATATCCTATAAAACTAACACCAATTTTTGTTTATAAATCTGAGATTAGATGTATGAATCTTTTACAAAGCCAATTTGACCTTTTGATACTCTTTTTGGTTGCCTATTTGGTCATGGCCCTTTTTTGGGTAAACAATAGAGATATGAATTGGATCCATTAACAATTTTTTTTGTGTATATAGAGCTATACTACACTTCACATCAATTGAGATGATATTTCCGTCACATGCATCGCTCGTTAGGCAATCATTTTCTTCGATTCAATTGAGTAGTTAGGTAAGTGATATAGTTTGTGTGACGAAATTTATCTTCTTTTTTTTTTTTTTACGTATATTTTTCGTGTTTCAAAACAACTCTAGATACTTAAGTTATCGTTGTTAATCCACATTTTATACCGGAGAGGTTTCTAATTAGAAATGTTTTATCAGAGAAAATATGACTAAATGAAAAAAGGAAAGAGAAAGAATAGCCACTGATATGGGTCAATAAGTGGGCTCGACTATGTTGGTTGTAGAAAAATGGTGAGGTCCATTTCCAATCCACATAGTAGAGGACCGATAACTAAATAAATGGGCCTTGTAGTGATCCAAGTTTGGCCCATTTTTGAAGCAATCATGGGTATGAAGTATGATATTGTCTTCTGGGTTCTGGCATGGGCCAGGTTTCTTTTTCGAGAACTGACTATCAATGAAATTAATCACTATAAGGGTGCGTTTGGTACGTGGACTGGACAGAATAGGGTGGGACAGGATATGACAGAACAGGACAGGATAACTGTTCCATATTGTGTTTGATATGTCTGAAACAGAACTGTGTACCGTACTGTTATGCGTTTGGTATGACTGCAATAGGACAGTACAAGAGGTTTAAATTACCAGAATACCCTTCTTGTCCTGTTTAATGTTTCTTATAACATATTAGTAATAAATCAGGACATGACAAAATAAAATTTAAATATTTTTATTAAATAAATTTTTTTATATAATATAATTATAAAAAGTGTAATTAATAATTTTTATTAAATATAATCTATAGTAAAAGAATATAAAATCTCTATCAAAATATAATCCCTAAGAAATGTGACATGTATTAAAGATATATTTTTGTTGATTTGATATAAGAAAAAATATAAAATTTTTATATTTTAATATAGTAGCAAACGTGGTAGTATATTAATAAAATTATTATTTTCTCATATTTTTGAATAATTTACAAGTTGAGACTGTTATGAATTGGTTTGGCATAATAAATTATAATCAATCAATTAAAATTTACACAAAAGGTAGACAAGTTTTACAAAATATATCCGAAATTATATTTCTCACTGTTCTAACAAAATAAAAGTTTCAGACATGTTCACAATTTAAACAAAATAAAAGTTTATAATATGATAAAAACCCAACCAAATTTAAATTTTAATAATGTTCACAGAATCACATATGAAAATATTTACTCCTTCGGAATTGCCTTCATGGAATCGGACTTATATGAGTCATCCAAACTTCTTCAGTCACAAAGAGCCCCAAATGCATAATAGCACCTTGTTGAAACTGAGTAGATCTTCATTCTTGCTTCTTCCTCACTGACAGTAGAATAAAAAATATATATATTAAGAAAAAAATTGAATAGTACAAGTGCTCGAGTCTATTGTGCTTAACTAAAGAATAGCATGCAGATCCTAAACATAGAAGATTAAAAGTTACAGGGTGCAAGCAAACTCCACATGTGAGCTGCAAAAAGACTCTTTATCATTCATGATATACCTTCACTTGCTTTAAAAAATGGAGACGCAGTTCAGATTTCATTTTGAGAATTATTTCTCAGATGATGTCACTAATTTACATGATACTAAGAGCAAAAGATGCTTCACAGAATTAAATTGCCAATCAGATCAAACTGAGCAAGAAAATTCATTATAAGATCTCATTTATCAATACCACATGAATCAAACAACCCATCAAATTAAAGGTCTAAAATTTATTTATTTATTGAAACAAAAGGTCTAGAATTTTTAATCAACAAAATCAAATGGCTTGATAATCTCCAGAGCCAAGAAAATGATACCAGCTCCAAAATCTGATCAACAGGATTAATGATGCAATATATATCCAAAATTAGCAAAAATAAATATATAAACAAAAGTAGCATCATCAATAGCTTAACATAATCTGGAAATGTTATCAGAAACTGTAGGTTGGATTGGCTTTTGATCATCAGATTCTTTCACTGGATTCAAGTTCTCTTCTTCCCTCGAATCAAAACAAGAAAAACAACCCATCTCTTCAAATCACACCAATCTTAAAAAAAAAAAAAAAAAACAACCTTTCAAATCCTCCTCCTCTCCCACCAATGAAAAGGAAAAAAAAAAAAAAACAGATTTATTGACACTCAATCAACAGTTCATATCCCAATACAAATACAAAAAAGAGAAAAAAAATCCCATCAATGATTTTCTTCTGGGTATACAAATATATCTCACCTTCCTCACTATCCGAAAAAGAAGAAAAAAAATAATAAAAAAAGAAAACCAAACGAATCAAAATTAAAAAATAAAGCTGGGAGAGAAAACCAAACGAATCAGTTGGGGTTCTGATCGTTGAGTGAAGACGAGGTAGCACACGTCGATAAGCCCCGAAAAGCGGGGAGAGACCGTCGGAAGTAAGAGGCGCCGGCACCGGCGAGAGGGCGTAGGCGGCGAAGGAGGTAGAGAGAAGGGGCCGAGGTGGGCTTGGTGAGGAAATGAGCTATAGAAGCAGAAGAGAATGAGCAAGAGAAGAGGGGTTTTAATTTATATTAGGTTTAATTGTAATTTTTGAAAGAAACAGGGTATATGCGTCATTTCGTTTTTGTCCCATATTGTCTCGCCTCCTCTATATCGCACTAAACATGGGACACGAATAAACTGTCTTACATTATCCTATTCTGTCATGTTCCATGTATCAAACGCACCCTAAATATTGTCCAAAAGCAACTTTCCCTAAAGAGTAATCACCCCATATATTATTTTATTTATTAATAATAGTAGAATTTAAATCTCTATCAAATATATAAAAGAGAATTGTATTATTCACTATGAACTATAAGCCATATACTATACAGTCATTTTTAGTCACCGACTATATGACAAATAAACAAATTCTTTTAGAATTATTTGTCATATATATAAAATGATAAGCCATGTTTTTATTCTTTGGATAAATAGAAAGACCAAACACTACTAAACAAGCAACAAATTCAGCAATAATAATCCATCTTGACCTCTTACCAACCGCCCATTGCCGACACTTACAAACAATTTATTTACCTAATTTGTAGGTCTTTAATTATTCCCTGGCCTAACCCATGAACCACCCTATTTACAATTACATTAATTGATTGTAATTATAATATGTACATCATTTTTCGTGTTTTAAAATACAGCTAACCAAATATGTTAATTAATTAATTACGATAAATTGAATTGAATTTTACCGTTTTATCTTTTATAGTACCTCAACGTGACACGAACGCGGAAGAAATTTAAAAAACCGTTCTCTTTTTATAAGGGCTAAAATCTATACATATTCACTTTGTAATCTTATATGATATACTTATTTCGATTAATTACATACACCTAACAATTAACATGGGAAATCTTAAACTTTAAATATATTATCACTTTATTTATACATACATATATATATATATATATATAATATGCTTCAAGTGCGAAATTTTATATACTTTCTGTTTATATTGAAAAAAGTATACGAAATCGCACCTAATAATTATTCTATACACACACGCACACGTACGCACACACGCGCACACACACACACACACATATATATATATATATATATATATATATATATATATATATATATATATATAATATGTTTCAAGTGTGGAAGTATAATTATTTTATATAAAAAAGTGCGATGGAGCTGCTCCGCGCCAATGGAGCAGCGCTCCATCACTGCTCCAACGGTGATGGAGCAATTGCTCCATCAACGGGAGCAGATCTGCAAAAAAACCAAATTTTTTTTTTGTTTGAGTTCTTGGTGGTGGATATTCAATCTCACCACCAAGAACAATAAGAATATAATTTTTTACTTTTTTAAATTTTTTTTATTAATATAATCTCCACCGTCCATTAAGATTGATGAACGGTGGAGATTCATTTAATCTTTTTATAATTTTTTTATAAATAAATTGTTAAAATGACCAAAATACCCTTTGACTATTGGTTGACCGTTAACTCTAACGGTCAATCAATTGGTTAAGAGTACTAATGTATAGTTATAGCTAAACTTACGATTTCATTGCAATATAACCAAACGTCATGGTAATTCATTGCAATTAGTCCTTAAATCTATTACTAATGTGTAGTTATAGCTAAACTTACGATTTCATTGCAATATGACCAAACATCATGGTAATTCATTGCAATTAGTCCTTAAATATATTATCACTTTGTTCTCATATATATATATATATATATATATTTATATAATCATTCTCCTTCTGTAGTTTGGGGTATTTTTCATTTTTCACCATATAGTTTTATTTTTCTCTCTTTTCCTCATTTAATTTAGGGTGAATTGCACTCAAGTACCCTGACTTTTATCATAATTGCACGCTTAATGCCAGTTTTGCCATAATTGCGCTCTAGTACCCGGTAATCCGTTGACCACCGTTAGGGTAACGGTTGACCAAACGGATTCCGGCAAAATGACGAGAATGCCCCTCAAAGAAAAAAAAAAAAAAAAAAAATTGAAAATCAGATCTTCGAACCCAGATGAACTGGGTTCGCGATCGAACCCAGCTGGGTTCGATCGCGAACCCAGCAACTGGGTTCGTGGTCGAACCCAGATCTGGGTTCGACCACGAACCCAGAAATCAACAAAAAAAAAAAAAAAAAATTTTGAAAAATTTTTCGAAGAACATGAACCCAGAAATCTGGGTTCGTGTTCTTCGTGGTCGAACCCAGATCTGGGTTCGACCACGAACCCAGAAATCAACAAACCAAATCAACAAAAAAAAAAAAAAAAATTTTGAAAAAATTTTCGAAGAACACGAACCCAGAAATCTGGGTTCGTGTTCTTCGTGGTCGAACCCAGATCTGGGTTCGACCACGAACCCAGAAACTGGGTTCGACCGCGAACCCAGCATCTGGGTTCGCGTTCGAACCCAGAAGCTGGGTTCGATCGCGAACCCAGCATCTGGGTTCGCGTTCGAACCCAGAAGCTGGGTTCAAATGCGAACCCAGAAATCTGGGTTCGCGATCGAACCCAGAAGCTGGGTTCGATCGCGAACCCAGCAACTGGGTTCGCGGTCGAACCCAGTTTCTGGGTTCGTGTTTTTCGAAAATGTTTTCAAAATTTTTTTTTTTTTTTTTTGTTGATTTAGTTTTTTAAAAAATATTTTTTAAAATTAATTAAATATGACGTGGCATGTTCTTATTGGTTGGATGATTTTTTAAATTTTTTAAAAATAAATTTAAATGTAAAAGACCATTTTACCCCTGAATCCGTTTGGTCAACCGTTACCCTAACGGTGGTCAACGGATTACAAGGTACTAGAGTGCAATTATGGCAAAACTGGCATTAAGCGTGTAATTATGATAAAAGTCAGGGTACTTGAGTGCAATTCACCCTTTAATTTATAAAAATATCCAAAATCTTCCATCTTGTAAAATTTATGTTTGACTTTTAAGTTTAACTATTAAATATTGAAGGGTAAAAAAGTAATTATAATATAATCAATACTCAAAATATTATTAAATTAAATAAAATTTCATTTAAGATAAAAATAAAAAATAAAAAATATTTTTCTCTCTCCTCTCTCCTCTTTTCTCTACTCTTCATCTTATTCTTCTTTTTCTCTCTCTCTCTTTTCCTTACTATATATATATATTTTATTATTATTATTTGTGTTATGATGTGAGGTATATATTTTTTTATTTTGTTTATTCATATTTTTTTAAAATGTTTTTTGAAGAATTGATGTAGAGCAATTTCCACCATTCATCTTTTAAAGATGGACGACTGAATCTTCATCAGATTTAGAAATAGTTTTTAATTTTTTAATTTTATTTAATTTTTATTATGTATTTTTAATTTTTAATAATTTTTTTAAGTATTATTTTATTTAAAAATTTAAAGGTAAAATACTTTTTTTATTAAAAAGTTAACAAATCTTATTAATAAAAGGGATAAAAAACAAAAACGTTTCTGGTATGTTAGGCCCACCAGTAGATTAGGAGATTGCTTAATCTTTCAAAAGCCTCCACTTAGGGACCCCACCACCAATTGATGGATTAATGGCAAATTGAACATGATTAGATGATGTAAATTCCAATTACACGTGTAGTGATGGTAAAATAATTATTGGATTAATGACTTAAAATTCATTTTTGAGTGTTATGATCTGATCTCACAAGTCATAGCCGATAGTGTTTCTTATGATTTTATTGTCCTTGGGACACGTGTAGGGTACATGGCCCATTGTTACTTTTGAAGAAACTAGGTACTTTGAAAGGCCAGAGGTGCGACAACCATTCAAAAGCCAGCACATGCAATTTGCATGTGAAGTTGGGAACATGGAAAAAGATCGAAGAGTCAGCAATCCTCAATCACAAAGCTAAACGACAATCTTGATGATGATCATAATCACCATCAATTTAAACAGCAGTCATCACGTGTCAACTTCTTATTAGTCAATATGTACGGGACTCTTTTTTTTTTTTTTTTGAGAAGAATATGTACGGGACTCTTAACGGACAAGGTGGGCATGTATTCTCAAGCCCTTGCAATTTGGCTTAATTTACAAGACTCTGCTTGTTAATTGATGTATCTCTCTATATATATCTCTCTCTCTACCTCTCTTCTATCATCTCATTTGATAAATTTCTTATAAAATCTCTGTCAAGCTCTTTGAGGTTTCTAGATCTTAGCTGATCTCTCACAGGCCCAGCAATGGAAGAAAAGGTTTGAGAATCTCAACTTTCTTCTTTTTTTTTTTTTTTACCTCATCACTGTCCTTAATTGAAGATTCCATGCTTTTACAGAAAAAGGTTACGTTCATGTTGTTGAAGGTTGACCTTCAGTGCTGCAAGTGCTACAAAAAAGTGAAGAAAATCCTTTGTCAATTCCCTCGTATGTCTCTCTATTTTTTTTTTCTATATTTTTGCAGGTAAAAAATTCTCGGGTGCGGATATCCTGATTTTGATGATCTATCATCAGGGCTTGAGAATTCTCGAGTCCAAATGATTGTTAAAATATAGACGTCCGTACTAGAGAATGATGGATAATTATGGTTTTAAAATATATATTATGGAGTGAATTAAGATGTGTTTTTTTGGTGTGTTGAATTTTTTGTGAACAAGAGAAATACATGACCAGGTGTACGACGAGAAGAACAACACGGTGACGATCAAAGTGGTGTGTTGCAGTCCGGAGAAGATTAGAGACAAGATATGTTGCAAAGGTAGAGGATGTATCAAGAGTATAGAGATTCTCAAACCACCACCGCCCAAGCCTGACAAACCACCACCGCCCAAGTCTCCTGAAAAACCACCACCGCCCAAGTCTCCTGAAAAACCACCACCGCCCAAGTCTCCTGAAAAGCCACCACCGCCCAAGGTCACCTGTGAACAACCGCCACCGTGCAAGCCTCCTCAGCAACCACCACAACTACCAATACCGTGTTACCCGCCGGTACCGGGTAGAACTTGTTGCAGTGATTGTTACGAGGGGCGGAGTGGGGGACCATGTTACAGCAACGATCAATGTTATGGACTACCGCCAGTACCGCGTAGAACTTGTTGCAGTGATTGTTACGAGGGGCGTAGTGGGGGACCATGTTACAGCAACGATCAATGTTATGGACAACCGCAAGTACCGCGTAGATCTTGTTGCAGTGATTGTTACGAGGGGCGTAGTGGGGGACCATGTTACAGCAACGATCTACCTTCTGGACAACCAGTCAGATACTACGATGGTTATTGTGGAAGGCCAGTGTACGACAGTTGGGGTGGTGGCGGTGGATATAGAGCCTACAGGGGAAGTCGTTGCTGTGAGTACTTAAGTGAGGAGAATCCTCAAGGTTGTAGAATCATGTAAGTTGTAACTGGTGCACGGTCGTCATCTTCATGTCATCATCGCCATCGTCATCATCTTCTTCTAGTTGCCTCCTCTGTTGAAAGTTTTTTTGTTTTTAATTTTTTATTATAAATATAGAGGCTTTATAGTACATGAAATGACGAAATAATGATAATAGTAATTAAGTTGGTGGTCTTTGTGTTGGTTTGGTTGTCGTTGTCAAGTGTTACTCCAAAATTTTAAATTTAATAAAAAAGTTTCTTTAAATTTATTAATCATTGCCTTTTTCATTGTTGCATTTCACTTTCTTATCACTCCCTTTTTCCTTGGTGCATTTCACGTTCTGATCATTCCCTTTTTTTATTTTATTTGAATTTATAATTGTCTTCATCATGGCATCAAAGTATTCCGAATATATTTTTATATTCGAGTCTCTCTATGTGTATATGTATTGACATTTATCAATATTCATCGTACATATTAAAAAGTACGTTTACTTATATTTTTAACATAATAAATTTAACAGATCAAATAAAGTTGATTAGCTATTAAAATTAACATATATATATATATATATATTATAAAAGTTGATCTTTGAACTCATTAATTTCTACCCCACAATGAGAATGAAATATATGACTAATGAAAGATATGTATTATGATGTGTATCATGAAACGATAGTGATGTACTTGGTTTTGGTTAGCTAGAGATGAGGCTTGATTGGTCAAGCTTCAATGCTATACATACAGCCAACAACTATATATATATAAATCTATCACTAATTAAAACAAGTGAACAATAAAAAGTTTGAAAATAGAAAAAAACAAAATGGACCCAATCATGATCTCGCATATATATTATATGCAATTTGTGTGCATTTTGTTTTTTTTGGCTTGGACCCTCCTATCTATCTACTTAATACATGAATTTCAAGCCTCCAGTGTATGTGTGTTGGGTGGGCAGTTGGCCGTCGCTATTCTCATAATATCAATGAAATTAATATTTAATCAGGTGGGTGGGTAGGGTGTTCTTCATCGATTAAAGATGAAAATAAACATAATTAAATGATGCATGATTTAATCAAGAGAGACAAAGGAATTAGCTTGAAAGTGGAGTGGCCAAAGTTGATTGAGAGGAATCTTCTAAATATAATTTATTAAAAAGTCCACACATTATTGTTTGGTATAGTGATCACCATATATATATATATATATATATATATATATATATATATATATACAATTTCCTCTCAAATTAGCTGCTAGTTGATAGAATAATTGTATGCGTCACTCAAGTCATGTTCAGGTCCATCGTCCATGTGATAACTTAAAAATTAATTAAACAATGGAAAGTCACCATCGGTGGTTTAAATAATATTCGAAGACTAAGGTGATCAATATTAGGGTTTACAGAAATTAATTAGCTGTTGGGATATATATTATTATTATTTAAGATATGTAAGTCTCTTCATGACCAAGTTATTACAATGGAGACAAAACAAATATAAAGTGCATGAAAATGAAATGATAATTAACAAGAATAGAATCATAACTAGAAATCAAGAAATTTTGTCACAAGAAATCATGAGATTGATTCCCGGCCCTTCTCTAAAAATATTTGTCTTTTTTTCAATGGAAGGAATGGTATACTATAAATATATAGATTAATTAAATAACTTGTAATTATGGGGAAATTTTAAAAACAACCTTCCATAAACGTGAAAGCTTGTTTTTAACCACATTCAAATAGGACTAACAAATAAAAAATTATTTATAGTCACACATATATAAAAACCAAAAAATAAAACACTTTACCCATAACTAGTGAGAGAAGTAAAAATGTAGAGAGAGAGAGAGGCTTTTATTCTGTTTGAAAGCAGAAGAACCAAAATCCATTCATCTTGTGAGAGAAGAAAAGAAAGAAAGAAGAAAAGAAGAAAAGAAAGAAAGAAGAAAAGTAGAAAGGAAAGGAAAGATAAGAAAGAAAAGAAAGAAAGAAAAAGAAGAAGAAGAATATCGGTGAGGAAAGGAAAGGTAATTCATCCAATAGTATTTTTGGTGTTTTATGTCTATTTTTTTTTAAAAAAATTATTTGTAATTTATGTTGATCAGACAACGTGAATTATATAAGTCATGTTGGACATAATTCATGTTGGATTGTCCAATATAAATATATCCAACATAAATTACTTATTTCACGTTGAATGTTCAACATGAATTACTAGTTCTGGACGATATTTTCCAAACCGTTTTGATTTTTACAAATTATTACAGCATTTTTAACATTTCTTGTTGATAAGTAACAACCATAAATTTATATATATATATATATACATACATACATTGTCCTCTCTAATTAGCTGCCAGTTGATAGAATAATTGCATTCCTCACTCAAGTCCTGCTCAGGTCCATCGTCCATGTGATAACTTAAAAATTAAGTAAACAATGAAAAGTCACTATCGGTGGTTTGTATAATATTCAAAGGCTAAGGGGAATATTAGGGTTTATAGAAATTAATTAGCTATATATTATTATTATTATTATTATTATTATTATTTTACCAAATTAACTAAAATATATTAAAAAGAATAAAGAAATATATATATAAGTCTAATCAGAAGAATATAATGAATATTTCCTCTTCATGATGAAGTTATTACAATGGAGGCAAAACAAAAATAAAATGCATGAAAATGAAATGATAATTAACAAAAATATATAGATCAAATAACTGGTAATTATGGGGAAATTTCAAAAACAATCTTTTAATTGAAGGAATGGTATACTATAAATATATAGATCAAATAACTTGTAATTATGGGGAAATTTCAAAAAAAATCTTCCATAAACATAGAATATTTTTTTTTAACCACATCCAATGGTTTTTTTTTTTTTTTGTTTATAACCAACTAATAAATAAAAAATTATTTATAGTCACACATATATAAAAACTAAAAAATAAAACACTTTACCCATAAAGTGAGAGAAATAAAAATGTAGAGAGAGAAAAAAAAAGAAAAAGGCCCAAAATCCAAAATCCATTCATCCGTCATCCATGTGAGAAGAAAAAAGAAAATAAAGAGAAGAAAAGAAGAAAAGAAAGAAAGAAGAAAAGAAGCAAGTCGGTTAGGATGGAGGATTTTTTTGGTGTTTCATGTAATTCATCTAATAGTTTTTTTTTTTTATATTTCATGTTGGTCTATTTTTTAAAATTTTTTACTCGTAATTTATACTGGTCAGCTAACATGAATTACATGATTCATAATTTTTATTGAACCGTCCAATATAAATTACTTGTTTTACGTTGGATGTCCAACATGAATTATATGATTTATAATTAATGTTGGACATAATTCATGCTGAACCGTCCAATATGAATTACATGATTCATGTTGGATTATTCAACAACTTTGTCTTTATCTCCCCAAAAATCAACTTTAACAATATTAATCTTGTATATAATCTCACCAATTAATCAAATGCTATTGAATAATGAGAAATATTTGTAAGTAAAAATTTAATTTTGGTATTATAAAAATTGAAGAGAAAAAGAAATAGGAAAGAGAGAGTATGGAGAGTTCAAGAGACAAGATATTTTTACACCAACACCATGAAATATAAAAAGAAAAAATAAATCATAATTATATAGTTTGGAGTTTTTTTTTAATTTTTAATAATTTAGGAGTTATTATGTAATTTATACTATTATTTTTGACCACATCCATTGTTAACTATAGGTTATAAATATATGGGGTAATTATAATAACTACCCGTGTATATAGGCATAATTGTATAAAAATATAAGAATAATTGATAATAACAATAACTTTTCTTTAACCGGTTGACTAACCGTTGACCACAGTTAGTCACTAACGGTCAAAGGGGTAAAATCATCTTTTTAGGAAAAAAAAAAATTTAAAAAATGGACCAGATGAGATCTGGCCCATTAGATAAGATAAAAATATCTTCATCTAATGGACCAGATCATCTGGTCATCATTGCCAAAAAAAAAAAAAAAAAAAAAATTTAAAATTTTTTTTGTTCATCATAGATCTCACCTTCTTCCAAATTTTTTTTTTTCAATTTATTTCTTCATCATTTTTTCCCCTTTTCCACCATCTTCTTCTTCCAAATTTTTTTTTCGAATTCTTCTTCTTTTCTTATTTTTTTTTCTTCCTCTTCTTTATTATTCTTCTTCTTCGTTTCTTTTTTTCCAGATTTATTTTTTATTTTTGTTGTTTCTCTTATTTCTTATTCTTCTTTGTTTTTTTTTTCCAGATTTATTTATTCTTCTTTTTTCCAAATTTTTTTTATTTTTGTTTTTCCTCTTCTTTCTTCTTCCTCCTCCTCTTCTTCTTCTTCTTCTATGCTTTTTTTTTTTTTTTTTAGATTTCTTTATTCTTCTTCTTCTTCTTCTTCTTTTTTCAAATTTTTTTTTTAAATTTTTTTTTTCTAAAAAGACAATTTTATCCCTTTGACCATTAGTGACTAACTGTGGTCAACGGTTAGTCAACCGGTCAAAGGAAAATTATTGTTATTATCAATTATTCTCAAATTTTTTTACAATTATGACTATATACACGGAGAATTATTGCAATTACCCCTAAACATATATATATATATATATATATATATATATATATATGTGACTACCAATACTTAAAATATTGGATGTGGACAAAAATAATTTTGACTATTGGTGGATGCCTATTTATAACAATTTCCACTGTAATTATTCGTTAATAAAAACACAATACAAAAACCTAAATATCTTCAAATATCAACTTTTTTCTATAAAAAAAAAAAAGTATAATTAACACCATCCAATATAATTTTATGACAAAAGAGTGTTCATTTAACCTGATAATAATTAAGGTTTGAATAACTAAACTAAGATACAATTGGAAGTGTACGTACATTATTGGTCAGCATCCCAACTAGTGATTTTATAAGCGACTCAACACGTAAATTGATCCCATTGCCACATTACAAGTTGAAATTGAAGCTTGAATTTTTGAGTTGAGATAACTAACATTACTGGAGTCACTGACTAAAAAAGACTTTGAGCTTGTTTGGCAGAGCTTTTGGAAGTCTACTTTTAATTTTTTGAGCTCAAAAACTATTTTGGAGTATTTGAATTTTTCAATAAAAGAACTTTCAAGAAGGTAAAAATCCAAAGCAAAAACTCTCCCAAGCAAGGACTTTAAATGTTGGGGCGGGTTGGTTCCAATTTAGACCCTATTACCTGTAACGTAGCCACCCATATACAACCAAAACAGAAGAGGGTGGGCATTGAGGCCTGCAATTAAATGGGCCTCCATGAATATTATAAGAGCCCAAACTGAAATTGGAAATTCAAAAGGAATGGACCTATTTGACCTCATCAACATCACAACCTTGATATTAGAAAAGGGGCAACATGGTAAACTCAGATGAAATATGAATATATATCTATTTTTGTGTTGATAAGGCCCTCTCTCTTTTCGCTTCTCTGCAAAACTCGAAGCAGAGTCTTAAAAGAGAAGAAATGGCTTACAATCTCTGCTATTCGACGTCGTTTCTCTTCCACGACCACCAATCTCTCTTCGACTCTCTCGTTTTCACAACGCCGAAACCGAACACGAGAGCTTTGTCTCTCTCTTTTAAATTGAGCTCCCTCTCTTTTCCCTCCAAAACCACTCTCCAAAGATGCTCTGTTTCCGTGCAGGAGACCCAGAGCACGGACCCAACAAAGGATTCGAGGAATCTTCAAGACCCAGATGCGGAAACCGGTTCTTCTTCGAAGAAGAGTTACATCTGGGTCAATCCCAAGAGCCCCAGAGCTTCGCAGTTGAAGAAGAAATCTTACGATTCCAGGTACAAATCTCTTGTTAAAATAGCCGAAGCTTTGAATTTGTGTAGCGAGACCGAGGAAGGTGTTTCTAGTGTTTTGAGCGGTTTAGGTGATCGTTTGATAGAGCAAGATTGTGTGGTTATTCTCAATAACATGTCGAACCCGGAAACTGCATTGCTTGCTTTGAAGTATTTTTTGCAGAGGTTGAAACCGAGTAGAGAGGTGATTCTTTATAATGTGACCATGAAAGTGTGTAGAAAGGGAAGGAATTTGGATAGAGCTGAGAAACTGTTTGATGAAATGCTTGAGAGAGGCGTTAAGCCTGATAACATCACGTTTTCGACTTTGATAAGTTGTGCTAGGATGTGTTCTGCGCCTGGTAAGGCTGTTGAGTGGTTCGAGAAAATGCCTGGTTTCGGGTGTGATCCTGATGAGGTTACTTATTCGTCTATGATTGATTCTTATGGGCGGTATGGTAATGTAGATTTAGCGTTGAGTTTATATGATCGTGCTAGAACCGAAAAATGGAATCTTGATTCTATGACGTTTTCGACATTGATTAAAATGTACACGGCGAATGCAAATTATGATGGGTGCTTGAATGTTTATGAAGAAATGAAGATTTTAGGTGTTAAGCCGAATATGTTTGTGTATAACAATTTGTTGGATGCTATGGGAAGAGCGAAGAGGCCTTGGCAGGCGAAGACTATTTACAAAGAGATGATTGACAGTGGGTTTACGCCAAATTGGAGCACCTATGCGTCTCTCTTACGGGCTTTTGGAAGAGCCCGATATGGTGAGGATGCTCTTTCCATTTACAGAGAAATGAAGGAGAAAGGAATGGAGTTGAATGTGAATCTTTACAATACAATCTTGTCCATGTGTGCAGACCTTGGCTTGACTGATGAAGCTGTTGAAATATTTGAATACATGAAGAGTTCAGAAACTAGCAAGCCTGATAGCTATACGTTTTCGTCTTTGATTACCATATATTCATGCAGTGGGAAAGTCTCCGAGGCAGAGGCCCTTTTAAGTGAGATGCTGGAAGCAGGCGTCGAGCCCAGTATCTTTGTTCTAACATCGCTTATCCAATGCTATGGAAAAGCCCAGCGCACTGATGATGTTGTCAGGATTTTCAACCGACTGACAGAATTGGGCATAACTCCTGATGACCGCTTCTGGGGCTGTCTTCTAAATGTCATGACTCAAACCCCAAAGGAAGAGATTGGTAAACTTACCGAATGCATCAAGAAGTCCAATCCAAAGCTTGGTACTGTTGTAGGGCTTCTGTTGGAGGAACAAGGTCTTGAAGGGGATTTTAAAGAGGAAGCATCCGAACTCTTTAATTCTATTAGCATTGATGTGAAAAAGGCTTACTGCAATTGCTTAATCGATCTGTGTGTCAATCTTAATCTGTTGGAGAAAGCTTGCGAGCTACTAGACCTTGGGCTTTCACTGGAGATCTACAGAGATATGCAGTCAAGGTCTCCAACTCAGTGGTCCTTACATCTGAAGAGTCTCTCACTTGGGGCAGCTCTTACTGCTTTACATGTTTGGATAAATGACCTGGCAAAGGCACTGGAATCTGGAGAAGAGTTTCCGCCATTACTTGGAATCAATACTGGGCATGGAAAACATAAGTATTCAGACAAAGGCTTGGCGGGTGTGTTCGAGTCACATTTGAAGGAATTAAACGCTCCTTTTCATGAGGGCCCAGATCAAGTTGGCTGGTTTTTAACTACAGATGCTGCCGCCAAGTCTTGGTTGAGCTCTAGAAGTTCACCGGAATTAGTTGCTGTCTAGGTGCTGTACTTGCTATGGCTTGGTACTCCATTATCAGCTCTTTACATGAGAGCATGTAACCTTTAAGATGATTGCATCTTAATCAAACCTCATTTTTCCTATGTTTTCAGCATTCTCTCTCTTGATAGAGGGAAATTTTTTGTAACTTTGATTATACATTGATGTGTTAAAGAGTTAATTAATGAAATTAGAATAATCATGAGTATAATCATGAGTCAATGAGTGGGAAGCTAGGACTCAACTGCTTTGAGTAAACTAGTTTTGAAAAACTAGTTGTCCAGTCTCTTAATTAAAAGGAAAAACAACCTGGCAAGAAGTTTTGTGAAGCCCAATACATTGTAAAATTGGTGTCAAGTTAGTGGTGTATTGATACATTATAAAATTGTTTTTCTGCTGAATATAATGCAAAAGTGTGGCATTAAAAAACCGATAAGCAGTTGACTTGTGAAAAGTACAATGAACATTAGCATGGTAGCACAGACAGACCTTTGACCTCAAAAAAATTTAATAAAAATTATCAAGAAAATGTTCTTCTTCAGGAGTGTATGCTGAGAGAAACCGACCCACCATTACCATTGACTTGCTTATTGAAAACCATTACAAATTATTATTGATTAGTAAACTAATCCTACTAATTGAAATTTATTGACGACCAGCATGATGGTCTGCACGTTAAATTGTCTTCAACGTAGGGAAAATGAAAACAATTGGACGACAACTAGAGCATGTGTCTATAAATTGATGAGGTTTGATGTTCAAATGACCATCAGTGCAAGAACAAAATGGGAAACTGCATACATGTTCTGTCTGATGAATCCCACCACCAGAAAGTAAGAGTTGTTACATTGGATGGAAGAGAAAAACAGTTCAAGGCCTCAACACCAATCAAAAGAATCACTTCTGGTCGTTACAGTGGCTACAAGTTGGTGCACCAATCCCAGCCGTACATGCCACTGCCTCTTGACACTAAGCTTGAGCCAGGAGAGGCTTACTATCTTGTTCCGAACCCTTCGGTTTCTCTGAAAAAGGCAGGACAGGAGAGTTGCAAAAGGCAGAGAGTGAAGATTGTGATCACAAGGCAGCAGCTGGAGTTACTGCTAAGAAATGCAAACAAATTCCAGTCTGCCCGATTTTCAGAGTGTTTTAAGGACGATTTTCGGAAATGGGAGCCTTCTCTGGCTTCCATTCCTGAAGTGCACAACTTTTAGTTATTACATTAGCATTGCCATTTTCTTCTCCAGTTGGGTTGCATCATCAAAGATAACCATTGAAATTGTATATAATTCACAAGATGGGTAGAGTTTATATATGCTGTGGAGCTGGAGAGGTTTTTGTGTCAGATTCTGTATTTCTTCAAATTATAGAGCAATTTTTAGCTCTGAGGATTAATTATGGTTGTGAAGATCACTAGAGGCTTTCTAGTGTGTCAACTTAGGTAGGAAAATTGGCACCTTTGGATTTTACATGGGTACTCATACATGTAAATGGCATCACTTTAATATTTTGCCATGAAACCAGTAGTCTTTTCTATATAATGCTGTGATTGAAATTTTAGTTTTTTTTTTTGAATATCTTTTGTTAGTATCAATATAGGCTAGGGAAATTGGTACCTTTAAATTTTAAATGGGTAGAAGTTCTAGAATGGGAAACAAACCATATAAATCATATGGGAATTCATTTATGATCATGTACACCACAGACATTGGAAGACACAATTCAATACAATCCTCCTAGGAAGTTACAGTGTCAGCTTACTCTCTCTCACAAATCATAATTTTCATATTTTACCATAATAAGTTTATTATAACAAGCTATCACCAATAAAACATTCCATATTTACATTGAAAAATCGTAGACATGGGCGGAAGATAAAGGATAAATTTGGATAACGAATCAAACAAATTCCTGAAAACCAATCAAGGAAATCTTCAAGGTGCTTTGCTTACTCTGCTGCAATATAAAAACCAACCAGAATGTTAATGGAAGTTGGAAAGAAATGAAAAAAAAGAAGAAACTTTTTAATAAATATGTCACCTTCTAGAGGAGGGGTTTGTGCTTCTGATGTTTTTGGTGTCATCTGGATTTACTGATGCAGCTTCTTTTTCTCTAGCTGCTGCTTCTCTCTTAGCTTTCTTGGACTCAACTTCAATGGATTTTGTCAGTGCATCTACCTTCTTCATGAGCATCTGAAACAACATTTTTATTGATCATAATTATTTCTCTCATGGTTTGAATACTACTTTGGGATAGAGAGCGAGAGAGAGAGGGAGAGAAAGAAAATGTATCACCTTGATTTCTTGATCTTTGGCATTCAAGCCACTGTCTTTAGACTCACACAATTTCCTTAAACTTATGACTTCCTTTTGAAGTCTGTCATACAGGAATCCTGAAACTATATCTTCACCATCAGGATTGACATTGTCCTTATTTTGCGAGGCCTCATTGACACCCCCTTTGTTTTTGACTTCTGCTGAGACGGTTGTATCATCATCATCCTTACAGTTATCGACATTGTTGTCCGTGTTTGCCTTCACTTCAGTGTTTTCCTTTCCACTGCTATCAGCAACCTTACTTCTGGATGCCCACATGCCTTTTCTCAGCAACTCTCCAGAAGCATATTTCTTTTTGAAGCTATCAGCCCGTTTTAGACCACTTGAAGCATTGACTGTTCCATTCTCTATGTTTGGCTGCTGCAATAGAGAGTTTCTGTTGATGGTCGAACCCCTTGGTTGCGATGTAGACCTCTTCCTTAACCCACTACCGGTTGTCAAGAACCCCAATATGTTGTTACTTGATTTTTCAGCTGCTTTTGGAGACCCGCAAAATGCATTGGATTTGGCTGAGTAACTTGATACATGCTTTAGGCCTTCTTCCAATGTCTTTAGCCTCACCTTGAGTTTATCCTGAAGTAAATTTCCATTAGCAAAGAATTCAACTGATTTAAGACGATAAAAAAGGAGAATATTTTTCGACAAACTAATTGGTAGGTGATCAAATTTTACCTTAAGTTGTGCTTCTGATTTAGAAGTTCTCTCTGTTATAGCCAACTTGTCTTTCAATCGCTGCATCTCTGCCTGCATATACAAAGATGTGGTTCATTGTACAAAAAATGTAAATAGTTGGATTGAGTGTTTTCATACTATGATTTGTTTTAGTCAAATTAAAGCATTATTCTAGGTTCTCTCATGTTTATCATGCTCAGGATTTCCATAAATTCCTTGAATTAGTACAAAGGTTAGAAACTTCAATACCATATTCATCAATTTGATCATCTTAAAGGTATATAGATCTCTGTCTATGAAAGAAATACCTGCAGCAACCTTCTCTCTTCAAGCCATTGCTTGACGGGCATGACTTTATCATTTTCATCTTTCCACTCATTAGCTATCACAGTTGCTACACGGTTGGCTGAAACTTTAACCCTGGCTAGCTCCCTCTCCAGGGTCCTCTTCTCCTCCTGAGGTACGTTGAGGTCAGTACATTAGATCAATGACTTGCCCCAGTTCATAATATTACATCAGAAATTTCAAAGCTGAATCCTGAAAATCAGCATATGTAAGCATGACACTTTTTACCTGTAACTCAGAAATTTGTCTCCGATAGTCACGAATAGTGTTGGCTGCAGCCCCACCCGCTAGAATGGCTTCCTCAAGTTCGTTAATGGTCTGACTAAGCTTTGCGACCTCTACGACCTTTTGGCGATTTGTTTTCTCAAGGATTCTATACTCTTCCTGCATATATGGTATATTTATATTAGCTAAACTACTCAATTGTCACTATATATATACATATCAAATGTGATACAGGTTCTGATGAAAATCATGCCTGGCAAATCTCAATCTGTCTCCTCAACTCAAAGTTTTGGTTTTGAACCTCTTCAACTATTAAAGCTCTTTCTAACGCGCTTCGCAAAATCTTCTCTGCTTCAAGCAGAGCTAACTCTTTCGATTTAGTGAGAAGTTCCATAGCCTTCTTATCCTCTTGCAGCGCTGCAATCTGAAAAGACGCGAAAAAAGCAAAGTGCTTGCAGTATGAGAAATTTTTTTGCGAAATGCAAATCCTTTTTTGTTCCATATCCATTCCATACCTCATTTTTGTAAATTTTAATTTCTGCCTCTAGAGGAGCAAGAACAGACTCAATAGGAACAGAATCATCATCTTTTAGATTTGCATGAACCCTTCTAAGAGTTGCTTCTGCAGCATATTGCGCAGCCAATGCATCTTTCTTCTCGTTCGTAAGTTTCTTGATTTCAAGATTCTGCATTCATTCAGATTTGGACGTAAAAATCATTACCATATTTTCACAAGTTGAGCATATATAAACATAGAATTCCAAGAAATATCAGTAAAACTTTCACCAACCTTATGCTCAACAAGATTTTCAGTGACTCTAAGTTTCTCATCCAATTTCTCAGCTTCATTTCTGAGCTGCAAAATATAAAAAAAAAAATCAATTTCAAACACTCTATTGTGCCATAAATATAAAAAGAAAATTTGGCCAAACTTAGCAGCAAACTACATATATTTTGTCTTGTGACATTGAAATATCCAACATATTAAACAAAAACATTCCCAGTACCTCTTCTATAGCCTTATCTTTGAGAACGTCAGTCGCTCTCAACGCCTTGATTTCACCCTGAGCAACCCCAAACTCCCTGTGCTTTTCTGCATTAATGTTCAAAATTAACTTTTTTGAGATATCAATCTTTTGATTTGTATTTTGAACTAATAATTGCTGGTTTTTTATGTCCCAATACTATCACTTGTGGACTTGCAGATAAAGTTACCAAAATAGTCAGCTTATTTTATAGGAAGAATTTGGTAACATCTTTGAGAGAATCCAATATGGATTGATAGTCATAGGGAAACCAAACTCATCAATCTTATTGATTGTGCTCAACATGCTTAGAATAAGAAAAATGCAACTATTCAAAAACAGTAAGCACAATCAACCAAGCTAAAAAAAGAAAAAAAGAAAAAGAGAGAAGACAATTCCACAAACTGAAACATTTATATAGCAGACAAGAGTCCATATTGAAGTTACTGTAACAACCATCGATGCAAAAACTAACCTTTCAGTTGGTTTTGCAAACGATTGAGTTCCAAGACATAAGGGTCAGGATGAGAAAGAGAGAGCTCTTCTGCTGCTCCTCCTCCACCACCAAGTTTCACCTCCTCATAACCCACCATGATTTTTTTCTGTTTCTGTTTTTTGTTTTTGTGTTTATATCAGTAATGCAACGATGAAACCAACCAAGAATGAAGAGAAGTATTGTTGTGTTGTGAGCAACAAAGAGAGGCACCAAGTGGGGGGTTTAATAAGAGGAGGTTTTGTGTGCACTGTGTGATGACATGAAACTACAAAGAGAGAGAGAGAGAGAGTCCATCCCTTAAAGGAACTGACCCGCAAAGAGAGGATGATGGTGATGATCAGTGTTCCCCCTATCTCAAGCAATCTCGAAAGCCACATTTCATGAGAAAAAACAGCCGGCCTGGCCGGCTCCCATATTTTTTTTGACAGTAACGGTTACTTTCTTTTACTTTCATGATACTGATTTGATTTGATTTCATTATTATCATCATCATCTTGATTTTTTTTTTTAATATTTCTCAACTGAACAATGTTATCAAAACATCATCAGTTCACCTACTCTGTATTATCACAAACAAGGGTGTTGTGTTACAGCCTTAAAGTATCATAAACAAAGGCCTAAAACTAAAAGCTAACCAACCATGGATAGAAAAATGGAGATTGTTAAATAATTCTATACATGCATTATTATCCATCGAATACATCTAAGATTTAACATATACGTTTCGTTAAAATATACGTATACACATGAGAACCAACCAATGCATCACCTAATCTATTTTTTGCCATTTGTTGTATCCTTGAGGTATCATCATTCACATTTGCCATTTGATAAATTTTTGATCTTTTGTTGTTTGTTTGATGATTGTGATAGATGGTAGGTACCATTTGATTATCATAAGATTTTCAAAACTATGAACACAAAAAGCAAAAAAAGAAAAAGAAGTGTCCTGAGTTTTAGATAAGATTGTTAAGATTATTGTCAAAAAGATTAGGTCAATGAAAAGCTGTTTGATTATTTGGAGTAATCTTAATTGCTTAACCGCTAAATCTTGCTTAAACCAAGCATTTTTAAATCAAAACATGAGTGGAAAGTCACTCAAGCATAATTTTGAACCAAAATTAAACAAGTTCAAGAAAGTGAGGTATTGATGACTTTAAAGTGAAAGTGACCAACTAAAAAAGTGGCTTATAAGAAACAAACATATAACCAAGTAAATATAAATTTTACACGCTTAGATCTCATCTTTGCTTAAAAGTATATGTGATGATTGTTGGATTGGATACTAAAAAAAATATATGAAGTTCCAGCCGTTAGATTATATAAACTGTTGATCAGTTGGTCTTATAAGGGCCAACGGCCACTTTCTGAATTATGAATATATGAAATAAATGATTTAACGTTCATTGGACTGTTTAAGTGAGTAAAATCTAAAGATGGGTGACTTCTGAAAAGTTATGTAAGCATATCGATCCAACATGTTGGATGTATTTAAAGGGTTGAGGGAAAATTTCTTTCTTATCTCTTTTTTTTTTTAATCAAAGTTGAATGTGCCTAAGTGGTAAATTGCGGAGAATAATATTTGAACGTCGACCGAATAAGAGAGAGTAGCTATTGAATAGAGCCATTTGGCAAATCCTTAAAAGTCAGTACATGGGGTTTTCAGTTTTGAGTAGAAGACAACAAGAAGAAGACTCAAAGCCACCTTCACCAACAATAACAACAACCACTACAACACCATAGATTCTTAAAATAGAGAAATCACAAGATTCTTCACCGAACCCATCATACCAACAAAATAGTCAAAGGGTCTTTTAATTAATTAAACCTAATATTTTGGGATTTTTTTTTATTTATTTTAATCATAGTTTAATTGAATTCTTTACTAATTAACCAATTTTTTTGAAAGTGATGGAAAGTGGGATCAAGCTAAGCTTTTATTAGGGATTTTCTTTATTTTTTGTGTGTGTGTTTTTTATTTTATTTTATATTTTTAGTAGGTAAAATACTTATATTATTATATAATTATTAAGTAAATCCATATCAACCTAACATTATTATTTTATTTCATTTTCTAAAGTCTGGTCTAAATTGTTGTTACTTGCTAGTGTGCGTTTGATGCGCGAGATTAGATTAAACTATTTTTATGGGATATGATAGGATTGGATTGAATTGGATATGACTAATTAATACTGTGACGTGTTTGGTGTAGTATAATTGGACTTAAATTGTAGTGTTGGTGTAGAATGAGATTGGATAAAATTATTTTTAAAAATTTTTAAAATTTAAAATTAAATTTCATAAAATTTTTTTTAAATAAAATAAATATTTAAATATTACAAATAATATTTGTTTTTTATTGATATTATTTTTTTTTTAAAAAAAAAAATTGAAGTGAAAACGTATGGAACTAATGAGTCCAATGCTCCCACAGTCCCATGCGGGACTCAATATTCCCGTTTGGGCACTATAAGTGAAGTGCATGAGATTAGAGAAATTCAATTTTATGCATTTGATTGATATGGAATTTGATTGAATTTTGTCCAATCTAATCCCATATATTAAACATGTCCTTAATTTCACAGGATTTAATTACGCATTCCAAACCCATTCAAAAAATTCTTGCTGGCTCTAGCTTTATCGGTTCGGATCATTAATCGGTTAATCCATTTAAAAAAAACCAATATAATGGGTTGGTTTCGGGTTTAATACGTATGACCCGTTAATAATATGTGTAGTTCATTTTATTATAGAAGTATGTTTGATAGTCATTTTTGAGGTTCAAAGTTGTGTAAAGACTAAAATCATTAGTCGTTCATGTAGTTTTTATAATAAATTGATAAAATAATGAAATTTTGCATTACTCTTTTTAATAAAACAACATACGAGTTTAATGGATCGTACTCGGGTCGGGTGAGACACATTCTGACACAACAAGGATTCGAACACAACCCATTGTCAGGTCTAGATGTTTGGAAACAACTTTAAACTGGTGGGCTCAGCCCAAACCATATTTTCTTCCATGGATTTGCCAGCCCAAATCATCATTAATTTGCAGGCTTTGGTGGGCTTTTACAGTCCAACAGATAACAAAGTCCATAAAAATGTCAAAGCTACATTTGCCATCAAAGTAAAAGTTTGATAATTTTTTTTTCTTCTTAAAAATGAAATAATAGATGAGATAGTGCCAAATTATTATTATTTTAAGTCATGGAATCCTCAAGTGGAAGAAGAATAGAATGATTTCCTCTTACAAAAGTCATGCTTTTCCATCAATGAACATCCAAGAGAATAATATTAATAAATTATTAATAATGATAAGAGTCGAATACTTAATGTGGTTCGATGGTAAAAAATATTCATTCAGTCTGACAATAATTTAAGTTCAAGTCACTCCACAATAAGTGATATATATATATATATAAAAAAAAATTATTTTCTCAATTGATTTATCTATAAAATTTTTTATTTTTTTAATATTTTCACCAAAAATCATAACCACATAGAAGAAAAAACAAGAAGTGATGCCTTTCTTTTAGTCTTCATCTAAAAATTCCACATGAAAAATTGGAAAGTGTCACTTGAAAAGGTGCAAAGTAACCGACCACTTCCACAAGTGGACAAAGAATATCTACCAAAACATTCCATCTTGTTTTCTTGAAATGACTATCCTGCCCCTTCCTTCTTGTTCAGGCTCACTTCTACTCTTTGGTTAATTAGGATTATGTTTGCTTTCAAAAGCATAAATGAACCCAAAAATGTAAAAATATTAGTAACTACATATCAGTCTTCTATTGTTATAGTATTGGTAAATGTAATCATACCTCAGGTATTTCTAGTTTTCCTGACTGTCAAAGTTGTAGAATTCGATAGTAGTTTTCTAAGGGAGTTTGGTATACATATATATATATATATATATTCTTTAGCCTATTTAATAGGACTTTTACTTTAAATTTATAGCTTCTTGAAAGCTTTTACTATAATAGATATATATATTTTTACATTGTTTAGAGGAATTTTTAAATCTTTAAAACTCTTCTCTCGAAAATTTCAATACTTACAAAATAGCTTTTAAACCCAAAAAGCTAAAAACAGGCTTACAAAAACCCTGTCAAACTTGTTATAGAAAATGTAGTGAAACACAGTTACTGTCTTCTAATTGAATAGCTGGTAATGGTATGTTGTAACACATTGGCATGTTGTTCCTGAGGAGGGTGTTTATGTAATTAGAAAGACATGGACAAGATTAGTGGTGGATTGTATAGGAAACAAGAAGAATCTCTCCCAAAGAAACTTTTCAAGTAATTGTAAAAAATGAAAAAAAGGCAAAGCTTGAACAACCATTGAAGCCAATCTCCTCCACCATAAGACTCCCTCTAAAGAGAGAGAGAAAGAGAGAGAGAGCTAGCTAGAAAACTTGCCTTTCTCACTTGAGTTGTTTGTAATTCTCTAAATCATAGAGACCAGCCATGGATATATCACCAAAGCTTATTATGCAGTATAGATATCATTTCAGCGTGGCAATCATTGGTTATTAATTATTGGCTTGCTGTCATATGCAGCTCCTCGGATGCTCACCCCTTCTGGCCTATTTCTGGCCTCTTTTCGCATCAACAGCCGTGTTCTTGCTGTTGATAATCATCTTTGGCGGGGTTTCGCAGATGGGAATTGAAGCTCATGGTGAAAAGACCGGCGAAGGATTGCTAGACTATGTTGCAGCGCGACCTGAACACGTTCAGGACTCTCAGAAACATGAGTAAATAAAAGAGGTTTCATGTCTCAATCTCAGAAACATAGGCTCGAAAGTGTTTCCAATCTCCCTGTAAACTATTTCACTGCATACAGAAAAAGGTGTACCTCTTTGTTTCACTCACCTTTTGAAATGTCAAAAGATTTGAATGTTGATCAAAATGTAAAACTCCTAGAATACTTTATGTGAATGGAGCAAGGTTCTCTACATTGACTTTTGTCTGTCTTCCTTTCACATTTAAATTGGGATCAAATTAGAAAAGCTTCTACAGTCTTTTTCTGCTCTAGATGAGTTGTTGTTTTTCATGGTTTTCTTGTTATATGAGAAGCTATAAAGTACTTTAATAAATAAAACTAGAGATGAAAAAAAAAAACCATAGCTGTCCTTACAAATATGGCATCATTAGGCTCGCCAAAACGATTCTAGCTTTAGAAATCCAATAAAGCCTATCATTAAATGAGTTACAATCTCCAAATATATGTCACCCAAATGGTGAGACTAGAGTTCAGATTTATTGAAGTTCCTTATTTGCTCATAACAACACAAGAATAAGGTTTCTTGATGCCTCAGGGTCCTGTTTTCCCTACAGATGATCTCTTATGCAAAGCATGAACTATTTATAAACAGGTTGCACTCCTTCTAGAGGCTTAGAATTAGAGTTTTAAAGAAGAGACAAATAAACAATGTTGATAGCAATTCGACTAGGTATCCTCCAATTTAACCTACGGTTCTCATTTCAAATGTTCGGCAGAAATCCCAGTATCTGAGTATAGTTATTCTCTTTTCTTTCCCCAACCTCCTTAAAGTAGACTTGTCACAAGCAGTGTCACTTGAATATGTCTTTTACTTCCAATTTCCATCTACACTTTCTCAACTTGAATTGATTTGGTTTGTGATTTAAGGCAGCAGATACCAGTCCCATTGCAAGAGAATCATGTGACTGTTGGTTGTGACAATTTGCATCAGTTGTCTCCACATTAAAGAAGCTCGAGAAAAAGGCACTTACCATGAATAACTGGCCTAGTTTCCTAAATGGTTAGACATAGGCACATAGCATCATATCACATTTCTTGGTAATTAAACAGTTGCAAAGTAAAAAGAAAAAGCAATTATTCATTTAGAATAGCATTGCTCCCTTTCCAAACCCAAATGACTGCTTGAGAAAGTAATCGTAAAGTTATCAGGGAATTAATTTAGTTCTCGGAATTTCTTGCATGTGTGTATGCCTAGCGGTTGTGATTAATGTAGCTTTAAGAATTTCATCCTTTATTTATCACAAAGTAAAAAAATGTTCTCAACATGTTAGATAAATTAATTAATTTGCTAACTTTAAGGGTTTTCAATTGACTTTACCAAGATGTTTTTGGTCAGCTTTCATGCTTAAGATACTTGAGACAACATGATGTCCGTGGCTGTCAAGGCTCCCGAGTGATCCATGTCCAGTTTTGGAACCTTTCCATCAACGGTGAAATATCTTCCTTGCTGATCTTTCCCATTTCCTTTAGCTTATATAGGACGAATTCTGCTGCACTGCGATGAAAGAAACCAAGACAATACATTGTTAATCCATAATTTATACGGTATATCCGCTTAAATATATAGCTGAGACATAGAAAGAGAACTCAATTTGTGTATAAAAATCAGGCAAACTATGTATACCTGACTGCTTTGTCATGATCAAGATCTGCAGCCTCAAGATCCGAGAATGTCAGTTGTCGTGTAAGAACCCATTTAATTAATGATCTTTGCCTCTTTTCAGTGTATAGTTCAGTTAGATAAAGAAAAAACTGAGCTAAGCAAATGGTGCTACTCAGGATCCAAAAACAGCAAAAACGCGGCCTGCGCTAGTTGAGAAACTCTTATCTCCATAGCCTAGAGTAGTCATGGTGGAACAAACACAATAGAAGGCATCAATGAATTTTAGATTTTCAACATTAGATAGAAAGACAATTCCCGCAATTATAAGCACTACAAGAATGACCGCGGACATGAGAAATTTGTACTTGACTTTGTGGGTTTCAACCTCCTTAAGAATCTCAGCCGGGCTGACTTTTTCATGCATGTGCATTGCCTTCACCATTAGAATTTGCTGCTTTTCAACCAAGTAATCTGCTGCCTTACCAAGAATAAGCCCACCAAAAGCCATGCCAGCGAAGACATAAATGCAGGCAAGTACCTTTGCCAATGTGCTATGGGGCACAAGGTCCCCATATCCAACAGTGGTCATTGTCACAACACAGAAGTAAATAGCATCAAGAATCCTATTCGTTTTCACACCCTTAATCTGATTCCCGATGAGGAAGAAACAAAGGGTGCCTACACCTAGATAGGCCACTAAGAAGAGACACACTTGCTTTATCCCTATTTCTTGTTTCGTGTATGCGTATCCAAAATTCTGAAGAGATTGGATGTCATTATGCTCAGGGCAGAAATTCCTCTGATACAGGAGCACTGCGACAATGCCAGAATCTTCTTCTCTGGAGGGCACTTTTCTCATTGAAATTTGGCAAAGGAGTTGCCTTATCTTGAAGTAAAGACTCTCTAGGATCATCATCATCATGAGCCATCAGACCAAAATGGCCTGCACAATGAAAATTATTCAAAGAATTTAATGTTTGCTACAAAGTTCCCCCAATTTCTCAACTCACAACTTGCTTATCAAAGTTAACACAGAAGAAGCCAAACTACAATACCTGAAATGACAATTTCTCCTCTGGAACAACCCAATCATGGTGTCACATATAAGTGAAGATCATCTATATTTAATTGTTGCTCATACAAACCGGAATGCATTTGTTCTAGTTCAAGGTCGTTTATGCCACTAAACAATAAGCTTTAAATCCCTTTTTTCCATGATCAAACACACACCAGCACAGCCTACGAATGTGTATTAAACCAAAAAAGACTCTCACTGTTTTCAATTGAAATTGCATCTAAATGCTCATATATTCAATTAACACCTTTTCATTTGTTTTTCTTTTTCTCAATATATACCTACAAATCTCTTCAGGTGTTTTTTACTGTCCTCATTGTATAGATTACTACCAAATTCTACAACCTTGGTACTCAAGAAGGAAACAAACTTACAGACATTACAAACATATCTAATGATCTTTTCATCTTCCATATAAAAATCATAAATCAAATCAACATAATCCAAACGTGCATGTACGAATATAATTAACTATACTTTCAAGTTTCAATATATATACATACACATACATATATATATATATA